>JAJMFQ010000004.1:0-87079 GCA_030574775.1 Yamadazyma atmosphaerica | reverse complement strand
AAATATAGGCCGTTACTATTAGCCAGGTCTGTACACAGGTCCGGCTCCCATGTTGTATTGTCTCGTACTTTTCTGCTTCCCTTAAGGAGTGATTCGTTCCTGGTAGTTTCCGTTATGTCTCTGAATTTTTGCTTCCTAAATAAAATATTATACGAGTATGTTTTAAGCTTTTTCTCTTTTGATATTTTTAATTTTCTTTTTTTTTTTTTTTTTTTTTTTTTTCTTTTAATTTTTTTCAATTTTTTTTTCACCTTTGCCGTCTGATCTTTCAGCTGCAAAACTGTATAAATACCGAATCAAATCATTCAGATCAAGATGCTTTTCTCTTTTCTCTTTAACACATTTGTTCAGTACATTCTTTAACCATAGATCCAGTGAAAAACTTCCATTCCTTAAGTTTTTCCCTTCATTCTTTAGAATACACCTTCATTTATTAACATCACACTCCCTTGAAAATGTTATTTAATCAAATTATCGCTTTAACCTTGGCTGCCACTGCCGCCGCTATTCCAGTGGAAAAAAGAGACAACACCTGTAAATTTCCTACCGACAAAGGATTAGTGGCTGTTGCTCCTAAGGAAGATAATGCCGGTTGGGCTTTATCTCCAGACCAAAAATGTACCGGTGGTTCTTACTGTCCTTATGCTTGTCCTCCAGGTAAATTGATGGGACAATGGGATCCTAAGGCTACTACTTATTCTTACCCAGAATCTATGAACGGAGGTATTTTCTGTAACGATGATGGAACTATTTCCAAACCTGCTGAAGACAAAGACTTCTGTATTGACGGAGAAGGAACTTTGAAAGCTAAGAACACCGCTGACAAAGAAGTTGCTTTCTGTCAAACCGTTTTACCTGGTAACGAAGCCATGTTGATTCCAACCAATGTTTCTGCTTCTGGTGAAAATGACTTGGCTGTTCCTGGTCCAGACTACTACGCCGGTACTGCTGCTCACTACTATGTTAACGCTCCTGGTTACAGTACTGAAGAAGCTTGTGTATGGGGTACCAAAGACGAAGCCAAAGGTAACTGGTCTCCATATGTGGCTGGTGCCAACATGGACGACTCTGGAAACACCTACGTCAAGATCGGATGGAACCCTAAATACATTGATGACTTCAAGGATGTTACTCCAAAATTCGGTATCAGAGTCACTTGTGACGACGAAAGTAAATGTAACGGATTGAAATGTGAAATTGATCCTTCCAAGGGTTACAACCAAGTTACTGGTGGTTCTGGAAAATCCTTGGGTGCTGCTTGGTGTGTGGTTACTGCCTCCGACAAAGCCAGTGCTAAGATTGAAGTTTTCACCGTATAATGGGTGCAAAAAACCTACATCACATGAATTATACCCACGTTTAACGATAAAAACCCAAAATTTTTTTTTCTTAAAAACAGTATTTTAGAAGTATAAAAGTACTACACAGTTTTTTTCGCCCCCCAAAATCGTTTTGTTTCGTGTATTTATATACATTAGTTGTTCTATATATTTGGATTGTAAATTAGTTAATAGAGAATTTCATCATCAATGCGCGGCGAGGCTTATGTCACTTTTTGCATCAGAACCCTTTTAGTTAACTTGTCTATTAATCAACAGGTAAGACATCATGAGTGGGGTATCAAAGCCCAAACCGCTAAAGGTCTATGGAAGAAACCACTACGCTTGTACGCGGTGTAAGGTGTCGAAAATCAAGTGTTCCGGGGAAAAGCCATGTACTAACTGTAAGAACGTGAAGAAGACGGATGAATGTGTTTATCCATCCCGTGATCGTAAGATTGTGATTATGGAGAGTGATTTGAACAAGCTTCATGATAGAGTAAGGTTTCTAGAAGATTCTTTGGCCAAGGCATCTAATGTCAAGCCTCAGTTTAGTAAGCATGAGATTATTCAAGATCGGTTGAACGAGGAGAATAAGGAGTTTTTATTTAATAATCTGGGATTAGAGAATTTCTTATTACCTGACAATGCTAACGAGTCGCTTAAGTGGAAGCTTCTAAACTTCTCTAGCAATAAGCTTCCTCCCAAAGATATCACCATCAAGTTGATTGAAAAAGTGTATGAGAACTATGCCACTGAGTTCTATTTAATTGATATCAAGACGTTTTTACAGCATGTGGAGGAAATATATCTCTTTTTTGAAAGCATAAAAAACAATAACGAAAATTTAGTCAGATACCTTAATGAGAAGATCAAACGGCAGACGCTTTGCTACTTTTTCATAGTGATTGCTTATGGAGAACAGATTTCTAATTTGTTGAGCAGCAGTGACGAAATCCCCGGGATTCAGTTCTACTTGATTGCCAGCGAGTTATTTAACTTAACTCATGAAGTAGTAAGCTTTGAATTCATTCAGGCGTCGGCCTTGTTGGCATTATACTCGGCCAATTTAAACCGGTACAATACCGTATATAATTATTTTGGAGTTGCTATCAGAGCGGCTATTTCTCAAGGTTTACACCGACAGTCGGCCAATGTTGATCCTAATAACAAGCAGGAGCTTATTAAGCAAGAAAAAGCTAAACGGCTTTGGTGGACCATCTTTATAATCGATGCTACCTGGACTGCTAAGATGAACATGCCAGCTCAAATAGACTACACGGAGACAGACGTCGATTTACCCTGTGAAAACGCCTTGGATTTGAATGATTCTTTTGATATAAATTCTTTGGAGTTGAATGTTCATCTTGCCAAGTACATTTCCAAGTCGGTAGAGAAGATATATGGAGCTCATATGAGAGGGTTTTCTGTCAATTATATCAACACCGATAAATTCAACCAGAAGAAGTTGATCCAGAACGTCTTGAATTGTTTCAAGAACTTGGTGAAGGATTTCGAGGTGCCATTCTTATACCAGTATAAGTCACGGAATATCATCGAACCCAATGGAAGAAAATTGGCCAACTTGTTTCTTCGGTTCAATTTTTTGACGGCCATCATCACCAAACCTTTGATTTCGTTGATATTCAAAACCAATGAAACAGATTTGATTGATAATCCAGACGAAATCGAAAATACCCTCAACAAAGCCATTTCCACTTCCATAGCAAACATCAATATCTTGCTTAAGCTATACGAGATCAACCGAGTATTCATCTTTGGATTTTATGATAGTCAATATCTTTACACCTCCATTGTAATAATCATCATGACATCGATAACAGACGTTCAATGCGTGGAAATCGTCAACAAGGCCATTGCTTTATTGAAATTCATGGCCACCAATGGAAACATAAACGCTCAGAATTGTATGAACAAGTTGTTTCAGGTTAATGAATACTTATCTAAGACTCCGGAAATCGACTTTTCTTTGAACTTCAATGCGGATATCAATGAGGTGGTAATGATAAAACCAGTTTTTGATATCAGTGAACACTATTATAATCCTTATGAGGACGGGTCCTTCTCAGTGCTCTCCAACTTCAAATTGTTCAGATATTCCCGTAGAAATCAAGCCGAAGACAACCCTTCAAATTTCAACCCCCAGAATTCCGAATTTCCGAATTATCCCAGATCAAAACCTCAAACTGCTCAAAATTCCACCACTCCAAGTATAAACCCAACACCTTTGATGTCACAATCACCCGCCCAAATTACGTCTAACTCCCATATGCAACCAGGAATGCTACCCCATAACTTCCCCAATAATGAATCTCATGCCATGGAATTCACAGACCAGTATCCTTACCAAGAAGGATTGAACATGAAACCTTCGGTAGACGACTTTTTCACCAATAATCGAATCTACAACTTGAGTGGATCTTCTCAGCATACATTGTTAACCATGATGCACAGTTTACAAAACTGGGATGACTACAAAAACTTTACGACCTAACATATGTATATTAATGTACGAGTACCTGTTTTGCTATCTACTGGTTGAACACATCGTTGAAGTTGAATTGTTCATCTGAATTCAACTGTTGTTCAATCATCTCTGTCCATGGAGCTACAAAATCCAACCCCACATTTTTATTATTGATGAACCACTCTATCACTTCACTATCACCAATCAAGCCATTCATTGGAGTCCCGCCGCCTTCAGAAGAGGGGACATTGTTGTACATATCCAAATGGGTCTGAGAGTTGTTGCTAGAATTCGGAATCGAGTTCGGGTGAGAATTATTCACATTTCGAGAATTGTATCCACCAATAGAATCAACTGGAGGGTTTCCTCCGGCAACAGTAGAGTTCAATATCGGTGTGTTAGACTCATTTCCATATCCATCAGCATTTGTTCCTATATTATCAGAAGGAGTAGCGAATCTAGACCCATTACTGGATACGCTGGCTCTATTATATAGTTGATTATGGATTCTGTTAAAATGGGAACTCATTTCTGGCCTGGAAAGCGTATTAGTCTCGTTGAAGTTCTTGGAATTGGTTTTCATCTCAGAGCACAAGTACATCAACACATTGGAATATCTGGTACATAGATGGAGTTCATCAGGAGAGCAATCTCTTAAGGTGATGGCTGCTTTTTGAATACTAAACATAATCTCATCCACGGGAATCAAAGATAATGACAATATGGTGGCATCAAAGTTGTCTATGGTATTGGTGTTGAGATCATCAGCTGTCTTTGTCAGTTTTTTATGAGCAGTGATAGTCAAATAACACTTGACAATGAACGCCACAGCCCGGACTATTCTGGTGACCCATCTGACCGGCATGAACCGTAACGTCTTCAACTTGTGGACTCTATGAGCCACCGCCAACATCTCGTCTGCTGCAAAAAATGCCTGTTCAATGTACTTAGCTGATTTGGAGATCTCGTCTAATTTCAAGTTGACTTTCTTGTTCTTGTTCTTTCTAGAACTTTTATTGGACCCGCTGGTATCATCATCAGCCTTAGAAGCAGAAGATGATAACGCCAAAGAGTACACATACAACTTCGCATAATTAAACTCAAATATGAACCCTTCGTATTCAATACAATCATGTAAGTCTTTTGTTAACTTGGAGTTCTGGTCCAATAAGGAATTGGAATTGTGTAAGTTATATTGCTTATAGTTACTAGGCTTCAATAAAGACCGATATTTCCGTTCCCATCCGTTTATAAGCGGGCTTATAATGTTCAACACCGCCAAATTCTGTCTTTGACTCAAACTTCCCAACTGGGCCTTCTGTCCGTATAATGACTCATGACTCAAAGACATGATTTGTAGCAACTCTATCTTTGCCTTTTGCTTGAAAGAAAACCTCATAGGCTCATTGGACTTCTCTTTAATTTCCTCTTCTGTCATATCCAAAATCTGAACATCATTATCATCATCATCCCCCGTATTGAGTTCATCATCGATTTCTACTTCTGACAATGAATAGGATAACATGGATCTTCTACTAATATTCATAACTCCGTTGATTTCACTCACATGGGTAGCTAAGAAAGTCTTAGGACTCACATCCATAAACCCCATATCCTGAGCCAATCGAACCGAGGACCCTATCAACATCCATGCCATTCTATAACTTCTTCTCATTGCACCCAACCCCGCTAAAGTCTGTTCATTATTTGCCTGTCCTGCTTCTTCCAATTGATTTTTATTGTCTTCCGGAACATTGGCATAATCGGTCCATCTCCAGTGAATAGCTCTTGGGTTCCATTCTGTCAAGAGTAAAAATGCAAATATAGTTCCAATAGATCGAGTACTGGCTTCTGCCCAAACAGTCTGGGAAATCAATCTTTGCACATATAACCATAATTTATCATGAATTTCAATATTTCTAGGAACTCCATCTACATTTCCAGTAGTGATATTGTTCGGATTATCGTCAAGAGAATGATACCGAGAAGCGATAGTAAGTATAGCGCAGAGTAATATGGGATATCCTGCTAAAACCTGGGGTTTATGTAAGAAGTTGGGAATGTGGGGGAAATATGGGTGCATAGTAGTGAAAAATAAGTTGATCAACATTTCGGCTTCAAATTCCGTTAATAATCCATTTTCTCCAATATAATCGATATTGGACAATTTATTAGACCCAATGGGCCTGATCAGAAACTCATTGGTGATAGGGATACTAAGATAGTTGGACTGATCTTGGATATGCTTGGGCACTGCTGGCTCATTACCTTCAGATATTAGCTTTGAATACTTCTTTTTCTTTTCGGAATCTTGCCCGTCTTCTTCGGTCCGAGAACTGGTATCACTTTTATCGTCCTTATCAACGTCATTTCTTTTACGCTTATTCAAGTTCTGTTCTAATAATTGATGTTTCTCATTAGCATCTATATTATCTCTCTCATCGGCTTTAGCAATAGTTCCGGCCGCTTTGGCCAAATAAACCAAAGCTCCTTCCATAGTGGAGAAATGGCCTTCATCCTGCTTCGGAGTGGGCTTTCTGGCCGGAATATCGGGTCCTTGAGTTAAACTAGGACTTCTCAGTAACCGAGGATCTGTAGATACTAAATTCGACTGAAGGTGGAATTGTTGAGGATTAGCCATAATATTTGGATTTGTTATCACATTGGAATTACTGGAAACTGGCCGGCTTGGTTGTGGGCCTGTTGGAGTTGATGCTGGACTTGGTGAAACAGAATTCATAGACTCCGAATGAGAATGACTTTGTCCAAACGGCACCGAGTTTTGTGGAGCTTGGTTCAATATGTTCGATACACTAGGCAACTGGTAACCATCAGAGCCTGTTTGTTCAAGATAATCTCCATTACCATTGGTGTTCTTTCGCTTATGAGATTGGCCTCCTCTTCTACTATCAACAAATACACAATCTTTTCTCTCTCTTCGACACCGGGCACATTTGCCTTCAATGGGATTATCAACAGAACCGAGTTCACACTTGACTTTTCGTAACCGACAGTTCAAGCATGCTTTATAGTTTCTTCTAAACTTGGGCTTATCGTCGGGAGAAGACATGATGGATATCCGTTAATAGCCGTTTCGGTCGCGATGCCTTCGGTGCGACGCTACAACGTGAAAGATCTATGAGATTAGGTTTATGTGATACAACTACTAGATACTATAAATGTAATACAAGGTTATACAATGTAAATCTACAGATTAACTATCTCTTACTCAACTGCAAATTCTTTACCTGGGCCTCTAAGGTCTTCAACTTCGATTGCATCTCCTCCAAATCATGGTTCAATCTATTTCTTTCATTGACAATATTGGATTCCCATTGTCTAAATCTTTGTTCTTCAGCTTTGACCTGTTCAGTAAAGTATTTCTTTAACGAATCTTCTTCTTCTTTGAATTTAGGATTGTGGAATCTTCTAGGTTTCTTGATGGATGATTTCTTGATAACTTCTCCTTGTTCATTGACCACTTCTTCATTATTGTCATCATTGTCTAATTTCAAAGATCTGAAGGTTTCAAAGTGTAATTCGTTGGTGGATAAAATCAAATCCAACATGTTGGTTCTTAACAATAATGATCTTAACTTTTTGAAGTCACAGTGGTTTTCATTTTCCACCTCTACAAATCCCCAAGGATACTTTCTTCCCTTGACGTAGTTCCCTTTAGATATCTCGAATTCTTGTTCGGATCCAATCACCGCAAATGGCATCGATTCAATCAACTGTTTAGAATGTTCGGCACTGGCAGGGTCATCCAAGTCTAATGGTGGGGTATAAATATTAATATCTTGGGCTTCAATTATATCTCTTATTCTTGATTTGAAATTATCCATTTCAAGAGGGTTTAACGTATCACTCTTAGCAATCACCGGAATCAAGTTGACTCTGGTACTTAATCTTTTCATCATTTCAATATCCAATGGTTTTAAAGAGTGGCCCGTAGGTCTAATAAAATACAAACAGGCATGGACTCTCAAATCTTTCTTATCGGTTCTGAAAGGTTGTTGTTCTTGTTTCATATAATTTTCGTGTTGGTCATCAATGAAATCCACAATCGGAGTCCAACTGTCATGGTTATTGACATTAGTCCCGAATCCAGGGGTGTCAATAACATTTAATCTGATCTTGAAGTTCTTCTCTTCCAATAAAGCTCTAATGATGTTGATATCCACGGTCTGGTGAGGGGTGGTGAACTTGTTGTGACGTTCATTAGGGTCTAAGTAAGGTTTTAAGTTGGTTTGAAACAAAGTGTTGATAAATGTGGTCTTTCCTAATCCACTTTCCCCTGCTACCATTATGGTGAAGGTGGCTCCTTCTTTGGAGATAATCTTGTACCGCTGGTTGGGTAAATTGGCAATTCCGACGGGTTCAACCATGATTATATGTTACTTTGGAAGGCTGGAACGTATATAAAGCAATAAAAACGGTACTATTTCCGCCAAATTCAATAGATAACACTAGTCTTTAGCTTGTTAATTGGTAACAATTTGTTACTTGTTTATTTTGACGATTTGAAAAATTATACGCGTTCGCAAAATTACACAAAATCACAAATCGTCAAAGGGGTTGGCACTACACTACACAGCAAGACACTTTGATTATATATTCTAATCAGATCAACAACTAATAAGACAGGTAATATAAAAACACAAATATAACTTATATTTGGGGACTGGGACAATTAACAATTCAATTTATCAAATCTTTGATTTTTTTTTTGGATTTTTCAGTTAGATATAGCATTTAATAATATATAATTTTTTTGTGGTTTTGTTGAGATTTTCTGGTTTTGGATTGGTTATTGAACCGTATAATCATCATCAAATATCAAATTATTCTTCATCATTTTTAGCTTCTGGTTGTTGTTGATCATCTTGTTGAGCAGGAGCTTCGGACAAATCGGTCCATAAGGTCAAGTTATCTTTTAATAATTGCATGATTAAAGTAGAATCTTTGTAGGAATCTTCCGATAAGGTTTCTAAATCAGCCACGGCATCATCAAAAGCTTGTTTGGCCAAATGGCAAGCTCTATCAGGAGAATTCAAAATTTCATAATAAAATACAGAGAAATTCAATGCTAAACCCAATCTAATAGGATGAGTTGGAGATAATTCAGTGACAGCCACATCAGAGGCAGCCTTATAACTTTCCAAAGAGGCATCGGCAGCTCCCTTTCTCTTTTCACTAATAGTGAATTCAGCCAAGTAACGATGGTAGTCTCCCTTCATTTTATAGTAAAATACTTTGGATTCACCGGTTTGAGCAGAAGAAATCAAGTGGTTGGTTAACACATCCAAAATATCTTCACAAATCTTGGACAATTCGGCTTCAATATTGGTTCTGTATTCTTTAATCAAACTAACTTGGGATTTATTACCCTTGGCTTCTTCTTTTTGTTCAATAGAACTGACAATTCTCCAAGAAGCTCTTCTGGCTCCAATCACATTCTTGTAGGCGACTGATAACAAGTTTCTTTCTTCAACAGACAATTCTTGTCCTGAACAGGCCACGGCCTTCATGTTTTCCACCATTTCTTCATATCTTTCAGCTTGTTCGGCCAATTTAGCTAAGTAAACAGAATCTTCACGGGAAGCTGACATTTTCGGTTCAATATTTCAAGGTCTACAATAGTTAGTATACTTGTATGGCAACTGCCTCCTTGAGCGCATTTATTGCTGCCTGCCTGCTCGGTCTACGGCGGGCCCCTCAGCCCCTGCAACGCTACCACGGCGCACCGCCTTGTTCCAACCAATAGGAAGCACCCCTGCCACCAGTGAGGAGGAGGGGTGAAAAACCGGCCCCGCACGCACTCGCCTCTCAAATCCTCGACGCTTTGGTCACAAGCAAAACCTAATGGCACAAGGGTCAACCATGTCATGGTAGTAGTGTAGGGTAGAAAAGTGCGTAATAGGTAGCCAGGAAATCTGGACAGATTTTGTCAATGGATTTGGCAATTGAATTTGTCAACTTTTGTCAATAGTATTGGTCAAATTGAAGTTATGAACTGGTGAATTGGTGCTGAAGAATCAAGGTTTAGGCCTTTGATGGTTAAACAGTTCAATTCAATTGTTTCGATATATTTCTCTTATTGTATTTCTCTGACTGCACTTTCTTCTCTACTTAACCAAGCTGGCGGCAACACCATACCAAAGCAATAACCATCTAATTCAAATACTATATCATATTGGTTGGCTATCAAAACTAAAACATCATATTAATTGGCTATGAAAAATAGCAGGATAGTTATTGGCAGATTTGTGTAGGCGGCTACGTGTATCTGATTCACCCTTAACAGAAGGACCCTCAACATGCAGAGTCAATCCATCAGGCAATGGCAATTGAAACAATTTCAATGAATTCAAGGAGGGTTTGCGCCCATATACTGGGCGACACAATGCATACATACATTCACAATTAGGTAGTAAAGCGTACAACTTAGTTGTTGTTGTTTAAAATTTTTAGGGAGTCGATAATTTGTTGCTGACGGCGCGGTATGTCACGTGAAGGATTGATTTTGTGTTATTTCATTATTGTGGATATAGATGTTGATAGATGTAGATATAGATAGATTTAGATGTAGATAAAGATAGATAGGATCCTGATACACGTGGGTAAAGATCTCGATACATGGGTATACATATGGTACCGGGGATAGATGAGTTAAAGAGTAGATACATCCCGATACTTATAGCGTGAAAGTAGATAGTTATTCCTTCAGATAAATGTAAATTATACTCTGTAGATCTAATCAAGTTCCATTTGACTTCCTGTGGTCAAGGTCTGGGAATTCACCGTCTTGACCTTGATTCCAAACTTCCCGTTCAACAACATCAACAATTGATCCATCACCGGATGCTCTAACTTATAATCCAGGTGACAATAAGCTGGAGTCACGTTATTAGACAACTTCCAGATCTCTTGTTGGTTGTTACTATTATTGATTAATACTGTAGTCAATTCAGTTGACTTGCTGGAGATTTCAGTGGCAGTTTTAAAAGTCTTTTCTTTATTTTCAAGAGACTTAAAGTGAATGCAATTGGCCTGTAGAATGGTCTTCATAGGCACATACTTTATAATTCTTATAGGTTTATAGTTGATCAAGTTATGGTTGACGATTTCCTGGATTCCAAATTTGTAGTTATTCAATTGCTGCTTCAATGAATCAAGTTCCTGGGCCGTTGGTTGCGCGGTAGGATTTTGTAATGGAAATTCATCAATTAAATAATTCAATTTGAACGGGAACACCGAGTATTTTCCGTCGATTTTATGAATCAACTGACGAGAATGCTTTAATTTTAACTGGTAGTTCATAATGAAATCTCTCATATATATAGTAGGTCTTGCTTTGAGTTGTCCTTCCTTTTGCTGGTGGTTTAACCCTGTGAATTCATTGATGTCTTCTAAACTAACCACTCCTAATTCTTGCTGGTCGTTAATGGAAACAATAGTCAAGTTGATTTGATATACTTCACCAGGGGTCACCGTGAAATCAGCCTCCTCTTTATTCATGGGTTGAGATTGTAATTTGTTTAACATAATGATTTCTTGATCTTCTTCATCCCACTGGATTCCCTTGTATCCTTTTTCCTGCAAAAACTCGTTTTGACCCATCAAGAATCTTCTGATCACTCGGATTTCACTACCAGGAATAATCCGACAGTTGTAGAAGCTAGCAATATCATTAAGAACCAGTTTTATCAACTTCCCGGTGACATTTCCTTGAGAGGTCTGGGCCCTTAATTCTTCCGGCACCTTTTCTGGCGTCATACTTAATCCTAAAAGGGCAGTGGCTACTTGATGACAATAATAATTAGCAACCATGGCATCTGCTTTAGGTCCCAACAATGGCCCCACTGGTTTATCTCCTGGTGGATAAATACATATGGTGTGACTAACATTAGAACAGTATCCATCTACCGAAACTCCCATATTTATAGTGATCAAGTCACCCTCATTAAAATAAGTTAATTGTTCATCATTAATCTCAGGACTATAATTGTTAACAATCTGATTAATATTGAAACTGGTGGGGATACTGATACTCTTCTCACATTTGGTGTATACTTTCTTCAATAACTGTAACAAAACTGAATCTATGATCAAACAGATCTCGGAAATCGGTTTGACTGTCGTGGTTTTATAATGGTACATATCATTGATTAAGGTAATGGCATACTTTAACCCAGTGTCGGTGATTTGGCCGGCGGTTCTATATTTATCAAGGACGGTATCATCTATTTGATTTTTCTGCTGTAACAACACGTTGGCGTCATCTTTATGGATAGCTAATTGGTTCATATCGATGTAGTTATCGATGTGATATATCGATATAGTGAAGAGTGAAAAATTAAAAAATTTGTATGGCATCTCATCGGGTGCGGCACGACTATTGATATCTCTGTCTATTAGCTTATGTTCTTATGTTCTTATGTTCTTATTGTACTTATGTTATTAGATGCTATATTACACAATACTATGTATCGAATGAATGAAGTATTACAACTCGGTGTTCTCTATAAAGAAATAATGTCCGTTGGACTTTTGTTCTTTATCCAATTGAGAATCCAATTTGTTGATTCTGGGTCTGTAAGAGTTAGGATCTCTTCTGAAGGTCACGTTCAAATTCTTTAAGAATCTGTTACATCCAGTCAACAAAGATTCGGGTGACTTGGCCACGGTGTTCTTGGATGGTTGCCCTTCAAACACAATGACTCTATCGGCCAAATAAGTAGCCATGATGAAATCGTGTTCTACCACAAAGGCCGTCTTTTTGGAGTGTAAAATAAATCTTCTGATCACCTTAGAACAAATAATTCTCTGTTCCGAATCCAAATAAGCTGATGGTTCATCAATCAAGTAGATGTCAGCTGGTATACCCAAAGCTAACACAATGGCCACTCTTTGTAATTCCCCTCCTGACAACGTTTGCACTTCTTGATCGATGATATTATCAAGTTTTAATGGTTTCACCACATCAGTTTGAAATTGTGGATGTAAGAAACTGGCTCTGATCTTTTTGAAGAATAATTGACGAACAGTTCCTGGGAATTTAGGAGCAATCTTTTGTGGTTTCAAACTGATATTCAATCTAGGAATCTCTTGATTGTTATCTGGATTAGTAAGACCAGCTAACAATTTACAGAATGTGGTTTTACCGGTCCCGTTTTCCCCCATCATCACCAAGATTTCCGAGTTGGTGAACTCTCCGGACTCCACTGTCAATTTGAAATCTCCTTGAGTCTTGGCCATCTTAGGGTATGACAAGGCATTGGATTTATCCAACTCTAACCCATCAGCAGCGTCGGCCAACCTAAATTGTAACGAATCTTCTCTGAATTTCATGTTTTCCGTTGGAATATACCCATCCAAGAAAATATTAATCCCTTCTCTGACGGAGTTAGGCAAAGTCACAACCCCATAAACAGATGGTGCCCCATATATGATACACACAAAATCAGATAAATAATCCAACACTGACAAATCATGCTCCACACAGATCACATAAGTCGTAGGATCCAATAAACTTCTAATGATTTCAGCAGCTCTTAATCTCTGTTTAACATCCAAATATGACGATGGTTCATCAAACATATACACATTAGCCTTCTGGACACATGTCATACCCAAAGCAAATCTTTGCAATTCTCCTCCAGATAAGTTTTCCACATCTCTTTGTAAAACTCCATTCAATTCCAACACTCTCAAGATATAATCATACTGATCAGTTCTTTCCAATCTGGCCTTCAAAATTCCTTCCACGTGCTTGACAGGAGATTTACTTAAAGCCCTAGGGATATTATCCACATATTGAGGCTTGATAATGGCTTTAATGTCATCTTCCAATACTTTGGTGAAATAGTTTTGCAATTCAGATCCTCTGTAAGACTTTAAAATCTCTTGCCAGTCAGGTGGATTATCATATCTTCCCAAGTTAGGTTTTTGTTTCCCGGCCAAAATCTTCAAAGCAGTCGACTTTCCAATCCCATTAGTCCCCACTAACCCTAACACTTGGCCAGGTCTTGGTGTAGGTAACCTGTGTAATTTGAATGAGTTGGCGGAGTATCTGTGAGTGGTTTCTGCATCCAAATTGGTAGGTAAATTGATGATATTAATGGCGTCAAATGGACATTTTTTCACACAAATCCCACACCCAATACATAAGGTTTCGGATATAAAAGCGATCTTGGAGGCAGGGGTGACTTCAATACACAATTTTCCAGTCTTCACTACTGGACACCCTTTACGACATTCTTGTCTACACTTTTTGGGCTTGCACTTGTCGGTGGACACAATGGCAATTCTGGTGTTCTTTTCTGTCATGTTTCTGGTGTAGTTACAGTGTCTACAGAAAAGTAACCCTTGTTGTGATAGGTATTAGTGATGTATATACAAGGAAAATTTTTTTTTTTCTGTTTTGTTAATGTGCGTGAAGCGATGTCTATGGACCGAGATGGACGTAGAATGGAATGATGTCGCGGTAGCTAGGGCGAGGGATCTGATTCTACCACCAGCGCGTTATTGTTGCGAAACAAACAAAAAAATTTTCAGCGGTGATTATATTTACGCGTGAGGTGAAATAATAGTATGAACGGATGCGTAATTATGGTACTGAATATCCAAATCCTTACAAATATGGATCCTGTCATTGGACAGAGCGAAAAGTTTGGTTGCAAAAGTATGGAGAGTTTGATAGGAGAAGTATTTTGATAGGAAGAAACTGCTATGAAGGGACTTGGTGTTGTGAACTTATTGGGGAGAATATAGTTCAATTTAATCTAATGTGTCAAGAAATGTTAGTATCTATTAAAGTAGATATACTCGCTATACTGTTTGCGTAGTTAGTTTGGTGGTGGATCCACTACTTTATTTCATATAAAGGCTCGCGAGAATCCGCTCTAAAAATTTCCTTAAAACTCAGGGGCTAACATACACTGTGTTTATATGTGGAGCCAAACAAACATAATAAGCTACAGTAGTTGGTAAGTATGATTTGTATGTGTTCGATGTTCCATGTCAGCACGTGGTTCCTACTGTGTATAATTTGAATGATCAATCAGAACCCATTGCTTCTTTTTGATTGGCTGCTTGTCGGAGGATAGTAGGGGTGTCAAGTAATATGGCTCCATGGTGGGAAATTGATGGTTCTATATTCTTACATTAACAGAACACTATTTTCTTTAAAATCGGGTTCCTATTCGCTACAATTTGCTATGATTTCGGAGATAACAAAAGCCCCCGTACCCATATCCATTATCCCCATAGTGTAGTGGCTGCTAACTACCAGGGCAATTGTTGCAAAAAAAGAAGTAAAGTGAATTTGGCTGCAAACCGTTAGATGTTTCAAATGTCCCCGCCAATAAACCATCAAGTCTACTAACTAATAACATCAAAATACTAATGATGCCGAGTCCTTATCGGATTCCCCACTATGTATGTTGATGTTTCTACTAACTGGCAAACTGATGTTGGTGTTGCAAAGCGTCTGAGTGTCCGAGAACTGTTACTCTTGATATTCTCACGTTGCGTATACTTTCCAGTTTCATCTAGAATATACCCACGACACCACAGATATTCAGGGCAATAACTGCCGGAGGTGGAATGACAAAAGTTACCGGTGTAGGTGATTACTGTTGTTTGTGATTAATGCTGCTGACCCTCATCAAACTGAAGTAATCACCTCACTGCTACCCCTAATAAGTCCGACCTCAATCCTCCCTTTCTATTGGCTGTCAACCTCCTTCTTCTTTCAACTTCCAATTGATGTTGTTTTTTCTTTTTTTTTTTTTTTTCTTTTCTCTCTGTTGAATATAAATCCTCCTTCAAGGCAACTGTAGCGTCACTCTCCCCAGATCAAGAACTTACGCCGGTGATTCACCGACCGGAAAATGTTCGTGTCGTTGGAGCTCAAAAAAATTTTCTCTCAAAACGAGGAGCACAACATAAAGCATATAAACTAATCAGGTGAATAAACCAAGGCTCACCACGACACTATGGCCAAATATATCCCTGAAGAAGCCGAATTGAACCCGGAGTTGTACGGTTTACGTCGAAGTGGTCGAGAGAGACCACAGCCTCAGATGCTTGTGGAATCAAGCGATGAAGAAGATGAAAATAGTGCAATTCAGAAGCGAGGAAGACGGCGGGAAAAGTCCAAGAAATCAGCTGACTATGATAGTTTCGGCGAAGATGACGATGGTGAAGATGACGAAGATGATATAATCAACGATATGGCTGACGAAGAGGATGAAGATGACGAAGAATTCTCGTTGGGCAATAACAAGACCAAATCTAAACGGAAACCCAAACCTAAAGCTAAAAGGAGTGTCAAAAAGACCAATGGCAGAGCTAAGGAGCCTGCCGTGCCCAGTGAGTTGAGGTTCTCGTCGAGAAACAGTCGAAGTGTCAATTATGTTGTTGATAACGACAATGATGATGATTTGTTAGAAAGCGAGGGAGAATATGATAATGATGATTACTATTACTACGAGCAAGCCACCAATGAGGAGCCAGAAGAAGCCATAGATGTTGTTTTGGACCACAAATTGAATGAAGATAACCCTGAAGTCACCAATGAGCCAAAATTGGACTACTTGTTCCTTATAAAGTGGGTAGGTATAAGCCATTTGCATAATACTTGGGAGCCATACAGCCGGTTAAAAGCGATTAAAGGGTTCCGGAAAGTTGATAACTATATAAAGCAGTTTATTCTTATGGATTTGGAGATTCGAAATGATCCTTTGACCACAAAAGAAGATATCGAGAGTATGGACATTGAAAGAGAACGTAAACGCGATGAGTTGGCAGAGTATTGTCAAGTGGAACGAATTGTCGACAGTGAAAGAGTGGTGGACGATGATGGACAGTCCAAATTGAAGTATTTCGTCAAGTGGAAACGTCTATATTATGATGAAAACACATGGGAAGATGCTCAAGAAATCGCCAAATTAGCTCCTAATCAGGTGACAAAATACCAGACCAGATTGAATTCCAAGATCTTGCCGAATTTATCAGCCAATTACCCATTGAGTCAAAGACCGAGATTTGAAAAGTTGGTCAAGCAGCCGTTGTTCATTAAAAATGGAGAATTAAGAGACTTCCAGCTCACAGGTCTTAACTGGATGGCTTTCTTGTGGTCCAGAAACGAAAATGGGATCTTGGCTGATGAAATGGGTTTAGGGAAAACTATTCAAACAGTGGCATTTTTGAGTTGGTTGATCTATGCTAGAAGACAAAACGGTCCTCATTTGGTGGTGGTACCTTTATCAACAATTCCTGCTTGGCAAGAGACGTTTGAGAAATGGTCTCCGGAATTAAACTGCATTTATTACTTAGGAAACTCCAGTTCCCGAAAGATAATCAGAGATTATGAATTTTTCCAAGGGACGAATACGAATAAACCAAAGTTCAATATCTTATTGACTACTTACGAGTATATTTTGAAGGACCGCAATGAATTGGGGTCGATAAAATGGCAATTTTTGGCCGTGGACGAAGCTCATAGATTGAAGAACTCCGAAAGTTCATTGTATGAGTCTTTAGCGTCTTTTAAGGTGGCCAATCGGTTGTTGATTACCGGGACTCCGTTGCAGAACAATATCAAGGAATTATCAGCTTTATGCAACTTTTTGATGCCAGGAAAGTTTGACATTGACCAAGAAATCGATTTTGAGACTCCTAATGACGACCAAGAGCAATATATCAAGGACTTGCAAAGTAAAATCCACCCGTTTATTCTCAGAAGATTGAAGAAAGATGTGGAGAAATCGTTGCCTAGTAAGACTGAACGAATCTTGAGAGTCGAATTATCTGACTTACAAACAGAATATTACCGGAATATCATCACCAAGAATTATTCTGCTTTGAATTCCGGTAGTGCTAAGGGATCACAGATCTCGTTATTGAATGTGATGGCCGAGTTGAAAAAGGCTTCTAATCATCCATATTTGTTCGACGGAGTGGAAGATCGGGTTTTAAGTAATTATGGATCCCATACTCGTGATAATATCTTAAGAGGGATGATTATGTCTTCAGGGAAAATGGTATTGCTAGAACAATTATTGACCCGGTTGAAGAAAGAGGGCCATAGAGTGTTAATTTTCTCTCAGATGGTCAGAACCTTGGACATCTTGGGAGATTATTTATCGATAAAAGGATACAAATTCCAAAGGTTAGACGGGGGAATTCCATCTGCTCAAAGAAAAATCAGTATCGATCATTTCAATGCCCCTGATTCCCAGGATTTTGTGTTTTTATTAAGTACCAGAGCCGGTGGTTTAGGTATCAACTTGATGACGGCTGATACTGTGATTATTTTTGATTCTGATTGGAATCCTCAAGCAGATTTGCAAGCTATGGCCAGAGCTCATAGAATTGGTCAAACTAGACACGTTTCGGTGTACCGGTTTGTAAGTAAAGATACTGTTGAAGAAGAAATCTTAGAAAGAGCTAGAAAAAAGATGATCTTGGAGTATGCTATTATCTCATTAGGGATCACCGACAATCAAAATAACAAGTCCAAACTGGAAAACCCTACCGGGAATGAATTGAGTCAGATCTTGAAGTTTGGTGCTGGAAATATGTTCAAAGAGAATGATAATCAGAAAAAATTAGAAGAATTGAACTTGGATGATGTTTTAAACAATGCTCAGGATCATGTGACTACTCCGGACTTGGGAGAGTCCAACTTAGGGTCTGAAGAATTCTTAAAACAATTTGAAGTCACAGATTATAAAGCAGACATTGAATGGGACGATATTATTCCTCAGGAAGAATTAACTAAATTGAAAGACGAAGAAAAGAAAAAGGCGGATGATGAATTCTTACAGCAGCAAATCGAAATGTACTCCAAGAGAAGAGCTGCCGTCAAAAAGTTGACTGACCATGACGAGGATTTGGATGAAGATTCGGATTATGGGTCTTCTTCCAACTCTAAGGCTAAGGGTAGCAACGCCAAATCGAACCACGAGTTGAATGAACGAGAAATAAGAGGTATTTACAGATCCGTTTTGAAGTTAGGTGATTTGTCTGGAAAATGGGAACAGTTAGTTGAAGATGGAAGCATTTCTAATAAGAATCCCGTATTGATCAAACATGCCTATAATGAACTTATCAACACCAGTAAGAAATTAGTGAAGGAAGAAGAAGAAAGAAGAGAAAAGGCCATTCAAGAATTAGATAATCAAGCTAAAGGGTCTAAAGATTTCCAATTAAGTGATGGGACTCCACTCTGGATTGCCAAAAAGAAGGAGAAGAAGGCAGTCTTGTTTGAATATAAAGGAGTTAAGAATATAAATGCAGAATTGGTTCTCAATAGACCTAAAGATATGAAAATGTTGCAAGAGTTGATTTCAAAGCATGAAAACCCTACGGACTTCATCATGCCCAAGACTCCTAAACCAGTGACTTCCTGGGACTGTGATTGGTCTATCAAAGACGATTCAATGTTGTTATTAGGAATCCACAGGTTTGGATATGGATCATGGCACCAGATCAGAGATGATCCATTATTAGGATTGCAAAACAAATTGTTTTTGGATAAAGAAAAGATTGAGAAATTGGAAAAGGTCAAGGAAGATAAAAAGGAAGGAACTCCTAAACCAGATGGAACTCCTAAGCCAGATGGAACTCCTAAACCAGAAGCAAATCCAGTTAATGGCGATGCAAAAGAAGGAACGCCTACAGTTACCATGAAAAGAGTCCAAGTGGCCAGGGTCCCTGGATCTGTTCATCTTGGAAGAAGAGTGGATTATTTGTTCTCTCTTTTGAATAATTCCGAAGAAGAAGGCGGAAGGAAGAAAAAAGCCAATGATACGGCGAATACTGCCACAAAACCAGCTGCCAAACCAGCCGCTAAACCAGCCGCTAAACCCAAAAAGAAAGTCAAATCTGAATCTCCTGAAACCACCCGCAAGACTCCTAAGGAAAAAATCAAGAGAGAAAGACCCCATCAAGATAATGGCAATGCCCCTAAGAAGATGAAGATTAAATCGGAAGAACCGTCTTATGTCAACGACGAATTAGAATATGATAGTATGGATGAAGCTTCTTGCAAGAAGATATTGAAACCGGTGTCGAAATCATTGATCAAGTTACACAAAGGACAAAAAGGCATTGAAAAATCAGAATTCAAATTATTATTGAGAAATGAATTGCTCAAAATCGGTCTGTTTATTGATACTGCCACCGCTGATAAGAAACTTGCTAAGCATTTATGGAGTTATGCCAGTTTGTATTGGCCCGTGAAAGTGCCTAGTTCCAAGATCAATGATATGTACAATAGGATTAAGGATTCTCAAAAGGACCAGTGAATAGTGTTTGTAGTATAGTTTATAAATATGTCTTTATACTTCGCATCTCGTGTAAGGTTCCGGGTAACTTTGTGGTCGCGGTTCACAGACTCATCAGACGAAAATTTTTCATTTATCCTTACTAGCTCCGTGTAGTTTTTATTTTGATCCCCAGTTGAGCTCGTTGGTTATTGTTGCTTTTGCTTCTATAACCTATCAGCCCTATATAAAAAAAATTAAAAAAAACTAGCTTATACAAAAAAACCCAAAAAAAAAATCCAAAGATGTCTGACCAACTCCAAGAATCCATGGAAAAATTGAACATCAATAACTCCAAACCAGAAGAAACCACTTCTGGTGAAGCTTCTAGTGCTGCCACTGGAGCTGAAGAAAGTTCTGGAGCCTCCAACTCCGAAACTTCTGCTTCTTTGTACGTGGGAGAATTAAACCCATCAGTGAATGAAGCTTCATTGTTCGAAATCTTTTCTCCAATTGGACAAGTTTTGTCTATTAGAGTTTGTCGTGATGCCGTGACCAAGAAATCTCTTGGTTATGCTTACGTCAACTACAACAAGATGGAAGACGGAGAAAAAGCCATTGATGACTTGAACTATAGTTTAATCGATGGTAGACCATGTAGAATCATGTGGTCTCAAAGAGATCCTTCTTTGAGAAGAAATGGTGAAGGTAACATTTTCATCAAGAACTTACATCCTGCCATTGATAACAAGGCTTTGCACGATACCTTTTCTGCCTTTGGAAGAATCTTGTCTTGTAAAGTGGCCACTGATGAAATGGGAAACTCCAAATGTTTCGGGTTTGTTCACTATGAAACTGCTGAAGCTGCCAACGCTGCCATTGAAAACGTTAACGGAATGTTGTTGAATGACCGTGAAGTGTTTGTTGGTAAGCACGTCAGTAAAAAGGATAGAGAAAGCAAATTTGAAGAAATGAAGGCTAACTTCACCAATGTGTTTGTCAAGAACTTGGCTGGTGACTATAGTGAAGAAGAATTGACCAAATTGTTTGAACCTTATGGACCTATCACTTCTTTGTACTTGGAAAAAGACCAAGAAGGAAAATCCAAAGGATTTGGGTTTGTTAACTTTGAAAACCACGATGATGCTGTCAAAGCCGTTGATGAATTAAATGATAAGGAAATCAATGGTCAACCTATCTACGTGGGTAGAGCTCAAAAGAAGAGAGAAAGATTGGAAGAATTGAAGAAACAATACGAATCCACCAGATTGGAAAAATTGTCTAAATACCAAGGAGTCAACTTGTTCATCAAGAACTTGGATGATTCCATCACTTCTGAAAGATTAGAAGAAGAATTCAAACCTTTTGGTACCATCACTTCTGCCAGAATCATGGTTGATGAAACCGGAAAATCCAAGGGATTCGGGTTTGTGTGTTTCTCATCTCCAGAAGAAGCTACTAAAGCTATTACTGAAATGAACCAAAGAATGATCGAAGGTAAACCATTATACGTGGCCTTGGCTCAAAGAAAAGACGTCAGAAGATCTCAATTGGAACAACAAATCCATGCCAGAAACCAAATGAGAATGCAAAATGCTGCTGCTACTGGAGGTATGCCTGGTCAATTCATGTCTCCAATGTTCTACGGTCAACAACCAGGATTCTTCCCACCAAATGGTAGAGGTGGTCAAGGAGGTAACGGACCAGCTGGAGGATTCCCAGGTCCTAACCCTCAAATGATGATGGCCAGAGGTGGACAAATGCCACCACCTCAAGGAGGTCAATGGGGAGCCAGAGGTCCTACTGGACCAAACGGCCAACCAATGCCGGTCTATGGAATGCCACCAGTTTACGGACAACCAGGCGCCCCAGGTGCTGGAGCCGGTCCTAACGGAGAATTCCCTCAACCAACTCCTCAACAACAAGCTGCTGCTGCTGCTGCTGCTGCCGCTGCTGGAGGAAGACCAGTCAGAGGAGGACCAGGATTCTTACCACCTAACGGAAGACCTCAAAAGTCTAGAAGAGACTTGGCTGCTATAATTTCCTCTGTTCCTATCGAACAACAAAAGAGAATTTTGGGAGAAGAATTGTACCCAAAGATTGTCAGTACTGGTAAAGCACAAGAAGCTGAAGCTGCTGGAAAAATCACCGGGATGATGTTGGATTTGGACAATCAAGAAATCTTGTCGTTATTGGAAGATGATGAATTGTTCAACAATCATTTCGAAGATGCTTTGACTGCTTATGAAGAATATAAAAAGTCTTCTGACGAACAGGCTTAGGTTGTATATGTAATATTTCAAGGGGTATTAGGATTAAATCGAAAAAAATCGAAAAAAATCGCAAAATAAATGTTGTCTTGGAAACGAGGTTTGTGTAGGCTTGTTTTACGTAGATATGTTCTTGTTGTTCTTGTTCTTGTTCCGTTCTTTTGTTGTTGTTAGTTTGTTGTTCTCTGTTCTTGCTATTGGCGGTTGTTCCTTCTAGAATTTCCACGCTCGCCCGTGTCTGAGGTTTTTCCGGAACCCCATGGCACGGGACTATATATATCTCTCAATCGCCATAGTTTATTAAACTCGTTGTTTAACTATTAGCTATTCTGTTTCTGCTCTGTTCTTATGGAAGAATTATTTGCGTTGCCTACCAAAGATGTGGTGTCCCCACAAGACTTCAATGGGACCAATCTTAAATTGTCGGGGCGGATAATCAATGTCATGACACTGATTCCCAATCAAATTTATAAGGACAATAATAATCAATGGGAGGTGGAACCGCTTAGAGGAAACTCATCTTTGTATTCTTCACATTTCTTCTTGGACCAGAGAACTCAATGGGAAACTCATTTGGTCGGGTGGACTGGGGAACTTATTAACAAGCAAACCAATAGTTTCTCTATTGAACATGAAAACATTCAAGACGATCCGTTGTATTTAACTAGTGACGATAAAAACATGATTGACCAGAAAATCAAGGCTTTGAACCAGCTGGACAATATTCATCCCATATGGTTGTTGAGAAGGGATCAAGAACGGTGGAGACGGTATGCTGAAAATGCCATATGGCCTGTGTTTCATTATATTCAAAGTCAACCTTCTAATGGGAAGAAGGAAAGTGATAGTTGGTATGACTATGTCAAGTTTAATGAGAGTTATTTCAACATGATTAAGTCCATCTATAAGCCAGGAGATATTATATGGATTCATGATTATTATTTGCTTTTATTGCCCCAATTGCTTCGAATGGAATTCCCTAATGCTTATATAGGGTTCTTTCTCCATATTCCGTTCCCTAGTTCGGAATATTTCCGGTGTATTTCCAAAAGATCCGAATTGTTGGATGGGATGTTGGCTGCTGATAATATCGTGTTTCAGTCTGATTCTTTCCAAAGACACTTTGTCAGTTGTTGTGCAAGGGTTTTAGGCTGTGAAATCAAGGGCAATAAGGTGTTTTCTTATGGTTCAAGTATATCTGTTGATACTTTGCCTATAGGAATTGATACCAAGAAAATCGAATTGGACGCTTTCGATGACAGTATTACTGAAAAGGTCAATGCTTTGAAAGAGCTTTATCAAGATAAAAAGATTATTGTTGGAAGAGATCGGTTGGACTCGGTGAGAGGTGTGGTTCAAAAGTTGCAGGCATTTGAAATGTTTCTCCAAATGTATCCTGAATGGAGAGATAAAGTGGTGTTGATTCAAGTATCTAGTCCTAGTTACTCTTCTCATGCTTTGAAAACTGAAAAAAGAGTAGCAGAATTGGTTAATCATATCAATAGTGAATATGGATCTCTTAACTCCACTCCAGTATTGCATTATCAAATTAGAATCAACAAGGATGAATATTTGGCATTATTAAGAGTGGCCGATTTGGCGTTGAACACCTCGGTTAGAGATGGTATGAATACTACTTCTTTGGAATTTGTCACCTGTCAGAAACAGAATTGTTCTCCATTGATTTTAAGTGAATTCACTGGAACTGCTACCGTGTTGAATGAAGCTATCTTGGTGAACCCATGGGATTCAGTAGGAATTGCCAGAACTATAAACCAAGGGTTGTTGATGTCTAAAGACGAAAAGCGTCAATTGGAAAACAAGTTGTTCGAGAAAGTGTCATCTAACACCATTCAGAACTGGACCAATAGATTCTTGACAGGATTGACCAATCATTTGAAAAATACTCATGAGTTAAAGTATACGCCAGCTTTAAACAGACCCAACTTATTGCATCATTATAAACAACTGGAAAGAAGGCTTTTCCTCTTTGATTATGATGGGACTTTGACTCCTATTGTGACGGACCCGGAAGCAGCTATCCCCAGTCAAAGATTGAATGATATAATCGATGCCTTGGCTGCTGACCCCAAGAACCAGATCTGGATTATCAGTGGTAGAGACCAAAAGTTTTTGAATAAATGGTTTGGTCATAAGCATGTGGGGTTATCTGCCGAACACGGATGTTTCTTGAGAGATATTGGCGAGGAAAAATGGGTCAATTTGGCCGAATCTTTCGACATGTCATGGCAAATAGAGGTGGAAGAAATATTCAAGGATTTCACTGAACAAACTCCTAATTCGAATATTGAAAAGAAACAAGTAGCGTTAACCTGGCATTACCGTAGAGCCGACCCAGAGCTAGGCAAGTACCAGTCGGATAAATTGATGCAGTTTCTTCAAGACGATATTGCTAAACGGTACGATGTGGAAATCATGGCTGGTAAAGCCAATATTGAAGTGAGGCCCAAGTTTGTTAATAAGGGAGAAATCGTTAAACGGTTAGTATTGAATCCTCATGGATCGAAACAAGAACCTAGACCAGTGACTGAGCACAATTATGACTTACCTGCTGATCAAGTACCAGATTTTGTATTGTGTCTTGGAGATGATTTAACTGATGAAGACATGTTCAAGAGTTTGAAGTATATTGAGACCAATTGGAGATATAAGAATTATCCCAAGAACAAGTTTGGTGGATATGGGGTTTATCCGGTAGCTGTAGGACCCCCTACCAAACAAACTATTGCAACTGCCCACTTGTCGGACCCTAGTCAAGTAATCAATACTTTGGGCTTGTTGACGGGCCATGTGTCGTTATTTGAGACCGCTGGGTCTGTTGATTTGGATGATAGAGGACATGTTGAACATAGTGAGTCGTCAATCAATTCCAAGTTGAAGGCTGCTGATGTGAACAAGAACCGTAACTAGTAAAGATTATAGAATCTGATAAGAATTATACGATTATAAGTAGATGAAATAGAGCTATAGATCAAAGATATACATGAGTTATTGAAGAAAAAAATAATAAAAAAGTAAAATAAAAAAATAAAATAAAAAAATAAGACAAAGTAGATCAGAAACAAAGTTATCAATTTAGTAATGTCAATTACTTATGTCGGCTATCCCTCGGTTGACTTAAAATCTCTTGTCTTATTCCCACCCAACAGTTTCCATCGGACATTTAGTAATAATCGCGGAGTTAACGTTTTAGGTGTACTACAGTGTTGGGTAATTTTTCAGGTGAAGAAGTTTAATAGAGAAACGTTTCCCGTGAAAAGTTCCCTCCAGTATAGATATATTCCCAAATGACTATTCTCAATTGGGGGTTCAGAGCCACCAAAAAGGTACATCAAAGTGAAGAATCAGTAGAATTGGGAGAAAAAAAAACTAAATTGAATAACCTCATTAGCAGCCTTCCTAGCTTAAAAGATCCTAAATTGAATTTACATCCATTATTATTCAATGGTGTATTGCAGAGTTTATATTATGGAAAAGCCAATTCCGATGAGAAGTTCCGGGTTTACTATGGAAGAGAAGTTTTCAATTTCAAAGATGGAGGGATTTGTTCATTAGATTGGGTGAAAGATGAAGAGCCGAAAGAAGTTTTCGAGGCTAAATATAAGGAAACATTGCCAGAGAACTGGCCAAAATTGTTGCCCAGAACTCGGTTTTTTGATAAGTCAGAGTTAGCAGAAATCCAGAAAGTTGACTCGGAGTCCACCAAGCCTATAGTCATTGTGTTCCATGGAATTGGAGGAAGTTCCCATGAATTATTAGTCCGTAATTTTGCCCAATTGTTAACTACCGGTAAAAATAAAGATCGGTTTGACGTGGTGATCAACTTGAACAGAGGTTGTGGTAGAACCAAGGTGACCAATGGGAAATTGTTCACAGCTCTTTCAACCGAGGATATTCACGAAGTGATAGTAGAAATGAAGAAAAGAGGGCCCAACAGACCTATTTATACTGTAGGATTCTCATTCGGTGCCGCTATGTTAATCAACTATTTGGGAATCCATAAAGATAATAGTGCCAAATTCGTCAAGGGGGCTGCCGTTGTTGGGTGTCCTTTTGATTTATACATATCCATATTGGGATTGAAAAAGAGTTGGAGTGGATATTATTTGTTCAATCCTGCCGTGGCTTCGTATTTGAACAAGTTAATTAAGAACAATTTCAAGGAATTGAACCATTATAATCCTGAGTTGGTCACCAAGGAAAATTTGGCCTATACGATGAAGAGTCAAGACACGTTGGAATTCGATAATGTATTCACCAGTAGAACTATTGGTTACGAGGACGCAAAACTGTACTATGCTGATGCATCGCCAGTATTGCGAATCAAAGATATTTCCATGCCATTTTTGTCGATATCTTCTACTGATGATCCTACCAATGGGAACTTTATTCCTAGTGACAAGTTTGTGGCCAATCCATATACGGCGTCATTGGAGACGGATTTGGGAGGACACTTGGCGTTTGTGACTCCAGACAAACAGTTTTGGTGTGTCAGAGTAATTGACGAGTTTATCGAAGCTCTTGAAGCTGTGAAGTAGTATTGGAAAGGTGAAAGATATAGGTGATGATGGATATGATATATATATAGATGATAGATATACAAGTAGATTAGATATAGAACCAGAGATTGATATGGAGTTAGATCAGATGAATGGCACCCGGATATGATCAGACTTTAATGTGTCACTTGTATAGAGACTAAACAACCCTTCCTATGTGATCTGTCAGTAGATGGTCAATCTACTGACAGATATCTACTGACAGATGGACCAACTTCGCAACACGCTCTTCTCAGGCGGCTTAGATATGTCAAACGGTTGCAGCCGCGGCGCATCAAAGCAATTCAAAAAAGTATAAAAAGTATCGCCAGGTTGTTGTTTTTTTCTGTATTTGCAGTGATTGTGTTGATATATCTACAGTCATATTGGTTGCTGCTAAAGAATGGTGGAGAAGATCTCCTATTATGACATCAAGCTCCACTCTCCGCACAAGGATGTGGTAATAGTTAAGGGTTCCGATGCCGAATGCGATCCAGTACTGATACAAGGGGCAGTTAAGCTTTCAATCAACCAGAATATCCATGTCAAGAAGATTCGATTGGCAATGATAGGTGAGTTCAGTGTTGCTTTCTTTCAAAGGGACGAGAAAGGGGAGATTAAGGAGCAGGTGGTTGAGAAGTTTGTCACCTTAAAAGTCGACTGGGACAATCTTTTGATAGATGATAATGGGACTATCGATATTGGAGATTATGGAGATATACCAATTAAAAGTTATAAATTGAAAAAACATAATAATAGTCATCATCAAAGCTCTCAAAGACCCAAGTTCGAGCGGGCTCAAACAGTTCATCATTTTGACGACTCAGCTCAGAGTTCAATCCAACTTCCTACCAGTGGATTGGATGGAACTCCTTTTAAGAATCAGATGTCACACCACTCATTTTTGTTGCCGAAGGGGAATTATAGTTTACCATTCAGTGTAGTTTTGCCGACAAATGTCTGTGAGACCGTGGAGGGATTGCCTATTGGGAAATTGTTATATCGGTTTGAAAGTTCGATTCAAAAAGGATTATTTGAAAAGCCCATTACTAAGTACAGATATTTCAGAATGTTCCGGACTTTGCACCCTACAAGTTTAAGTTTAACTGATAATGTAGACATTAATAATACCTGGCCTGGAAAGGTAGATTATCGAGTTTATTTGAACAAGAAGGGGATTGCTGTAGGGTCTACGGTTCCTATAAAAGTTTTGATAGTTCCATTGACAAAAGGGTTGAAATTGAAACGAATTACTGCCGAAATTATTGAACATTATCACGTAAGTTATTTAACCGGTCAGTCTCCGGAGTATGAGCAAATCCACGGCACTCAACAGATTATGGGTAAATTAGATCAATCGACTTTAATGAGAGATTCCTGGGACTTGCATTGCCATTTCAAGGTTCCAAATAATCTTAAGGACATTACACAAAGCTGTACTTTAAATCATGATCTAATTCAGGTCAAGCACAGACTCAGGGTGGTGATCCAGATCAAAAATCCTGACACCGGCAACATCAGTGAATTAAGAGCACATTTGCCTATTCACGTCTATGTCAGTAGTAATATCGGTCATGTTTACGGGAACCATATTGAAATTGACCAACATAGTGGATTATTTAATGTTATTAAGGCTAAAGATGATGCGATATTTAAAAAAGATAGGCTCCATTCTGCCGCTAATTCCAATGCCAACTCATTGTCAAGTTCCCCTGCCATGTCCCCCAGCATTTCCAGTACCAATTTGGGTATTGGACCTTCATCAGCACCAGAATCTGCTCATCTTCAAGCTGCCATTCGGAATGCGTTTCTTCCTACAGACATTTTTCAGGCATTAGATGATGACGCCATGGCTGGAGAAGAAGATGAGGAGGATGAAGACGAATTAGAAAACTTGGCGGCCCCGCCTTTATATGAAGCGGCCAAGTTCGATAAGGTGTTTGATATCAACAGCCCTAAATCTCCTCTTGAACAATTAGGTGTAGAATATTTTGATATTCCTAAAAGAGGGTCACGTGATCAATTGAAATCTCCGTCTTTAGATGCTGGAATTTTAAATCGTATTCCTAGTTATCATGAAGCAGTAGAAGATGATGATGACGTCAGCAGGTATGAATTGGCTCCTAGGTATGATGAGTCGCCTGGCTATTCATCATCTGGATCTTCAGTCCACAAATCACGTTCAATCGGTTCCTTACAAATGGCTTTAGAAACTGCCAATAAATCGAATCCTTCCTTTAGTCATTCATTAAGTTCGTCGTTAGAACAACTGAATCGTAATCTGTCGTTTAATAGTATTAGTAGCGGCGCCCATTCTCGATCCAAGAGTCATCAGTTCAAATTGCATTTACCAAAACATAAGAAAAAGTAGTATAATTAATAGAGTATAATGATTAATAGAGTAAAATAGTGACAACTCGTACCACGATTAGAACCATGTGGCGCCGTGCTCGCACCGCCGTCGCCCCACCCTCGCACCAGCGCATTTCACCATATAAAAGATTTTTCATTCGCGCCACGTCAACTGGCTAAACATTGAAAAGTATCAATAACTCCAACTTGATTCCAACACTCTTCCTGTTTACTCCAGATGTCGATTCCAGGAGTACAACTCGGAGTTCCCCAAGGAGGAACTCGTCCCGCTGGACCTGGGGCAGCATTGGGCCAGAATCCAGCTGCTTTGCAAGCAGCACTCCAGCAAATTCAACCAATTGCCCAAGGGTTGGCAAACTATTTAAGAGATAATAAAGAATTAAAGTGTCGTAAGGGGTTGTTGAACAATACCGAAGACGTGGAATTCTTCCGATATAAACGAATGATAAGGGCCTTGACCAGTGATGATTATAAGCAAAAACAAAAAGACCCCAAGAATCGATTGGTTCCCATTACTGGAGAAAAACAAGCACAAGATTTCACTAAGATTTTGATTCAAACTCAGTTCATCCTTCCTAGTGAAAAGCTACACTTCAAAGAGATCAAGGCCACTAATAAGAAATGGACTCCTAATAGAGATAAACCCACCTTAATTAAAAGCAAAACTGCTGACTTGTCACCAGACTCATACTATGTTTGGAATTATACCAAACCAAGTCCATATACAGTGGTCTACGGAGCCTTGTTGATTATTGGTATTTTCACAATTATTTTATTCCCATTGTGGCCACGGTTCATGAAGACTGGGGTATACTATTTAAGTATGAGTTTATTGGGATTGTTAGGATTATTTTTCGCCATAGCCATTGTCAGGTTAATCATCTATGTCATCACTTTGGTTATTGGTAAACCTTTCTGGTTGTATCCTAATTTGTTTGCAGATGTAGGAGTCATTGAAAGTTTCATTCCACTTTATGAGTGGGAAAAGCCTAAGAAGAAGAAGAGTAAGAAGAAGTCAACTAGTGGAGTTGAATTGAAGGAAGTAGAGTAGGACATAGGAGAGTATATACTGGTGCTAGATATAATATAAGGTACTAGATAAATACAATGGACTAGGCTCTGGATCTATTAGTACTGTTACCACCGCCAGAAAGCCAGACCTAACTGGACCTAGCTGGACCTAACTCGGCCCAGCTCGACCTAAAAATCAGCGCGATCTCGTAGTAAATTTACCTCCAGACACTATCATAGACTACAACACGCGCTTGTATGACTTGTATCACGAACTTAACCACCCATACCATGATCAATACCATCACATTCAATCAAGACAACTCGTGTATATCACTTTCGACCGATGAATACTACAAAATCTTCAATTGTGAACCGTTTGGTGAAATTTATGGCGAAGACAACCTGACATTCTTTGTCAAGATCTTATTCTCAACCTCCCTCACCATTATCATTCCGAAACAGAAAGATAATCGACTCCTTAAAATCTACAACTTGAAACAAAAGCTTAAGATATGTGAATTGATCTTCCCCAGTGAGATTGTGGATGTGAAAATCAACAAAAAACGCTTGGTTGTGGTTTTGAAGATCGGTCAAATTTACATATATGACTTGAGTTGTGTACGGTTAATCAAGATTATTGAAATCAATAAGACTACCAATTTCGTAGGTGATTTGTCGAATGACGATAAGTCGTTGTTGGTGATTCCTTTAAACATCATAAATGAACAAAGTGAGATATTTAAACTGGTGGACTTTGAATCGCTTATAAAGTTTGATAAGCCTATAACTGTGGATCAATTGAAGACTCATGAGAGTAATGGCTGGGTCCTAGTTTATGATACGATGGCATTGAAGCCCAGGCTCATATTAAAGTGTCATAGTTCTAATCTCCAGAAGATCGTCATTTCCAATTATTTGATTGCTACTGCTTCTATTAAGGGAACTATAATTCGGATATTCCACTTGAATGAACAAAATGACGAGTTGAACTTATTTAAAATCCAAAACATGAGAAGGGGCCACAATTTGGCTATTATTAATTCCCTTAGTTTCAATGGTGATAATACGATTTTGGGGTGTGGGTCAGAGAATAATACTATTCATTTCTTCAGTCTTAACGGAGAAGACGGAGCTGAAGACACCGGTGAGAACGATGGGGATGATGAAGGTGCAGCTGATACCAGAAGTGACTTTTCTTCAAATACAAATGTTTCTAGTGCCTTGGAGGAAGGACGGCCCCAAAGTGATGCAGATGGGAACAATAACTCAAATGATATCGATAATGACAATGATGATGATAACGAAAGTAGTAAGCTGTCAGAAGACCTCAATGAAAATCTAGCCAATTTATTAATCTCCAAACCACCCGAAACTCAAGACACTTCATACACAAAGATCTCCAAGAAGATCATTAATTCATCCTACACAAAACGATTTTTAAAGAACTTACCATACAAAAACTACTTGAACAACTTGATTCTAGAACCGCCTAAACGATCTTTTAACCTCATCAAACTTAAAGAACCCCATTCCAAGGTTAACAAGGTGGAGATTGGCTTTATTGATGACTTGATTTTGATAGTATCTTATGCCAGCGGGAAGTTCTATCAATTCAAGTTCAATCAAGACAAAAAGAACCAATGCAAATTGGTGAATGAGTTTAGTTTAGTATAAAAAGCTCAGTCAACCTGCAACATTCATCATAGTCTACATAGTAATCTACATAGTAATCTACATGTAATCTGTAATCTACATAGTATCATCTACCATAATTGTGGGGATGTCCGCGCACGACCCACACAAATTTTTCATATTCATATTATCGATGGATACCCGGAAAAAATAACCCCATACAACCAATAGTGTAATCCCCTTTTTTGGTTCCATATAAATACCCCACCATCCCCCGGATAACCTTTTTTTGTTCTTTTCTTGATATGATTAAGTTTGGATCGGTGAATAACAAAACCATACTTTCATCTACCAGATCTAGCTTCCGCAACCAGGTGATATTAAAGAGAATGGCTTCTACTAATACCGAAGACGATGTGTTATTTTCAGTGAAAAACTTGTCGAGAGTGGTGACCTTAAATAGACCCAAAAAGTTGAACTCATTAAATACTTCGATGGTGACGAAAATCCATCCTAGATTATTGGAATATTCTAAATCGTCCAGTAATAATTTGATTATTTTGAACTCAAACTCTCCTAAGGGTTTATGTGCTGGAGGAGACGTGGCTGAATGCGCCAGTCAGATTTTGGCTGACAATCCTGGTTATGCTAGTGATTTTTTTCAAAAAGAATATAATTTGAACTTTTTAATAGGTACTTATTCAAAGCCTTATGTGGCATTGATGGATGGAATTACTATGGGAGGAGGGGTAGGTTTATCGATCCACGCTCCTTTCAGAATTTCTACCGAGAAAACCAAATTGGCTATGCCTGAAATGGATATCGGGTTCTTTCCTGATGTGGGTACTACGTTCTTTCTTCCTAGATTGGATGATAAGGTTGGTTATTATTTGGCATTGACTGGAACTATATTGAATGGACTTGATAGTTATTTGGTGGGGTTTGCTACTCATTATGTTCCTAGTGAAAGATTACCTAATTTGACCAATAGATTATCCAATTTACAACCTCCATCGGTGAGTAATTTGAGTGTATCTAATCAGAAGCAATACTACCAGCAAGTGAATGAAATCTTGGAAGAGTTCACGGAGAATTCATTACCTGAAGATGCCAAATATCCTTTCACAACTGAACAGTTACAAATTATCAATGAAGCTTTCAGTCAAGACAATTTTGATTCGGTGTTGAAATATTTACAGGACAAGTCAGCCGAGTCATCTTTTGCCAAAGAGACCTTGGACAAACTCTTGACTAAGTCTCCAACTTCATTAAGAGTTGGATTTGAATTAATGAACAAGGGACTTAAATCGTCTCTTCGCAATCAATTGCAATTGGAATTAATCACTGCCACAAACATCATGAACTTACCCTTAGAGAAAAATGACTTTGTTAAAGGTGTTAAACACAAGTTAATTGATAAAATCAAGGCTCCTGCCTTGCCTGACTGGACTCAACCACCATCTGACCCAGCCAAATTGATGGAAAAATCCATTCATTCCTCCAAATTAGATCAACCATACATTTACAATCACTTCAACATTGATTATTTCGATTATCCTTATCATATGGGGTTACCAAATAATGAACACTTTAAATCGTTTATTAGTGGATCTGAAACTAATAAATCTTACTTGCCAACTCCACAAGAAGTCAAGAACCATTTCAATACTAAACATACCAAGAAATTAGGTTTGGATTTGAAGATCCAATCGGTCTTGGAGTTACATGGCGATGCTGAAAAGTACCAAGGCAAGTACGTTTCTTGGAAGTAGATTGATCATACAACTTGTAAATATAAAAAAAAAATGTTCAATTACAGCGTATATTATATTACAACTCTTTAAAACATTCTATAGAACTTACTTAAATCTTTCTAAAAGGTAATCTTGCCCCAATTCATGATAATCTTGTTTAGTGACAAACCAGTTATCTAAAGCGGTGGAATTATTTGAATCATTAATCATTAAAGATAAATCGCTAGCCCCCAACCAAGTATTGAATTTCTTATCCCACATTTCATTCAAGTCGGTTATTTGATAATTGGCCAAAGTATTTAAAATCAATCTGTGGGGTTGAGTCACCACGTAATTGGGAAAGTATTTGCTGGTCAAGTTATATAAATCATTGATAATTCTTCTCTGTAACCCAGTCAAGAGGGAAGAATTCCCTGTGATTAAAATATTCGATAGTAAGACTCTTAAAATGTCATTGAATTTATTGAAGTTATTTTGTTCGGTTGACAATACCTGTGCTTCCAATGCTTTCAAAGTCGACAACACAAACATCGATATACCATTACTAGTGGGTTTGTCGAAGGAAACTGGATTTGGATTTAAATTACTTAAATTAGGCTGGAATAATTGTTCCAAAAGATCAACTTGTTCTTGTCCCAAATTCACGTATTGTCGGTTAGGTAATTGATAATGTTTCTTTGCTAACACACCGGCCGACTGACCGGCGACATTAAGGGGATATTCAGACACGTTCAACATCGATAATTTGAAATCTTGTAAAACCTTCTTACTTATTTGATAGTTCTTGAATGAATCTGTGGATCCAGGTTTGATCCAATCGAAATTAATCAGGGCGTCTGAGTGTAACATGTCCATAATGTTAGCATCTACAAAGTCACCGCCGAATTTAGAGTGGAAACTGGACTTGTTTTGAATTATCCCGTCCAATATTGGCGTCACAGTAGTAGTGCTAGATACCACATCAATAACCAACCCATTGCTTCTGTTCATGTGATATAATTGACAAAGGGGCTTTTTGACCAACGAGAAAAGTGGAACTTCAAACTCTTCAAACACTAGCTCACATGTCTTGAGTTTATTCTTTTTGGTATTCCAAGAAGCCTCTGTCATAGTCAAGGGGAATTCTTTGCTATCAATCTTGTGGTCATTGTCTAAATGATCGTACACGTATTTCCAATTGTGAACAATGTGGTCAAAGTCATATATCATTCCGTTTTCCATCAATGTATATACTTCATTCTCTGGATGGTTGTCAATTTCATCATCACCAACTATTACTTTATCGGAGCCAGGTGCCACCAGATAATTGGTATTGAACACTAAGGAGGGCAACTCTTCAGAAGCAAACCCTGCCTTGGTGGTATTAGACCCATTATCTATGACGATAGGGGGTGAAGAATACATTATGAACTGATTACTTGAGGGTAGTACTAAAGTTTTGAAAAGTATTTGTTGTCGAAAATTTTGCGCGTTGAATGGTACGGGAGTACTATGGACTTAGATAGGACGATTTTCTACGGCGATAGTATGGTTTTGTTGGATAACATGAATGAAGACTATGCTACAATATGTTAAGTATTCTTTGATTATCAATTCAAACAAGTTATTTATTGGACTATCAATTGATCAATATTGTATCATCGCACTCAAATGATATGAGGTAAGGAAAGTATGGGACATATTTGACGTAGACATAACGACCGGATTAAGTCTGTTTATACTGGTCAAGTCTCAGTTGCAATTGCTTGACTTCATTTTTCAATAACCCTAACTCAATCAATAATGACAGTCTGTTGCTATAACTCACCATCTTCATCAAATTCTCATTTTCCAACGTAAGATAGTTGATTTTACTAACGATTTTGTGAGTCAATTCCTGTTCATCTACATCATGTAATCCACTCGAGTTCCCATTCATTGATAAACTGACCAATAAAGCTTCGAACATCTCATTGACTTTATTCAATTCCTTGGTTTTAGATTCTAATTTTCCACTGGCTTCTTGGAAGAGTTTATAAAACTTTTCATTTGCCTGAGGTTCTGATCCTTCGGCAGCGGCATCCAATTTCTTCTTCAAATTGACAATAATCTGAGACTTCAAGTTCAATTGTAACCGATACTTTTCAAGTTCATTGTCTCTTCTCACAGAGTTAACATTCAATAATGGGCTTGAAGTAGCGTTACTTTTCAAGCTTGGTGAACTGCTATCGGTTCCAATCAAGTTGCTAGAAGTATTGGATGTCAAATTGGGAGATTTCATTTGCAATTGAGGTTGGTATTGCTGGTAATTGACACCTAACCCTGAATTAATAGTGGAATTTGAACTCATATTATTCATATTAGACCCGATACTAGAGCCAATACTGGACCCAATAGACCCCACATTTGATTGGCCACCTAAAGTCATTAATGACTGGTTAGATCCATGGGATCCTGAAGGTCCTGTTTGGCCCGAAACTCTCATGTTTCCACCCATATTATTGATACCACCCACGGCTTGACTTTGATTCTGCTGAACATTCTGGCTACCAATACCACCACCAAACTGGTTTGAAATCATCGGAGCCTGTACTTGTTGTCCTTGGCTGCCTGCAAACCCTTGGGGCTGGTTTGGATGAGTGGGTTGATTCAACTGATATGATCTTAGATCAATAGGTTTATAGTTATACCCTTGGTAATTAGACCCTAAAAACTCGAAATTCTGTGTTGTTAGTGCTCTATTAATCTTCTAGAATCGGTTCGGAATACATACATTAGACATAATGGAATAAGATATTTGTTTTAAATAAACTAAAGTGGTAGATAAATTGTGTGATAGATAGTTCCACATTGAAAAACATGTTGCAACCGGTCGTGTACCGGTCATGAACCATAACTGATAGGTGAAACTCCATAGATTACTGATTCCAATATATTGTCTTATTATCAAGTATAGTGATTTATGTTTACCTGACTATCTGTTTGTATTTATCTGTTTGTATTTAGTTTCTAGTAATTATCTCTAACTATATCCATCTAACCTTCAGTACCTCCATTGCACCTTTATCTAATATAACTGAGTCCCCCCAAGCATTTGTTTCAACATCTGTCCATTCGGCGTAGACAATACCTGTTGTGGTAAAGTCAATATCCGGTCCTCTAATGTCTTTCCTGTAAGAAATTCCAATACTGTTGATGTAAAATGATTGCAATTATTATCAAATAAATCATACTTCATCGCACTATATTTCATATCAAGTCTATCTTTAAGCTCTTGAAGATATTCTTCAAAGATATCTGGTGTTATAAAACACTCACCATAACTTTTGATTTCTATAGGAGTTCCATATTTTGTAGTTCCTGGGGGGCTATTGACTTTAATTCCCTGGTCAATATAATACTCTTTACCATATACAACAACTGATGTATGGAATATAGCATCTAAGCGAACCCCTAATATCTGTGGTGATAATATAGGTGCCAACCCTTTAGAAAGATCATAAACATAAACCTTCACTTCAAAAGACTCGTCGTCACTCATGGTATGTTTAAATTCTACAAATATTGGATATGGCTGGTATTTATACTTTGTATATTTTTGCCACTAGTGTTGCAGATTATCTTTTTCACAGTATGACGCCACTAGGGCCGCTCTGGTTGCATGGGCCCGCGTTATCGTATCGCGCTCTTGTACCATACACAAAATGAAAAATTTTCCATATACCAGTAGAGGAACATGATCTAGATGGTTCTAGGTATACAAATCCCAGTATTTACGAACCAAGAATCACAGAGAATAGATAGCCGTGGTGAGCGCTATTAATTGACATGAGCTCAAGCATAATTGCCGAAATAAAACAATTCAAGGACCAATTAGATGACTTGTTGAATAAGAAATATACCGATCCTGCCATCATACTCGGTATCAACAATGTAGTCCAGTCCAAGTTTGAAAATTGGATTTTGCAGGACGGTAAGGAATACTATGAAAGTTCCGAAGTCAATAATATTAATATCCAAGTAGAATTCAATACCATCAAGTTCTTTGATACCTTATGGACAAACTTCCATTATCCGATCATAAAATTCTTTCAATATCAACACGGGCAAATATTCAGTCAGGTGTTGGAAAAATATCAACAGGATAACGATTTGCTGTTAAAACTGGTAGAAATCCGTAAATTGAACGATTTTTTCATTAAATTCATTAAAACTATCTATGGGTTCTATTTCAACTTATTGAAGCATTTCTCCACATCTTATAAGAACCCATTGATTCCTAATAGTTTTCTAGACCATTTTAATTTCGAAGTGTCTGAATCGGCTCTTCCAACCACAACTTCTAATGTCCAGGCTAACTTGTTATATTTAATTCATAAATGCTTATTATGTTTAGGTGATTTATCAAGACATAGATCATTCATTGAGTTATCTTATGTGCTGCCGAGTTTATCGGTCAAACAATTCCATAAGTTCAGATCGTGCTCCAATGAGAAGAAATTTCAATTGATGAGACCCTACTATAATTCGGCCTTGACTTGTTATAGGTTTTGTATCTTATTATTACCAGCCTTGAACGAACCTTATAATCATATAGGGATGATCTATAATTTGATTGATGATAAGGTCAATGCTTGTTACTGGTTTTTAAGATCTCATTTCACCCGGATTGTATCATATAAACTTGGAATATCCAATCTCAACAATTTGTTAAAGAAGAGTTGGTTCAAGACTCAGTTGGTGGAGATATTGATCAAATCCAATATCAATGATTTCCACAAGAAACCTTTGAACACTAAGAACTATCATTTGAATGTGCTTTTGGTGATATTGATCAACTACTATTACTTGCCAAATTCTTATCGATATAATAAGTCCAAGAAGATTGTCAAGAATTTGAAATATGATAAAATCGAGTTTATCTTTTTGAATTTGAATTTCAACAATGATAATTTTGTGGGTCTCTTAGATAAATCTGGTGATGATGAAGAGCTCAATTTGAACTTCTATACAAAACAATTAGTGTTATTAATGAGTTTCGGAAAATTGATCAAGCTGTCAGGAACGGATATCGACCATTTCAACGATTTCTTCACAAAGTACCTAGAGTGTTTTTACCAAAGCATGTTGAAGCTATCAACGGAAACTATTGCCCATGACGGGAATCGGATCTTCAAAAACTATTTGATTTTCACCAGAATTTTATTGAATTATTTCCGGGAAGAGAAGATTCCCTTGAATGCACGCCGGTTCAATTTGGTTGGGAACTTGATATCCAGCTTCAATCGGATTTTGAACGACTTTGATAATCTAGCTGGAAACCAGGGCGATAGTAATGAGGATGCTTCAATAAGTCAGGAATCTAAATATATTGAATTGATTGACGACTTGAAGTCCTCCAACTCCCGTCCTATTAGAAACTACTATTTCCTGGAGGATGTCATATTCAAAGACTTCCTGATCATCAAGTATCAATTCAAAGACTTTAAAGATGATCATTTGTTTCAAGATAATGACATAAATCTCTTGAACAATGACTTCAAATCTTTGATCTTCAATAAATTCCCTTCTTTCTTAGATAACAAGGTGTTTCTTAACTTTGAAAACAATCACGATCAGGAATTGGTTGATTTGGAAATTTCAAAGTACGAAGACTTTTTGAGGTTAAAGGCTATTCTAATTGCCAGTAAGAAACTTTTGAAAGGAAAAGCTGAGTTTGATGGTAATCGCTTCGTACTCTCCGACTCGTTCAAGTCAGAATTTGAAATGTCCAAAACCAAAAAATCAAAGAGAAAGGCAGATGTCAAGACAGGAACCAAAAATAAGAAGTCCCAAAGCAGCAACGGCTCTTTGGGTACCAGAAAGATTGCCAAAGGTTCACAGGAGTCGGAGAAACTGCAATCCAAGAAGTCTTGGGCTACTGTTATTGGTAGTGAAGATGTAGAGATGAGTGATGAAAAGTCTCCAAGTCAAGGAGATGACACCAAAAGAGGAAAGGATGATGATGACGTGGAAGATGAAGAATATGACGACGACGATGATGACGACGATGAAGAATCTGATTCAGATGAATCTATTGATGAAATCGAATCATTTATACGCAATCATATAAACCAACTTCAGGCCCAAATTGAAGTCAACTCAGACCCTTCTCAGTCTATCACTCAGTCCACTTCTTCCAGTATATGGAATAAGAATTTTGCAACTGAACAACTGCCCCAGCAATCACAAAGTCCTAATCCAGAACAAGATGATGGCGGAAGATCACTTCCAATACACCAGGTTTCGGCTTCTGGAACTTATAATAATTCCGATTCTCAGCCCGTAGATCCAAACGCTACCACGGTCAACTCCAATTCAGGAGCCACCAGTTCAAACGTACTTAGCAATTCCCAGAAAACTCCCCAGCAAGTTGGTACCGCTCCCCCATTTGCAACTCCTTCCGCGGTTCAACCACCTCAGGGAGTCCCTATCCAAGTTCCTCAAACACCAATTGCTCCAAATATGTTACCTCCAGCAACACAAGCTCCAGGCCAGCATCCTGGTATTCCTTCTGGAACTTTCCCATATCAAGCAGGAAGTACTCCTTTCAATTATCAGCTGCCTAATCACAGTCAATATGGATATTATTGGAACCCCTGGAGTGGCTCTTACCAAACAGTGCCCCCTCCACTAGACCAATCCACACAAACTTCACAGTTATCCCAGAAGAGTCAGCAATCTAACAATACTTCTATTTCTCAATACTATGCTCAATACTACCAGCAACCAAACCATGGCCAATTCATGCCTCCCCCTCCACAACCATATGCATTTCAGTCACCTGAGCCATCCCAAAACCCTTCCTATCCAACCCTGCAACCTTCACCATCTCAAAATCTTCCTAATAGCTGAAATAAGTACATAATTTATAGACATCTAATACATTTCATCTCATTATTGTGTCGTGTATTGCTCATAAGTTCAGTAATGAAAAAGTTCAAATGTTCTCGTTTGATGAGATGCGACGCTCGTGGTGCCAGATCTAAGGTTACATTCATAGCCGATTTTCCATCTCATATCGATCACTTACCCATACAGTCTATTTTCACATCCTAAATGGCTACAATCAAACATCGTAAGAACAACGGCACTTACACATTCCAAACGCCGGCTGCAAATTCCAGCATTGAAGTGCTAAACGAGTTCTATTGGACAAGCGAGCTGGAACCTCACGTCTTAAGAAGAAAGCAAATATTGGCTAAGCATCCAGAAGTTAAAAGTTTAGTGGGACACGAGCCGAAAACAAAATGGTTGGTGTTGCTAGTGGTGGCATTACAACTATCGGTGGCATACTATTTAAGAAACACGCATCCACTTACCTTCAAATTCTTTTTACTTAGCTATTTAATTGGTGCTACTGCCAATCAGGCGATTTTTTTGGCGATCCATGAATTAAGTCATAATTTGATGTTTAAGAAGCCGCTTCATAATAAATTGTTTTCCATTGTAGTGAATTTGCCTATTGGTATTCCATACTCGGCTTCCTTCCAGCCCTATCATCAATTGCACCATAAGTTCCTAGGTGATGAGTACTTAGATACTGATTTGCCGACCAAGTTTGAAGGGTTTTTGTTTTCTAATATTTTGGGGAAAGTGGTTTTTGTGACTTGTCAGATCTTGTTTTATGCCTTAAGACCAATGTTTATCACCCAGATCAAGTTCACCTATATCCATCTCCTTAATATTGCCTATCAGGTCTTGGTGGATTACTTAATTGTGCAAAACTGGGGCTGGTATTCGATGTTCTACTTCTTGATGGGATCGTTTTTGGCTGGCTCATTGCATCCATGTGCTGGTCATTTTATCGCTGAACACTATGTGTTGAATGAAAATAATGTGCAAAAAGAGAAGAATGGTGTGTCTCAGAAACCTAATATCGCCAAAGAGTTATTGCCCGAAGAAACTTATAGTTATTACGGGCCCTTGAATCTCTTGACTTGGAATGTTGGGTATCATAATGAACATCATGATTTCCCTTATATCGCCTGGACTAAATTGCCCCAGTTGAGACAGATTGCTTCCGAATTTTATGATCCTTTACCTCAGGTTCATTCGTGGGTCGGAGTGATTTGTTGGTTTGTGTTCAATGATATCAATGTGTTGTGGAACAGAGTTAAAAGAACTGGAAAAGAAAAAAGTGGCGCCAACGTCGGTGTTCGTTTGGACGTTAACACATAAAAAGTTATATCCCCGTTTATAAAATCAAATTAGATTAGATGATATATTTATTAAACAAGAAGTTACATCTATAAAATTACAAGTCTCTGATGGCTCTGGTGATTTCATCCAAACCATCTTTATTTAAATCAGCGAGCTTGTCTTTAACGGTTTCAATCAAGTCGTCTACATTAATCACTTCTCCTTGATCGCTATCATCACCTTGGCCTAATACTTTAACTCTCAACTTACCTTCAGGAAATTCTTCTTTACCCAATATAATTGCCAAAGATGCTCCGGACTTTTCAGCAGAATCAAACTGTTTACGAATGTTAGCTTTACTCTTGTATAAGTACTCGGTATTGATTCCAGCATCCCACAATTTCTTGGTGATGGTCATTCTTTCCTTTAAGAACCCATTCCATCCTTCACCACCGCCAAATGCCATAACATAAGCTTGAGTTTGAGAAGCACTGATTTTTTCTATTTTCTTGTTAACTCTGGCCTTGATAATTGAAAATAATCTTTCCACTCCAAACGAAATCCCCACACAAGGAATTGACTTCCCATTGGAGAACATTCCTACCAACTCGTCGTATCTACCACCACCAGCAATAGAACCAACACCAACGTATTCAGAAGCATCTTCACCTTCTTGAGCTTTAGCTTTTAATTCAGCAGCATTTTTAGGAGGTGCTGAGCCACTAGTGACGGCTTCATAGATCAATCCAGAATAGTAATCCAATCCTCTAGCTAAAGACAAATCAAAACTAATGTAATTGCCGATATCAAAAGCTTCAACATAATCAGCTAATATAGACATTTCATTAATACCAGTTTGAGCAGACTCGTTGGATTTCAACGTTTCGCTTCCCTTTAATTGAGCTAAGATTTCAGAAATTGAACCACTCAATTTGACAAATTCTCCTATTTTGTCAGCAACTTCTGGGGTTTGGTGTTTCTCTTCTACCATTTCCTTCTTAACTGCTTCCCAAGGACTTTTATCCAATTTGTCGACAGCAGAACTGATTTTTCTCACATCTTCGTCTTTGACTCCACAAGCCTGGAAAATCCCGTCTAAGATTTTCCGATGGTTCAACTTGATCTTGAAGTCCTTGATCCCTAATCCGGTCAATCCTTCAACCACAATATTCAAGATTTCCGAGTCAGGAACCATCACATCGTAGTTTCCAGCAATATCAAAATCACATTGGTAGAATTCTCTCATTCTTCCTTTAGTCATAGCCGGTTGGTCTCTTCTGTAAACTTTGGCTATATGGTATCTTTTAATACTGGCAACATTGTTAGCAGCCACGAATCTAGCGAAAGGAACCGTTAAATCGTATCTTAAAGAAGTTAACTCTCCCCCTTGATCTTCCAAGTTGTAGATTAACTTAGAATCTTCACCATATTTCCCGGTCAAAATCTCTCTTAACTCGAAGACTGGAGTATCTATGGTCACACCTCCATGTCTTTTAAACATTTGGGATAAGCTACCAAAGATTCCTTCTCTTATTACCATATCTTGATCAGCCCAATCTTTGGTACCTTTGGGAACCTTTAATGAAAAGTCATTCTTACTCTTTTTGGCAGCTTTTTTGGATCCAGAACCTCCTGGCACTGCTTTCACAGCAGAATTAGCGGCCTTTGGGGCCTGTGTGCTGGCATCACTAGACATAGTTCGTATTAATTGTTGAGTCAAGAACGGTATTCTCCTGTAACTCATACAGTTTGAGTCACAAAAAATTTTTCAGTGAGAAAGGTGAGGAAATGAGATTATAGACAAGTGAAATATGGAGAAGTGGATTATAGAGAATTGTGGAAACTAGAAAGAGTTGATGATGGACGTAGGTGTATAACGGACATATAGGTTCATATCCAGATTGGTACATCTTCACAACCGTTCAAAATGAAATAGGCAGATTACAAGAAATATTAGAGGAATGAGAGAAATGAAAAATACTATTTCATAATTGTCTATTCTATCAAACCATATTCATTTAAAACTCCGAACTTTTCTATAACTCATCGTATACACATAACATAACTTAATCTTCATTGATTCCATTTGGTCTACTGAAATTTAATCTCATGACCCCGTCACTAAGAATCCGTTTACCCCAGTTCCCAGCAGCAGGATCTCCCGTTTCATCTCTACATTGTTTCAAGAATGGTAACAATGCAGTACCACCAGTCCCAGTCTGTTCTGATTCTTTCTTTTTTGACTTGGCCAAACCAGATCTTAAAGTAGATGAGGAACCCAATTTGCTTCCTTTTTTGGCTTGTAAGATAATATACCTGGTAACAATTTGAATATGTTTATCTCTAAACAGTTTCAACATGGCCAAACAAGCATCATAGCTCAAAGTCAATTCTGGATGTTCATCTCCGTGCCGTTGAACGTACTGTTTAACGTTGGAAATCGATTCGATTTGTTCTAAAAAGTCTTTATGAGGACCAGGCATATAATCTCTCATCTCGCTCATGAAGTTATTAGCACCACCTGCAGATTTAGTTGGAGTTTTGGCTTCATGGGGTAAAGGTCTTTCTCCAGTAGGATGGTGAGTCACGTTCAATAAGGCGTCTAAAAATTGTATAGATGAAGATTGGGCATTAGATCCTCCAGCAAAACTTTTGGGCCTTTCATCATTTCCGTATATAACTCCATTTTTATCTAACCCTACATCACTCATATTCCTCCAACCCGCCAAGTAAGGTCTGATTCTAAAGTAAAAGATGTGGGGATCACACATTTCTTCCATCTTCATTAATACCGATCCTAAATGGTCTATCATTTCTGCTAATTTCTGTAAATTCCGAGTCACCTTGGTAACATCATTAGCGTCGATGTCTTTTAAAATTTCCAATCCGGTGTTGATGGTAAAAGACGCTTTGTACTCAAAATAAACACTCACAAGATAAAACCAACTTTCGTCAATTCCTCCGGTGAAGGTGTTTATAGTAGTCAAATTGTCTAAATCCCATAAATTATCAGGGTCAGGAATGATTTGTTTAAAATTCCAAAGACACAATCCGGCATAAGTGGACAAAGGTGGTAATCTTAATATGTCGCTAATCTTCACCAATGGATTAGCAATTGACTCTGGTAACTTATTGGTGGCCATATCATCACCCCATATATAAGCATTACTCAAAAACCCCAACACCTGATACCCTCTTCTGAGCTGTCTTTTGTCTTCCAAGTATTCGATACTAAGAACAGGTAACTTATCCACCAATGACCGAAGCCTTTTTGTAAAAATTAATGATGGTAAATTGCCTACCAAAGTTTCCCATGGTTGATAATATTGCTGAGGTAATCTTTCTAGCGGAAGTTCAGAGGGAAGAAACCCCGCTTCTTTGCTAACGTCGTACCGATTTAAATCGATATGAACCATAGTATTGGTCCCGGGCTATGATATGAGACTAATCTGAGTAACTGTAGACCTCAAATACTATTATATTTATGGTCAGACAAAGTTCGTTATGGAATTTTCCGGGGCCGATCGTACCAGATATTAAAAATTTTCATGATCGCAAAAAGTCTCGTGATTTTTGGTTGCAAATAACCGAATCGGTTGTGCGGTATGCATAAATATATAGATAGGGGTAACTATTTATGTTTTCGGACTAGATTGATTGATTATATGTCCATTGGAGTCTCTTATGATACCTAGCTCCAATAGTTTTGCAAAAACATCGGCGAAGTCATCAAAAAAGGCTCTTTCATTTTCACTGTAGTGTTTCACATATTCGAAAAATGCGTTATCAGATAACAATTGATAATCAGTTATAAGCATCATCAAAGAACGGTCTTTATTATAATATTGCATTTTTTGTGTTCCTGATTGAGTGGTTTCTAGGTTCCATTGTTGGTTGATAAGATTCTTGAAAAATTGGTTGGAAAAGCTGTAGGGATTTTCCGTCCATTTCCCATCCCATCCACTTATTTGTGGATGACATTCTCCAATACTATGGCCCCCTCCTAATAATACTACCAGCTCCCTATCGTTAAATCCCATGCGTCCGAAAGTATCTCTAATATGATCTGGGCCTCTATCTCCGAAAGGTAATCTTCCGTTGGGGGGAACTAACTTATCATCTTTGAAGTCTACTCTTCCGCTTTTCCATTCGATCTTAGGGCCCCCAAGAAACTCAATAGCTAACTTTCCAGCAAAAGTCCATAAATCTGCATAGGTAATTTTTGGATATTTCAACTTGATAGGCTCTAACACTGCTCTTGCTTTATCCAATCCACTATTGCCTTCGTCAGTTATTTCAGGAAGAAACCTCATGGTGCTCCCGTTAGAGCCACCTGTTTTGGTGGTAACATCATAAGTGGCCGAACAGTGCCATGCTAGTCTAACCAACAACGGAGCCAAGGTAATATCTTTGTTCATTACATCATTAATTTCTACAGTAATAGAACTTAAGTAAGTTTCTGTGATAGGTTTTCTTCTTCTTATCAATCTAAATCTGATATCTTTGGGGTGTTTTCTATGAGGAGGATTTTCCATGCTCTTAATAGGGGAAATGTCAGTCTTCAAGAAGGTGGTAGGAGATGAATGGCTAATTTTCAAGGGAGGAGATATGTTTTTTGGCATCGCTTGAGGTTTTTCTAGTTCTGGTGATAAAATTTCAGCTGACACATCAGGTGAAGATACAGAAGATTGTTCACTATTATCTAAAGGGTCAACTAGTGGAAGAAACTTAAACAGACCAGAAGCAGAGACCTCTTTTTTCAACACGTATTTATCATGAAGATGGTCAGAAATAAGGGGGATCTGTCTTATCACCTTTTCATATCTGCGAAAAGATTCATTTATACGATCAAAAAACAACTTCACTTGTTCTACAAAAAGAGTTGATATGGAACCATTACTGCTCAGTTTAAACACAATCACAGGAACTGCTTTAGAAACTTCCAAAACCAGTTTCCAGGTGGAAAGGTACCAGTTGAAAAGTATCCATGCTGATATTAATGGTATGGTAATTATACGAAACCACAAAGACATATTGGTCTAGGAAAAGAGGAAATGAAGATGTATGAGTCTGTGGTAATTACTGCAAAAAATACGAACTAATGTGTGTTATTTGTGTGCGCTTGACACGACGTTTAGTATCCAGAGTTTTTGTTTTTTTCTAATAAATCCAATTGAAAATTCTTCAACTTCTATAGAACTATCAATATAAGAACTATAGCATCAACACTGACACTCCACTCTCTACAACCCTACAACTCTCTCCCTACAAATCTCCCTACAAATATTCGTATATATATAATTACGGTTGATGCGCGACATGATCACACAATTCGCACCATCCAAGTTTCCCTGTTATTTCCGTAACCATTCGCTGACAACTTCAAAGTCAAGTGCAGTTTCAATCCCGTACACCAATTACAATTAACCAAAATGTCGTTCAAAGGATTGAAGAAGTCGATTGTCAGGACTCCCCAGAATATTCGAATGAAGTTGAATATGGGGGAAATCACACACGATGCTGTTTATTTAGATGCTGAAAGACGGTTTAAGGAGTTGGAGTCTGAAACAAAGAAACTTAGTGATGAAAGTAAGCGGTACTTTAATGCCGTCAATGGAATGTTAGACTATCAGATTGATTTCAGTAAAGCCATTGAGGAGATTTATAAGCCTATAAGTGGGAAGTTGTCTGACCCCAATGCTACTCAGCAAGAAGATAACCCCGAAGGGATTAAAGCCAGTGAACAGTATCGAGAAGTAGTGAAGGAATTGAAGGAAACTTTGAAGCCAGACTTGGAATTGATTGACGCCAGAATCGTCAAGCCTGCACAAGAATTGTTGAAAGTGATCCAGAATATCCGGAAGATGGCCACCAAGAGAGATCATAAACAAGTGGATTTGGACAGACGGAAAAGAACTTATAAAAAGTATGAAGAGAAGAAGGAAAGAACCCCTAAAGACGAAGAAAAAATGTATAGTGCCGAAGCAGAGGTTCAAATTGCTCAGCAAGAATACGATTATTTCAATGAATTGTTGAAGAGTGAGTTACCCATCTTGTTTCAAATGCAAAGTGATTTCATCAGACCATTATTTGTCAGTTTCTATTACATGCAATTGAACATTTTCTATACTTTGTACAATAGAATGGAGGAGTTGAAGATTCCTTATTTTGACTTGTCGACTGATGTGGTAGAAGCTTATCACTTCAAAAAGGGAAATGTGGAAGAACAAGCCGATGCTATTGGAATTACTCATTTCAAAGTTGGTCACGCTAAGACTAAATTAGAAGCCACAAAAAGAAGATATGCTGCTGGTGGTGCTGGTGTTGGTGCTGCTGCTGGTGGAACCCAAACTTCGTTACCTCCATATTCTCCACCTGGAGGTGGTGCTCCTGCTTATGGCGCTTACGGACAACAACCACAACCAGGATATGGAACTGACTACAAGGATCCAAATGGACCTGGATATCAAGGATATGGAGCAGATTATAAGGATCCTAATGGGCCCGGATATCAATATCCTCAGCAACAACAACCGGGCTACGGGGCTTATGGTCAACAAACTCCACCTGTCTCTGCTCAACCTCCAGCAGCAGCTCCAGCAGCAGCTCCAGGATATAGCAGTCCACAAACCACTGCCTCTTCATACGGTGCCGGGTACGGAAGTCCTCAACAACCTCCAGCACCACCTACTCCTAGTACCACCGGTGGTGGGCAAACTTGTACTTCATTGTATGAATATACTGCACAAGCGCAAGGAGACTTGACGTTTCCCGCCGGAGCCGTCATTGAAATCGTGGAAAGAACTGCCGATACCAACGGATGGTGGACCGGAAGATATAATGGCCAAACAGGGGCATTTCCTGGGAATTACGTCCAATTGAATTAGTCCATATATATATATATATAGATATTTATGTGAATTCTTAAATAATAGAACTTTATTGCGATTCTAGAATGTTATTATTCTCGGCTAATATGAGCGTTAGCGCAAATAGGTGATCCTGGCGAATTTTACAACCAGAGTGAAGACACTACTATCATAACCGTATCAATTGACCAGGTGTTAAACGTAGGGTCAAAGTAAAAACACAACATAGGTATAGAAACCATCTACTACAATCATTGACACTACACGAAATACATGTGAGACTTATGCTCAAAGGATCCTCACCCCAGTTCTATAAATAGCTGTGAATCAAATCTGGCCCATTGAATCACATATTTCTGCACTTCTATTCTCTCCAGTTAACGACCTATTGTTGCCAACTGGACATTACTATTTTAAGCAACATAACTGTCAGGGGATTGCAGCAACCAATTTCACTATACAAGAGTCATACAATTAACAGGTAAGCTTAATCTGTGACGCCAAAGATCTAGCCCCGCGCCCCTACCCGCATGGTGCTCCTAACTTTGTAGATGAAGAGGCGGTATTCTCTATATATCTGTTGTTCACGTAAATTATTACCTATTCTGCAATAGAGTCAAGCCAAAGTCTGGTAGTAATTATTCCAGCCCGTACTAATTCGGTCGACGGCTAGCGCGCACATACAGAAAAAAAAACCAAAGATTGAGTTACATATAAACAACAAACGCAAGGGGAACCCACAATTAAGTAGCAAATAAGCCCCGGCGTCATCAAAGAGTGCCGGTTTTTGTATATTGTGGCCATAAAATAACACACCGTATTCATTAGACCGTGTCAGGCAACGCGTTGATCCATAACTGACGGTGCTACAACAGGTTATAACTAATAAGACGGGAGGCCAGTGCAATTTATGATGTCTGATAAAACGAGTCAGGGTCAAGCCCAATCTCCTAACAACCGAAACTCCATCTTCGGATGGGTGAAGAACTTGAAGAAAGGCAACTTGTTATCCAATGATAGTATCAACGATATCTCTGATAATGAAGGGTTGTCGTCTTCTGATTACAGAACCAGTGATGTGGAGTCAGGCTCCAATTCAAATTCGTACCATCAGGAGTTTTTAAGGCCTTTATTGAACCATAAGTCCCGTTCTACTAATAATGTTGACCGTGTGAGGTCTAATTCTAACTCCAACCCTAATATAGGTGGCGAAAGAAACCAGTTGTTACCGCCAAACCAGGGTGACTCCACCGATGCTAATATACGGCAACATCGAGATTCATTCTTATTGAATAATCCTTTGGTCGACAAAAACTCCAAGTATTTTGGTGTCAAGTTGGAGGATGCTATAAGTCAGGCCTGTGCTAAAATCTCCATATTTCCCTCTGATGATTCAGTGCAAGTGTTACAGTATGGGAAAATTCCTATTGTGGTGGCCAAATGTGGGGTCTATTTGAAGAATAATGGGTTGACGGTTGAGGGGATTTTTAGAGTTGGTGGGTCTTCTAAAAGATTGAAGGAGTTGCAAGTGATATTTAATAGTCCTCCTGACTTTGGTAAAAAGTTGAACTGGGATGGTTATACCGTTCATGATGCTGCTTCCATATTGAGAAGATACTTGAATTCGTTACCAGAACCGTTGATTCCTCTTGAATTGTATGAGGAATTCAGGAATCCTTTGAGATCTAAGGTAAGAATCATTAATTATATGAAATATAAGGCTAATAATCCTAGGAAGTCTTTGAAAGATCAATCACTGTCTGCAACTCATACTGATCATGAACGGTCCCCTTCTAAGCCTCATACGCCTTTAGACGTTTTGAAAAGTTCTACTTCTACTGATCCGTCCACCCCAAAGACATCTTCGGGGCCGGATCCTATAGAGACACCAAAATCTACCATGACTTCTGGGTCTTTACCGTCTCCTTCTTTGACTCCTAGCAACGCCAACGATCAAATAGATACTCAATTAGAGTCGGAAGTGCCTCACATTGTTCAGGAAGTCATTGATGCGGATATTTTGAATAACAAGGGTCGTGATGTTGATGTCAATGATACCGCTGCTGATGAAGATGCCAATGTAAATAAATCTTCGAGTTATGCTACTGATAATCATAATACCCAAACTACTGATTCAAACGTGTCAGATGAAGAAGCTAAGAACAGATTTGCTGAACTCAGGCAAACAAAGAAGAGTAAGAATTATCGGAAACTAACAAAAGATGTTCATGATGCTATTGATGAATATAAAGCTTCATTGGACAAATTGCCGAATTTATCTAAACAATTATTGTTTTACATATTGGATTTATTAGCCATGGTACAAAACAATTCGGAGCAGAACTTGATGTCCTCCAGAAACCTTGCCGCTATCTTCCAGCCATCGATATTGTCACATCCAAATCATGACTTGAACCCTACTGAATATGCCTTGTCGCAATTTGTGGTTGAATTCTTGATCCAGTATGCTTATAAATTATTACCAAACCACGAAAATTTGATTAGATCCAATTCTAATATGAATTTAAAACAATTGAACCCTGGTAGTCGATCAAATAATGGCACAAAGACCACCCCTGAAACCCCAACCAAGGCAAGATCTACTCAGAATTCCAATAACTTATCTACCAAGAACTTCGCTCGCCAGCATTCCAAATCTTTATCATCTAACAATCCAGAGGATCTTGTAGGATATCAAAATAACGTCAATTCTAAATCTATACCGGTGGTAGATAATGATTTTGAAATAACTGACGATGATCATTCCGAACAAGATGGTGATAATGAATACATGGAACCTCAAAGTATTCAGGTTAATACTCAACCTAACTCTGAATCTAATGGTAATAAACTTCCTCAAGAAGCTGGCCCCAATATATTGGTATCTGCTCCATCGAGTTCTTCAATTCCAAAAGCTACAACCTAGGAATAATTCCCCACTTTCGTGCTTATCATTCGTTATCCTTCAGTATGAAGATATTTCTTATTTTTTGTATTCTAGTGTCCAAGGTTTGTTTGAACTGCCTTTTAATGTAATCTTTGTATTAGTATTTTTTTATATAAATATTATTATACCTTTTCATCTCCAGTTCTAGATTATATATATGATACTTACGGTTTGTACTGGGATAGATTAGATTCGAAGAGTGCGTCACGTGATCGCGAGAAAAGTTTTCTGAAAAATTGGTTTCCTCGACATTGCTGGTTAGCAGTAGCGCTACATCATAGTGATATTAGCATTGGAAATCCAATAAGATGTCTGACATTGAAGCCAGTGGTAAAGCAAGTGACCAAGAAGACTTATTCAACGAAAAGAGTGGGGAAGAAGATGATTTGGGATTAGGCTTAGATGGAAGTGACGAGGAACAAGGTGATAATGATAACGAGAATAATAATGCCAAAGACGATGGCATTGATGATGATGATGATGATGATGATATGGAAGAAGAACCTGCCGAATTGAAATATTTGGATGTATCCGTACCACGTCACGCCAAGGCTAATACATTCGAAGACGATGTGTACACCATCAAAATGCCATTATTCTTAAATATAGACTCTCATGCATTTGACCCTATAGAGTTCAAAGAGATGATAGAATTGAACGCTAAGAATAGAGAACAAGTAGTCAAGGATGAGAAAATGATCAAAAATGACTTGATACGTGAAAAGCTTCTCAATGAAAACACCATAAGATGGAGATACACTAATGAAAATGATGAAATTATCAAACAATCCAACTGTCATTTCATAGAATGGAATGATGGCTCCATATCTTTAAAGATAGGAAACGAGATGTTTGACGTAAAAGATATTCCCTTACTTGATAACTTTTTGGTTAAAAGTCATGATAATTTGGAAATCTTACAAAGTGACTCTATATTGACCAAGTCCATTAATTTATTACCTACATCTACTGGTACTTCTACCCATAAACAATTGACCAATGCTATCAAAAACCTCCAGCAAAAAGATAAGATTTTAAATACCATCACCGATTCTGACCCATTGGAAATCCAAAGATTGACGGAAGAAAACGAACGGAAAGCTATCAAAATGAAACGACAATTGGAGATGAAGAGAAGATTGAAGGAGGAAAGAACGGGCAGAGAGAGTCCTGCTCCTGGAAATAACAATTACGAGGGTCCTTCTTATGAAAGATTTAACAAAGAATATAATGAAGACTATGATGATGAGGATGATTTCATTGACAATGATGAAGACGAAGAAGAGGTGGAAGAAGAAGACGACGACGAACTTGATCAGGCTGCTGAAAGACTCCGGAACTTGAAGAAGCAAGGAGCTTCGAAATATGAAGACGATGATGAGGAAGAAGAAGAAGAAGAAGAAGACGATGAAGAACAACAAGAGGCCGACAAGGGAGAAGCAAACGATAACGAAGATAAACAAGAAGACCTGGAAGAGGAAAATAAGAGAAAAAGAAGAAGAATCATTGATTCGGATGATGAAGAATAAATTCTGGCCGCATAAAGAAACAGATATTATTTATTCCCCGTGTTCTTTTCTTTAGTGTATTAATAATTTGAATAGATAAAATATAACATAGAATAATGAAGGTACTATTGAAGTGGACGAATGGAGTAATTTTTCTAAAACATAGAGACCACCACATTTGTAGCCGGTGTTGTAAATGACTCGTAAATTTGTATCAGATAATTCTGAAGACCATTGAAATCGCCCAATTGGGCAATTATCGAATAAGTCCTGAAACTTAGATAGAAAGATAACTGTGAATCTTTCTCTTTGTAGGCTTCATTTATCGCTGAAGTGATGTATTCAATGGGTCCCTGATCGAATATAAAAACCCACCAAGATCCTCTTTTGTCTACTCTTTTTTCTTCATCCAACAAATAAATTAAAAATGGCTGCTAAACAACAACAACAACAACAAACTAAATCTACCAAGTCCGAAACTAAGGACAACAAAAACTTCAGTGCTGGTTACGGGTACACTTCTAATGGATGTACCATTGTCTAATTCAGCTGGTCAGAATTTTTGATCCCGATTCTGGAGTAGTTTTATATTCTTCTCTTCAGCTAGATTGTTTGTGTTTTCTTTTTTCTTCTAGTTCAATAAATGTTTTCTGATTCTAATTGATTGTAGCTAAAGGATATATTAATGAAAAGATACCTTTTGAATACGATGGTGAATGGATACCAATTGTTAGAATTCTTGTACCCGTAACCAAAAGCGCAAGATGGAAAGTAAGAGGATAGTCAGAGGATAGAGGCACGGAACGTAAAATTTGAGGCAGAATGAATCATTCCAACCGATAATAACAAGGATAAAATAACATGTAGCTTAGGTTCACGCCTCGTGGCACTTAATAGAAAATGTAGTTCAACTTTCTTAAAGTAGAGTACAAAATACAGACTTTCAATTGAGCTTATTTTATCCGGCAAAACTTCCCCATTACCCTTATCATAGACGAGATTTCAGAATATTTCAGAATGTTACCATATTTGGCCCTGGCAATGGTAAAATGAACAGGTCAAGGAATAAGTTAATTGTTATTTTCTACCATAAAGCTGTTCAACTCTTACAAGAACCATTGGAGTGGCCCAACGCGGTAATTTTTTTGAAACTAACCAAGCAACATCTTTTTGCGGCCTATTCAGATATATCAATTTGGAAAGTAAAGCTGAAACTCTGAAACTCTGAAACTCCAAGCTCCGTAACAAGTAATGATGAAAAGAATAGGGGATGTAATAGGGGAAGTTTTTTAATGGACTATTCTGTTGAAAAACTATATAAACCTCTTCAGAATTCCTTGTTTCTATTCTTTTTTCTCCATCAAACAAATAATTAAAAATGGCTGCTAAACAACAACAACAACAAACTAAATCTACCAAGTCCGAAACTAAGGATAACAAAAACTTCAGTGCTGGTTACGGGTACACTTCTAATGGATGTACCATTGTCTAAACTACAAGCTGGCCTTGTGGTTTTAATTAGAGCTGTTTTAGAATTTGGTGATTTTTTTGGTGGTTTTCACAGCCAAGTCAACTTTCAAACATAAAGCACTATAGTGTTCTATTTTTTAAGCTGATTTGACTGTTTCCTCTCTTTTTTTAGCATTGACTTTTACAATGGTTCAATATACAGATTTCTTCAAATATTGCTAGGCAACTCGTAGTCATTTATGCTTCTGTTCTACTTGAGGAAATGTTTCAGATTTGCTTGTGAGAACGTTATCGCACCCAAATTACCACGGCTCTAACAGATCGATTGTTGAATCATCTTTATAATTGGGGTAGGAGGAGTACAAAATAAATGACAGCATTGAACCCATTACGATTGCTTCTCTTAGGAGCCCCTGGATCTGGAAAGGGAACCCAAACTGCCAAACTACTTAAGAAATTTCCTTCTATAGCTTCTTTATCATCCGGGGATATTCTCAGGAATCAAATATCATTGAACACTGATATAGGGAAGCAGGCATCCCAGTATATTAAAAATGGCCAACTTGTTCCTGATTCAACTATGATAGGATTGATCACAAATCAATTGAAGTCCCAAAATTGGCTCAATAACAGTTCAACTTGGTTGTTGGATGGATTCCCAAGAACTTACAATCAAGCAGAAAGCTTGCATCAGGTGTTGATGAAGTCTGAGTGTCCTATTAATATGGTAGTAGAATTGGATGTTGATCATTCAGTTATCTTGGAAAGAATTGAGGCAAGATGGGTTCATACTGCCAGTGGAAGAGTGTACAATTTGGACTACAATCCTCCTAAGGTGCCTTTTAAGGATGATGTGACCGGCGAACCATTGACTAAACGGGATGATGACACCACCGAAGTGTTTTCTAAACGTTTGGACAAATACAATGAAGAAATAAACTCTCTCAAGCGGTTTTATCAAACTCAAGATATTCTCTACAAGGTCAGTGGAAACACATCCGATATTATCTATCCCAAACTAGAGGCTCTTATCCTTGATAAGTTTGGCCAATGATTTAGAGCATTCCAAGTAACTTAGAGAAATATAGAGCATATGTATCATATAAGTAACTCATATTGTGTAGATGTTGTATTTATTCGTTCATGGTGAAGCTCAAAATTACTTCTGCATAGTGAAGCTTAATCATCGCGCAATAGTAAGCACTTCTTTCTAAGCAAAGACCTCTTAGGAGAACACCAAATCAATCCTAGAAGGAGACGGATTCCGGAGAGATATCGCAGCAGACTACTCCAGTAAGGGATGAAGTTCTATATCGATGAATTGCCGGTGTTGTTTCCATACCCAAAGATATATCCGGAGCAATATGCGTATATGTGTGATATCAAAAGAACGCTAGATGTTGGGGGGAATTGTATATTGGAAATGCCTTCAGGTACTGGAAAGACTATATCCTTGTTGTCCTTGACCGTGGCATATCAAATGTTTTATCCTGAACACCGGAAGGTTGTCTATTGTTCTCGTACCATGTCCGAAATTGAAAAGGCGTTAATCGAATTGTATAAATTGATGGAATTCAGAACCAATGAACTTGGTTACGTGGAAGATTTCAGAGGATTGGGTTTGACCAGTAGAAAAAATCTTTGTTTGCATCCAACCATTTCAAAAGAACGTAAAGGAGCTGTAGTGGATGAGAAATGTCGAAGAATCACCAACGGTCAATTGAAACACAGAATTGAACAAGGAGCAGTATCTGAGCAGGATCAACAGAATAATCCTGAAGTACTGTCTTTATGTAAGTTTCATGAAAACTTGAACGACATGGAGCAGCATGACTTGGTTCCTTCTGGAGTATACTCGTTTGAAGGGTTGATAGATTATTGTAAAGAGAAACAAACTTGTCCATATTTCACGGTAAGAAGAATGATTCCTTTCTGTAATATTATTATCTATTCTTATCATTATTTATTGGATCCTAAAATTGCTGATCGTGTTTCTAAAGAGTTGAGTAAAGATAGCATAGTCATTTTTGACGAAGCTCACAATATCGATAACGTTTGTATTGAATCCTTGTCGTTGGACTTAACAGAAGACACTTTAAAGAGAGCTTCACGAGGTGCATCCAAATTAACTGATGCTATCGATGACATGAAGTCCCAGGATAGTGAAAAATTGCAAAATGAATATGAAAAATTGGTAGAAGGTTTACGACAAGCTGAAATCGCTAGAGATGAAGAATTGTTCATGAGTAATCCTACGTTGCCTCAAGATTTGTTGGATGAGGCCATACCAGGCAATATAAGGAAAGGAGAGCATTTCATGTCGTTTTTGAAACGTTTCATTGAATATTTGAAGACCAGAATGAAAGTTCTACACGTCATCAGTGAAACTCCCAATAGTTTCTTACAGCATCTAAAAGAATTAACTTTTATAGATAGAAAACCATTACGATTCTGTTCAGAGAGATTGTCATTATTAGTGAGGACATTAGAGTTATCGGAAATCGAAGATTTCAATGCTTTAAAGGATATTGCTACATTTGCCACTTTGGTCTCGACTTATGATACCGGGTTTCAACTTATATTGGAACCATTCGAAACTGAAGGTTCCACGGTTCCTAATCCAATCTTAAGGTTCACTTGTTTGGATGCGTCAATAGCCATGAAGCCTGTGTTTGATCGATTTTCATCTGTCATTATTACCTCAGGTACCATTTCTCCTTTGGATATGTATCCAAGAATGCTTCAGTTTGATACCGTCATTCAAAGATCATATACCATGACGTTGGCCAGGCGATCTTTCTTGCCAATGATTGTAACCAAAGGATCAGATCAGGTTTCAATCTCCTCTAGGTTCGAAATTCGTAATGATCCATCTGTGGTTAGGAATTACGGATCATTATTAATTGAGTTTTCCAAAATAACTCCTGATGGTATGGTTGTTTTCTTTCCATCTTATCTATATATGGAATCGATTATATCTATGTGGCAGACTATGGGAGTATTGGATGAAGTATGGAAGTACAAATTAATCTTGGTCGAAACTCCAGATGCTCAAGAGACTTCTTTGGCATTGGATACTTATAGAAAAGCTTGCTCAAATGGTAGAGGTGCTGTTTTGTTATCTGTTGCTCGTGGAAAAGTGTCGGAAGGAATTGATTTTGATCATCACTATGGTAGAACTGTATTAATGATTGGTATTCCATTCCAATATACTGAATCGAGAATTTTGAAGGCCAGATTAGAATTTTTAAGAGATCATTTCCAAATCAAAGAAAACGATTTCTTGTCTTTCGATGCTATGAGACATGCTGCCCAATGCTTAGGAAGAGTCTTAAGAGGTAAAGATGATTATGGGATTATGGTTTTGGCAGATAGAAGATTCAGTAGAAAAAGAAACCAATTGCCCAAATGGATAGCACAATCACTATATGATTCGGACACAAATTTGTCCACGGATATGGCATTAGCTACTGCCAAAAATTTCCTTAGGTCGTTGGCTCAGCCTACAAATCCAAAAGATCAAGAAGGTGTTTCCGTTTGGGATGTTAAACAATTGGAAGCACATCAACGAGAACAGCGGAAATTGTTGGATGCAGAGTCAGCAAAAGACACGAAATCAAAAGAAAATGATGAATTTATGGATATCGATGATGATGATCTTGCGTTATTATAGTATATAGTTTACTCGCGTTTAGAATTATAAAATTTCACTAATCATTGTACCTTCACTTAAGTGTCTTTATGTCAAATGATTTCATATACGTTGTATTGGATATAGGAAGCAGGTTCATTAGAGGAGGACTAGCGGGTCAAGAATTGCCTCTGGTGACATTAATTAATGACAGGTTTGAGAATGGTGTTATTGAACCAATTGATTCCTCCGTAAGGCTCACTCCTCCTTATCTTCAATTGAATGATCACGGGCATTCTGAAGTACAATATAAAGAACTCCTCAGCAAACTTAAAGATCCAGTAAAGCAGGTAATACGAAGCTACGAAGTTGACTATGGAAATTGGTTAGATTTGGGCAAGGAACAGTACGGTCTCAAATTGCATGAACACTTGCTCGAACTCTTCATTAATATCCCACAAGACTTGAGTATGTGCAAGCTAATAATATTGGATGGGAACTTTTCTCTTGTGGATAAGTTTAACATTTCACACATATTATTGACAAAAATTGGAGTCAAATCTTTGCAATTCATTCCCAGCAATATTTTGTCTCTAGTGTCTAGTAGGGAGCTCAATGGGAATGGGCTCGTTATTGACACTGGTTGGAATTCATTCAGAATATCTGCTATAATAGACTATAGGGCCTTGGATTGTTATGATGACAATACTAAATTGACTGGTTTGAACCTTCACTATCGAATTTTAGAGGAGTTGAGCATATTGAATCATGATGTGGTACTGGATAAGAACAATTTTGACGTTCTTGAACGATTCATCTTGAATTATGTGTACTCTGGTGATAAGCCGGGAAATGATGTCACTGTCGATGGTTACAAGTTTCCTGGGTATCTTCGAAATCAAATCTTGAATACAATGATACTGGAGGTCATTCCTTCTGTTGTGTATTTGCTAACTACTGGTTCTTCTATCGACGTAAGTAGAGTGCTACAACAGAATATCATCTTTGATGGTGGAATAAGTAATATCCCTGGATTAAAAAGCAGAGTTTTGCAACTAATAAGGCATGAGCTTTCTGGAGTCGTCAAGGCTAATAAATGCTTAGGAGCTTGGCAGGGGGCTTCCATCTACTGCTCAACGTCCATCTTGAGAAGAAGTAGAAGTATTAGAAAGTCAGAGGAGCTTACAAAGGAGACGTTCAAGGATATTACTACTGACAAGGGAATTCAGCTTACGAAAATCCCTGATGTTCTCAATCACTACAAGGCGAGCTGAGGGTATTCTATTGCAACTATTAATTAGAATCAATTTTTCATGAGCAAATAAAGGGGTCATCGATGTTTTCGAGACTTAAATAGGGGGTTTGCTCGTAAGATCTATCGATAAATCTAGTCCAGGGATACTTGTTGTAATATTTTTCAAAATACTCCTCGTCATCAAGATCGTCAACAAACCAGTGCCAAAACTTCTTCATAAATGGTCTTTTGACTTTTGATGCTCGAGAAGCGGTGTTATCATCGTTTTGGCATTCGAATTCGTGATCTAATATGTATAGTAAGTTCACTTCATCATTACGTTTATTATCATCGATATCGACCATATTAGCAAGAGGAGCAAAGAAATTAATTTGTTGGTCATATTTCAACGGGTTTAAATCCAATGGAGCATTATTTGGTAACAAAGGAGTTTTCATATGTGATTCAGTATACGCGTCCATCGAACTATGATGCTTCTCCTTCAAGGTTGGAGTGAATTTGGTTGCTTCTCTCGATTCAATCACATCAAAGCCATATTGAACTGGGGAAGTCTCGTAGAAGACCTCATCTTCATTGTTGTTCAAACTTATCTCCCTTCCTCTTTGGAAATATTTGGGCTCATCCAGGTTCTCCTTGCCTGGTAACTCGACTTCTTGAGGTTTAATGAATTCCAACTCATAAGAATTACTAGCACCTACGAGGGATTGCCTGTTCTCAGGGTGTGTGATGGGAACGAAGGTTAATGATCCTGGAATCACTTTGTTCGAAGACCCACCAGAGTTCAATCTACGACTACTGTTGTGTATATCTTTTGACACCCCCATGACTGCAAATGAGATTTAATGGGTCTTGAATTTCGCAGCAATTAATCAGTTTGTGGACCAGGCATTTATCTTCCTTGTGTTTGTGTCATTTGACCAACACGTATAACTGCTTCATTGAGAAAATGGAAGTTTGAAAAATCGAACCATTATACATTAGTCAACTATTTATTTATTTATTAATATCATTATTCTTCATTAGCGTCCCCACATAGTCTTGCAAGTATTGGTTGTCATTCTCATATTTGTCGCATACAGTTTTGGTATCTCTGATATTTGTAGTCAATGAGTTAATAGAGGACTTCAATCTCAATATCTCTTCAATCATTTGATCTTTAGACATGTCAAGATCACCAGCAACCTTTTCTAGTTTTTCATCTTTACTATCGGTGGAGTCAGTCTTATTGGGATGAGCAGATGGTGTTTTGACCGAATTAGTCTTTTCTTGAATATCCAATTGTTCTACCTTTTCGTGTAATTCTCCCATGCTTTATATATCAAAAGACGTGACGGGAAAACTAAATAATTAGTTTCAGATAAATAAAATTTCAAGACGTGTAATGGTTCAGATTCTTCGCTAGCATAGAATCGTTAACTATAGTACGAGCGTGAGAATGCGGCTCGCTTTGATCAGTGCGAACCTGGTCATGAACATTATCCCTGCCATTTTTATTTGTCTTAGGTAATTATAGACTCATCAGCTACACCGTAGTGGTTGAGTTGTATTCAGTGACATATTGTTTTTTTGATATCATTATATTAATTGACCGAATATGTCGTGGGAGGGGTTCAAGAAGGCCATTAATAGAGCCGGAACGTCAGTGATTGTCAAAGACGTCGATAAGACCATAGATAAAGATTTCGATGTAGAAGAAAGACGGTATAAAACTTTGAAAACTGCCGGGACAAATTTGCAAAAAGCTAGTAAAGGGTATTTGGATTCTTTGAGAGCAGTGACGGCGGCACAAGTGAATATTGCTGAGATTGTTAATAATTTATATGAAGAAAGTAAACAGGGTGGTGGAAGTCAATATGGAAGTGTCGGAACTTACTATTTACAATGTGTTAGAGAATTCGACGAAGAGACTGTCAAGCAGATTGATGAACCTTTCAGAGAGACCATTTTGGACCCGGTAACTAAGTTTGCCAATTATTTCACTGAGATTGATGATGCCATCAAAAAGAGAAGTCATAAGAAAATTGATTATGATCAATGTAAGGCTAAAGTAAGAAGGTTAATTGATAAACCAGCCAAAGATGCAGGGAAGTTGCCAAGAGCTGAGAAGGAATTGGCTCTTGCCAAAGATATCTTTGAAGAATTAAACCAACAATTGAAGGAAGAATTGCCTCAATTAATCGGTTTAAGAGTACCATTTTACGATCCATCCTTTGAAAGTTTGGTCAAGATCCAATTGAAGTTCTGTACAGAAGGATATTCGAGAATTGCCCAGATTCAACAATACTTAGAACCAACTTCAAGAGATGAATATGCTAACGGATTGTTGGACGGTAAGATTGATGAATTATTAAACCAAATGAATGGCTTAAACATTGCCGCTTTAGGTAAATAGATCATGTATTGTAATATAAATTAGTCCTTAATTATTTGACTTTTATTTTAGGTCTTTATTCTCCAATCGTACTTTGACTATACGATATTGAATTGCCCGCACCGTGAAAATCACCTTAGAGCAAAAACTGCAAAGAATTAAAAACTGAAAGATTATAGAACAATTGTCGAAATTGAAAAAGACAGCTTCAAATAGACGATACATACACCTGATCAAAGAGAATATTTCAAATCTCTATGGGTCAACTGAATTTGCCCTGCCGCTAATAAGCACTTGCTAGTTAATTTTCAAGGTATTTGGTTAGTATGGGGCTCCATAACACTTATTCACTTACTACAGAGAACCGTGAAGCTAAAAGCAGAACTGGGCCCCAGAATCCCCAAACGGGGAACAGGCTAGTTCTCCTGATCATTAAAATTATAATTGAGTACCCCAAAACCATTATTCTCATTCCGATGTTGATTGTCTTCATACTAGGTTTTGATGTCAACTATGATTTTACCATACTACCTTTGAATTCAGTAATCAGTCGCCTGTATCTTAATCTTAAACTGGGACCAAATGATAACTTCCAATTGAGACAATTGACTAAAGATGCTACAAATTGGACATTAACTAGATTGTCAATTTCGGGAGATAACTTATTGACGGGTGAAAATATTACATACTTGAGGGCGTGTTTCCTGAATTTCACAGATGAAATCATGTTATCTCCTTTTGATTTGTGGATATCATTTAGTGGACAAGCCTCCACAGAGCTTGCATTGTCAATGATCAACCATAACTCCAATTATATGTTGAATTCGTTTTATATCGATAAGGTGGATATTGTTAATCACTTAATCACCCGGGCCAAAGTTTTACACTTGTATATAATCCACAAAAATCCCCTTGATATTCACCAGACTTCGAGCCTTTTGGCTGAAAGATTCGGTTTCCTGGCCACAATCATTGAAAAGCCTTTAATAATAAGGGAATTTGTGAACTATTATTTGTTCACAAACAATTTGAAGTACACATTCCTCAGACTGCCCAGTGTATTGATCACGACGACAGCGGCTATTTTTTTTCTTTTCCATTTATATTTATCAATTGCAAACATACATAAGGTTAGATCTAACTGTGGTATGCTACTTGCATGGTCAGTTCAAGTGCTTATCGCTTCTACTAGTGCGGTAAAGATATTGGAAATCACTCATAGTGATATAAAGAGTTGGACTCAACTATATGAACCTGCAAATTTGGTAACTATGTCTATCTACATTTTTACAGTTGCTATGATTAGCTCAAGGAATCTCATAAGGATTTTGGCAGATTTGTCCAGCAATAATTATTATAGCAATAGCTCAAAAAACTATCAAGAGAAATTGTACAAGTTTTTCATTGGGATTAATAACAACTGGGATGTTTCTTACAAGAAATTGGCTATCATCAGCAAATTGCTTGAGGTTTTCAATTTGAATTTTGATATTAAGATCCCTAATGTGTCCAAGTTTTTAATATTGGATCTCCTAATGTTAAAATTGACGGAAAAGGTTGGGTTAATGGGTGTAAGTTATTACTTTCATGGGAAATTCTTAGAAGTGTTTTACTTGAAAATCAACAACTACTTTAACGCCGTTTTCATTGCGTTGATGATTGATCATCTTTTGCAATTGACGGCATTGATTGGGACTATTTCTATCGACAATCATAGGAGGGATTTTACCAGAATACTAGACAATGTTGTTGAAAATGAGTCTCGTCTTTATCAGGATGATACTGAATACGAAGTTATGACTGCTAATATTTTTACCTATTTCTTGCTAAAATGTAAACCTCCAAGATCATCGTTTCGTCATAGATTGGGCACATACTTGACATTTGTGAGACATCCAACATCATTGAAGTCTTGGATTATCATATTGCCTGCACTTCAATTCCTCAATTTATCAATACTTTTGACTATGTGGTCTCTATTTGTACCCTTCAACTTGTACAACTACGATAACCACTTTATCAATTGGTTGAACATTGATAATAAATCGACTGATGTGCTATATTTCCTAGAATTCGGCACTCTGTTGCTTTTAATTTTGTCTTTGTCTTTTATCATATTCAAGATATCGAACTATAAGCCCACCAAATTTGAGTTTTCTAATGGCTGTGAAATGGAATTGAGTGATGTTAGAGAATTTAATACGATTGAATTGGATGACCATACTTTGGATGTACTTAAAATGAAAGCGGGAGAGTCTTCCTTCTTGTTGACGATCAGTTTAGATCATAGAGTTTTAATTTGGTCTCCGTTGGGGAATGCAGATAAACATTCGGCCAAACCTAAATGGATTAACATATCTTCTACCATTAATATTGGCTCCGAGGAGATAGAATTTTGGCCGATTAACTTCGTTGATATAAGTAAAAATGGTGAATTCATCATATTAATAAATCACAAATACAATATCATCAAGTGTTACTCACGGCTATTGTTAAAATACATTTGGGAGAGACCTTTCCTCGAAGAGAGCGCTTCCCGTGTTAAGATTTTGGAGAGTTTTTTCAGAGAAAAGACGGTACCTGGGCTCTTGAAATTAAAGATGATACAGAAGCTGAATTTGCTCAACAGGAGGCGGCCTAGTGAAGTATCGATAAACGGTAATTTCCCACGTCCATTATCTGAAGACTCAAGCGTGACTTCCAAAGTAGACTTCACAATAGTTCTAGAATCAGGTATCATTCTCACATATTCTTGCAAAAATGGCGAATGCAATGTTGACAACGTAGTCAATGAGGTTTATTCTGATACGACTGCAAAAGACTTGAGGTTGGTTTCCTGCAAAAAATTGATAACTCCTAGAGTAAATGATAGAATAATATCCCAAATCAGTAATAATGACTTGATAGTGTGCACTGTGATTAATAATAAGTGGCATTTTTCGGTCTTGGAAACCAAAGAAGATTTTTACAATAGAGAAGTCATGTTCAAACCTACCCCTATTTCGACACCTTTATCTATGTCGAGGGCAAGTTCTATGAACTATAATTTCCTGTCACTTCTGGATCAAGTAGAAGATGATGATTTTATTGTGAATAGGAATAAAGTTGTCAGTAATTCAAAAATGACAATCAATAGACCTATCATTGTCTCCATGGAGTTTGTAGGTATGGTGGTGAGAGTTAACAACTTGGTGGCCGAGTTGATTGACATCCAAACTGGGATAATCATGAAGAAATTCAATGTTGGGCATTTCAAGCCATCAAGCTTCCGAGTTGCCCATTCGGAGCCCACTCATTGTAGATTCTGTGGATGTGCATCAATTCAAACTTTATCCATAATTTATGAAGATTTCGATACGAAGACGTTGATAATCCATAATTTTAAGATCGAAAACAATAGGTCCAAAAACAGTATTTGCCTTAGAGTTGAAAGAGATCCAAGAGAAATCAGATGTCTAGGATTCAGTGATGTTTTTGAGGAACAACTTTGGTATGAAGACATATCTAAATGGGAAGTGACAGATACGAACATGATTATTGGTGTCAGGAGACAAAACAGATCTGAAGACGATGAGACCCACCACCATGATGACTTGAAGTCTTATAGTACCGCAAAAGACAATATAATTTCGAACGGTTTGAAAAAGAGGCACAAAGAAAACCACTTGAACAAAAGTAGGAACGACATCAGAAAATGGGAAGGTTTTATAATCACGTTAAATGATGGGAATCTTGTCGACTATGATATTCCTAATTTGTCTCCAAACCTAATCTCCAATAAAATCAATTGTATCGAGAAATTTGGATTTAAATCTGTTGCTGTAAGTTTTGGGAATTTGATACGAGTCATGTACCTCGGCAGCGATAAGCTTATTGAGGAGAACTTGTATTTCAACGACCTCAATAAGAATAAGTCGATCAACAATGAATTGTTGTTCATTAATAAAAGACGACGCCGATGATACGACACTTTTATGTATATTATAAATAAAACCATGTTTTCAACACGACTTTTTGCAGTTATATTTCTATAGAAGGTATGGATAAGTTAGACGTTTAAAAAAATAGACTCGGTGTATTGAATATTATGAATGATGCTGTGGGTAAACAGGGTGCTTCCCAACTTTGGCGGCATGGTTGTTGAAGATTAAAAAAATCCAAAAAAAATGATTCTGCCCAGGATCGAACTGGGGACCTTTCGCGTGTTAGGCGAACGTTATGACCGGCTAAACCACAGAACCTTAGCTGTTAACAAAAATGTTAAAAATAATTTATACTTTGCTTCATTGAAAAGTTAACTAGAAAAAAGCCCTTTGTGACCCGATATGAGTGCCAATAATGTCTGTAATCTTACGAAGTTCATTTCCAAAGCAAAAGCTGTTTCCATGGTTACGCATATTGCAAAGCATATTTCCTGTGTGGGACCAGGATGTGAACCAACAGCTGAGTAAGATCAGTGAGAACACGAGTTGGGATATTCTACCTCTACCTCCTTGCATTTTAAGTCGTAGGTAAGAATAGACACCACTGAAGTGGACACCTATACCATCGAGTACAGTTTCTTCAATAGAATCGACTTTACGTGAAAACCTCTTCTCTCCATAGAATCTTAGCTCGGTTGCAAAAATAAGCAGCTCTTCTCGTTGAATCATATATATATATATATGTTTATTATAAAGTGAAATGCTTCAGACACTGGAATGAACATTATTATTGTAATATTATAGAACACTGTTGTACTAAAGAAAGCTTGCAATAAGACGAAAAGACCAAATAGGAGTTATGGTGTCTCACACACTATCTAAACTCATCTCCTCCACACAAACATCATATGCGAACCGAAAAAACGCTAACGTCAGCCGACTACTATTTGCATATTAACTAGAAACAACGTTCAGGAAACTAAAGGTTTTGTATTGATTACAAGATTGAATAGCAGCACAATGGGAGACGAAGATATAATTTATGCTAATTTCCAGCCCAGTGAGGCCAAATTGCTCAGAGGAAGATCGAATAATCAATTATTGATCGAAAACCCCATATTGTCAAGCTTGTTATCTAAATTATTCCCATATCTATTGATCATGGATAACTTCTTGGAGATCATAACTTGGACTAACGATGACCACTATGCTAATCTATTGATTATGATAAGCTATTCTATTGTGGTGATGTATTGGCATACCTTGAAACATGTGGTGTTACCGATGTTAATAAGTATCGTGTTTTCTTATATTATTTGGTTGGTAAACTCTATCTTGTTTGATACTCGAAATAATGAAAAGCCTACCATCGATGAAATATTATTCACATTGCATAATATCACAATAAGACTCGAAATGCTATTAAGACCCATCAAACAACACAATTTAAAATTCAAGAATTTCCTTCAAATATTTGTAGTCAGTGCCATATTGACTCCTCTACATTTGATTGTCATAAAATTCTTCCTCAGTCCACAAAAGTATTTATGGTTGTCAGGAATATTCTTGTTCAGCTACCATTCCCCTTGGTCCTACACAATTAGAAGATTGTTGTGGAGGTCAATCTATGTTCGAATTTTGGTGTTCTACTTGACCGGTTTGAATATCAAGTTGAACTTCGAAAATCAAATGAAACCACTCAATCCTTTCACCAATACATTGAGTGATTTCAAAATTCTACTGAAGAAAATAGAGTCGCCCACAAAATTAAACCAAGTGATCAAATTTGAAATTTTGGAGAACGAGAGAAGATGGCTAGGTATTGGATGGTCCAAATTCCTATTACCTAATGAACGAAGTACTTATTGTTTTGAAGAGTCGCTAATTGAAACCCCAGAACTCAAAGATTTCGAGCCACCTGTATTCAATAATGACTTGTACGAATACAACTGGGAGTGGATGGAACCTGAATGGTCTGTCGATGAAGAGTATAGTAAAAACAAAAATGATGGTTGGAAATACTTCGACAATAACTGGGACAATGGTGATTACTTTGACGGATTTTCCAAATTCACCAGGTGTCGTAAATGGACCCGAAAAGCAAAATTGATTATCGATAAGAAATCCAAAGTCTATGACGAATAGAGACGGTAGTTATTATGTTTAGAGATGTCAATGCAAAACAATATGATACCAAAGGATGGTTCTGCTCTTCTTCTTCCTGACTTGTGAGAGCCCAGTAGTAGTAGATAACAGTTGTATTCCATATAGTCTCCCAAGTCTTAAGTATGGTCGTTTCTTAACCGAAAATTAGTGAGACTAAAAGAAAAAATTGTACTACCGAAGGCTCATCTCATCGTAAAGGCTTTAACATAACATCCTAGAGGTAAAGATGGGGAAAAATCCTTCAAAAGGTTCAAGAGTCAACGGAAAAGACTGGAAGGATGAGAAGTCTCCAGCCCGTATCAAAAGTATCGGTATCCGGCAACTTAGCAGCTTCGAGAAAAGGAAACAACTTAAGGCTCAACAAGACCAGTACAAGGCTCGTCTAAACGACTTGAAGCAAGAAAAGGAAGACGAAAAGCAGAGCAAAATTAGTGAACTTAAAAGAAGAAGAGAGATTAAAGACGAGAAGGAACGTTTAGAAAAAATGGCATCGAAATTGAAGCAAAAGAAGCTTGACCGGTTAAGAAAGAAAGAGAAGAGAAATAAATTATTGAAGGAGCGTTAGAGCAACAGCAAACAAAAGAAGAGAGCTTACTTTTTTTCACTATTATTATTGCTCACTTAATGTCGATTATTAAGTCGAAATCCTAGCATCTCATATGGGAGCCTTGCATAAAGGGACCGATTCATGATATAATGAAATATTAATGTATACCATCTTGTGTATTGTATTAACTCTATGATTAACTACAGACGCTTGCTGAGGTGAGGGGCGATGAGAATTGTAAAGTTACCCGGCCAAAGTCTCGTTAGTATTTAAGCAACTCGATTTCCCGCACTTTCAAATTTTTCATTGGCTTTCCATTCCTCGAAGTTTCCTGTATCTAGTTGGTGTCACTGTACAGGATTTAAGACTCACCCCAAAGTTCTTCAACATATCTTGTTAGATATATATATATAGATCATTCAAACACCACAATCCTCCAGTATCCCATTAATATACATCACAAGATACTTTGATAGTATACCATATACTATATCATATTTTTCAGCAGGGTTCAAAGGGATACATTAAGTTGTTATCTCGTTTCTTGTTGGTTATCTTATCGTCATCATTAAAATTGTACCATAAATTAAAATAAATTGAAAGATATTCGAAAATGGATTCTTTAAAAGTGCCTAACGATCCACTTAGTGCCAAGCAGTTCACCGAAGCTAATGCTATGTCTTATGACTCGAACCAAGTTCAACCTAAGAAAGAAGAAGGTAACGATGGCATCGTTGAACCTAAATCTGAAGAAGATGAAGGAGCTGCTCTCGGAATTGTTCCAACTTTGCAGAATATTGTTGCCACTGTCAACTTGGATTGCAGATTGGATTTAAAAACCATTGCTTTACATGCCAGAAATGCTGAATATAATCCTAAGCGTTTCGCTGCTGTCATCATGAGAATCAGAGACCCCAAAACCACTGCTTTGATTTTCGCTTCAGGTAAAATGGTCGTCACTGGTGCCAAATCAGAAGATGACTCCAAATTGGCCTCTAGAAAATATGCCAGAATTATACAGAAACTAGGATTCAACGCAAAATTTACCGATTTCAAAATCCAGAATATAGTTGGTTCTTGTGATGTCAAGTTCCCTATTAGATTGGAAGGGTTGGCCTTTCATCACGGTACTTTCTCGTCTTATGAACCAGAATTGTTTCCAGGTTTAATTTATAGAATGGTTAAGCCTAAAATTGTGTTATTAATTTTTGTTTCCGGTAAGATTGTTTTGACTGGGGCTAAACAGAGAGAGGAAATCTACGCCGCTTTTGAAGCAATCTATCCGGTGTTGAGTGAATTCAGAAAATCTTAGGACAACTTTGATTCAGTCAGCACAATTTATTAATTAACTGTATTTTTAGCATATAGAATTTTTCTTATTTTTTTATTTTTTATACAATATGGGTTAATATATGTGGGGTTAAAAAAATGACTAGATTCAGAGTTCAAGGGTTCAACCACTTGAAATATGAGCATCTGCCAACATCGTCTAGAGATACTGAGTTTCGAGGACAGCACCAAAACTTTTTACCTCTCGTTTTGGAATTGTTCAAACTAGTTTTTAGTTCGCAAAATTCTCCATGTGTGCATTTCGGAGGTTCTCCGTATGCATGTCGAAAATCTATAGCTTTACCATTTAAATCTTGCGTTTCGGTTTTAGTGTCAAGAACTGACGATTGCAATTCCTGGTACGTGGGATTCAACAAGTCAATTTTAAGTGTGACATCTTCAGGAGACTCGGACTTGAAAAAAAAGTTGTTAATAGAGGGTTGATCTTTTCTTTTCCTACTTTTATAGCCAATGTTGCCAGCACGGTATGTTTCGCTTACCTCGGTATCATTTAACTTTCGTTTAGCTGCTTTGAACATCGAAGAAATATCGCGATGCCGTATTAACTTGTAGAAATACCTTGATTCGAAGTATAACTTACCCTTAGAAGGGTGGGTATCGTACTGCTCGGTATCGGAAACCTCAAAATCGCTGAAAATAGGACAATGATCGGAGCCTAAGAAGAAAGGCCAATGACCTGCATTACTTAGCCTGTCACTCCATCCTTTTGTAGTCAAGATCAAATCGATTCTGGAACCATAGTTAGTTTGCCTAGCACCGTTTAAAGTATTCCAACAAGTATATATGCCCATTTTTCGGCCCTGGTAATTCCGAATGGTGTCATGAAGAAATTTGTGATTGTCGTTATTGATACCTAATGGCAGATGAACAAACTTGTTCAAAAATAACCTGGAGGACGTCTCTGTTTTGAAATCTAGACATTGAGGCAAGTTTTTCTGTTCGAACAAATCACCGTCACTACCTTTGTATGTTATTAGCTTCCTTTTATAACGCTCGTTGATTCCATCTGCTTGATCAATCAAGTCAAGACTAATATTAATATCACCTAGTATTAGAACTTCTTTGCCTTGATCCAAAAGTAGTTTGCATCTTTCAATCAACACCTCCATAAACTTGTTTTTGAATTCGGCTCCTTCTTCTGTTTGCATGGAATTAGCCGGGCAATAAAGACTAAACACTACCAAATTATTAGCCAATTCGATCACTATACTTCTGCCTTCGCTATCCAATCTAAGAGCCCATTCAGGATCAAGATCCAATAGGTATCCGCCAATAGTCAAGTCTGGGTTCAAATCTATATACCTTTTTTCCGAATCAATAGCTGATCTCAAGTACCCAGTCAAACCCTCCTCTGCTTTTATCACCGTGAGGTTTTGCTTGATGCAATCGGGCTCCAGATCGAGAGGAATTCTTACAAACAATCCGACACCACTGTATCCCTTTTTAACTTTTGGGAGCGTGATGAAAGACTTGAATTGCTGCAAGTTCCCGAGTTCGATCGACGATGACAAATCGTTTTTGCTCACTTTTAGTTCTTGTAGGCTTATGATATCCGCCTGGAGACTCTGGAACACTGTAGCATAGTTATTGTTCATCTGATTCCATGGATGGTAGTTGAAAAGTGTCTTCGCTCCATTAATATTAAACAGAATGAACCTAATATTGTTTGCATGCTTTTTGTCAACTTTGTCGATTGGTCTTAGTTCTTTCAATATGTTCAACTTGCCATCATTCATCTAGTCATCATCTCCATATACTACTGTCTAATCATTCTAGAATCAGTAAAAAAAAATCGGCGCGCTCATAAATAGTATTCACACTACAATTTTCGCTCCCAACGCGTACGCGCGGCCAATAAAAGATTTTTCTATTGTTCGAGCCCAGAGTTAACGCAGCGGCTAACAGCCTTATTGTGAAATTATCGCCTTTATAAATAAACCAAAGGGAAATCCCCATCAAAAACCCCAATCGTTCTTTGAAGATAGTATAACCTGAGTTGTTTTTTTTTTGTTTTGTTTTTGTTTTCTTTTGTTTTTTGACTTCCCCATTCCTTCCCTTCTTGCAATCTATTAGAGTGTTGTTTTAACTAAGTCTCTAACACCCCTTTCCGAAGTCAAAGATTCTGCTTTACTATGATTAGTCCAGAACAGGTATTGAAAGGGTCGCCTTTCCAAACCAATAATGATTATAACCTCAACAATACCACGTCGGAGTTGTTGAAGTTCCAGTTACAAGAAGAGCATAAGAACAAGGCACAGGAGATTGACATGAATCAGGAAGATTCTAACCAAAACAATTCAAAGATCATTGCTAGCGATGTTTTCAACAGCTCTTTCAATAGTCACTTGCAGTCGAAATTGGATGAGGGTGAAATCAGTATCGAAGAAATTCCCAGTTTAATTTCTACTCCAACTTCGGAAACTGATGACATCGACAATTCTGATGCCATGATTAATTATCAAACCAACACTGGGTTGAATTATTTGAATTTGAAAGTTTTGATTGAGAACTCGGTGTTTGAAATTTCCAAAATCAATAAAGACCAGATTTATTCTCTAGAGAGTTTAAAGGGATTAAAAGCTTTGCTAGAAGAGAAAAGAGATTTGAAAAATTATTACCTTTCGAAATTATCAATTTCAAAGCAATTCATTTCAAATGTTATTGACGAGAATTTGGATTCTGGCATCTTGATAAAGATCGTTAAATCTAATGATGCTTTGAGTTCAAAAATCTTAGAGTTGAATGACGAAATTAACGAGTTAACTTCAAAAATAAATAACCACAACTTGTCTTGCCTTTTACTAGGTTATATTGAAGATATAAGATTATCAAATAATTCTGTGAACTCAAATATGCTTAACAATAATAATGATTCGAAACAGTTGTTTGACAAACTCATTGCTTATCTTGTATCGCTTTCGGTAGGAAGAAACATCAATTTACCACCACCCTTACAAAATAATAATGATTCGATAGAAAGTAAGTTCGATTGGGTGAAACAATGCGTTGATACCTTAATATCAATTGAATCTTCGAATGCTCCTTTCACTGCAGCATCTATTGTCCCGAACTCGAGTGATGCCAATCAAAATTTCACCAACATCATGGACAACTCTTTGACAAACATGACCGTTCCTTCTACATCCAACAACACTCCTCTAAAGGGGAACAAAACAGATAATTCAATATTGAATGAATCCTCAATTTATTCAATTAGCCCTCACAAAAATGGCAGTGGCAACGACAGTGTCAAAGTTTTAAACGAATACAAAACTGCCTTGAACGACTTGAGGTTTTCCCATCAATATTTGATAAAAGAATTTGAATACTCGAGAGAAAACTCCATGAAAATTATCCAAGATTATCGAAAGAAAAATAACAGTTTGGAAAAGGAGTTATCCAAATTGAAGGTTAATACCGATGGCAACATTCATGATTCTAAAGATAAAGAAATTGCCAAATTAAGAAGGGAGTTGAATCACCTCAAAATTGATAACTTGGGGGTTTCCCGCAACGATCCTACCCCAAATAATAACGATCAAAATGTCGATGAAACTACCTCTGAGAAACCCACGTCTATTGGTATGAGTAATGGAATATTGAGAAAAGAGTTCAAGAAAATAATTAGTACTATGCAAGACCAATATGAAATGGAATTATCACAAGAGCGGTTATTAAGAAAGAAATATCAAGATGAGCTCAATATCACTAATAACTAGCTCAGCTCACATCACCGATTAAAAAAGTGGAGATAGCCCCGATTGTTCCTAAAACGTTTCTTGTTTACTTATAGTTGACACTTTCTTCTCCTTGTATATTAGCTAACTAGCGTATGATGTTTGTGTATCTTCAATATTGTACTTTTACTTTAAAATATACGTTGTAATTCTTAGAAAAGCGCGGTATGAAAGAGTGGTGATTTATAGAACAAGCCCACGGCTTTATAACTTTTTGTCGGTGAATCACAGAATGCAGCATCACAACAGACTTGTGGATGATGACTGGATGCAGAATTTTTCAAATTCTGATTTAAATGTAATCAATTTGATTCATATGTCTGACAAATTCTATAAAGAAGCCGAAAAAAGCGTTACTCACTGTTCCATTGAAAAGGGATTGGAAAGATATTATGGGCTAGTACTTTTATCAATCAAGGCTCTTTTGTTGATTGTTAGACAGTATAAGTTGCTACTAGATCCAAAAATAACGGTAATTGTTTTATATAAACTAGCCTCATTATATTTTTATGAAACCAAGAACTATTCTTTATCCGAACGCTATTTAAACGAAGCCATTGACATCGCAGAGAGACACGATTTTATCAAATACAAGGTCTTGTGTGAAATTCTATTGGCAAAAAATCTTTCAGGGTCTCCTGTAAACAAAAAGATGGGTCTTCGTTATATTGGAGACGTTTTGAAAGAGCACAAAGCCAATTCTACTGTGTCTGTTCTATTCTACATTGTGAAGCATCAATATTACAGTACACTAGTTCTGCAAAGGTTTACTAAATTGTTCATGAATCGAATAAATGAAGCAGGAGAACCATTGAGGAGTTATCTCCTTTTGATCTGTGCCTTTAGTCTGATATCCAAAGGTAATGTTTCGAATTTTATGGCCTCGATAGCTTACACGAGCAACAATTTTGAGATGCACAATGTACCCATTCAACTTCAACTTTCTTATCATCTTTTGAGATTCTATAGTCATATAATGTTTGGTGACCTACAAGGCATCAGAGATATTACCAGAACAATTGACTCAACAATTCAAAGTCAAAGAGAGGCTCGTTGGGCCGGTTGGAATGATTCAGGAGATCTTGATCTCGACATATATTTATTTGGAGAAAATGATAAAGACTCAAAAATCAAATTGAAGGTGAATTGGTTGAACAAACCCCAATTTTTATCAATGTACAACATCTTGTTGGGGCGCAGTCTTATGACCGTCCGAAAATCTGTCGTTTCGATGAAACCCTTGCATTTTTCATCTAAGATATTGAACACAGCGATTAATGGATCTCATTCACCCCTTGACACCGTCCACGGAAGTGTACACAGTTTAGCTTCCAACTCTGTGAAAACTCGATTCCTCAATTTCAATACTGCTTACTACATAACGTTATTAAATAGTGTTCATGGTAAAGATATTGCAGGTGAAAGTTTTGATATTTTGAAGAATCGTTTCTATCATAAAGTTACCGGTCCTTCCTTTCGAAGAAAGAAAATATACGCCTCTACATTTGAACTCATTAAGAATTCTAATATAGATGGTGCAATCGACCGACTATACCTGCTAGGGAGCAAAAATGTTCTCGACGATACTACATTTTTTGCTTTGCTCCAGACAATTAATCTCTTATTTTGGAAGCTGAATATTTTGAGTGATAATAATCGAAAAAACAATTCTAGAAAAAGAAGCTTTTCGCAAGCTGATGATGCAATTGACGGCCACTTTGCTCAGAATAAAGCATTTTTCAACAATAAGCGTAAAGTGAGTAACGATTTATCGACATGCAAAGAGCTTTTTGGAGATTTTGTTTCCAAAACTAATTTCTACCACAATGGCGCCTGGGTTGATGGATTCCCCTTGATTTTTCAACAGAATACAGAATTGTTGCATTTTATAAATTCTTTGGCTCTTATTTACGATTCGTTTTCGAATGATGTTGAACTAGATGTTTTGAAATCAGTTGATGTGTCAGGGTTTTCTTCTCCGTTTATTCGAATTCTCATCAATCTAATTTGTGCTTTGGAGTCTGACTCAATATCGGAGTCTCATGCCAGAATAGACGATTGTTTGCAAACCTGTGCTTTTCTCAGTGAGCTGGATTCTGATAAGTGCATAGTTCTCTGTGTCTATCGAGCTCAGCTTTACTTTCAGAAGAGAAAGGGATCGTTGACGGAAGTTGAGGAGACAAAACTCAAAATCATAGATCTCAACAGACAGATTAAAAGTAAGCCATTTGGATATCAACTTGAGATTTGAGAGCTAAGACTGAACATAGTTCTTAATTATGTTCATTGCGATTAATATATAAATGTTGGCTATTCAATAATATAAGTATACAGTAATTGAGAGTATTCTAATTTCTTTAAATTTTGATAATGCTAAAAGGACGCTCAATCTTTTTTTGATTTCTTCTTTTTAGGAGATGATTCTCCATCTTCTGCTTTCCTTTTCTTTTCCTTTTTCTCTTTCTTTTCTTTCTTATCTTTCTTGTCCTTCTTTTCTTTTTTATCTTTCTTCTCAGACTTGTCTGTCAGTTCGATCTCTGTTTCTTCGCTTGACTTTTTTGGCAACTGGATTTCTGGCACTTCCAACTTAGAGGCAGGGACCGGAGGAGCAGGTTCTTCATCATGATCTTTATAATCAGATTTCCAAGTTTCTGGAGTGTTCTCGTTGACCCTTCCGTATTTATCTAATTTACCATCAGCCTTCAATTGCTTTTTCTTTTGGGCAATTGGACCTAATCCCCATCTTCTTGGGTAGGTATCCCTTTCCATTATGCATCTCTTGACTTTGGCAACAACCCCATGATCACAAGATTGTAAATCGACGGAGGACATTTGAGCAATCCCAATGGCAATGGCTTCACCTTTGGTGGTCATTAACACCACTTCATCGTATAATTCGATTCCTTCTTCATAACGCAACAATCCGGGGATCATTAATTTAGCACCATAACAAACAGCATTAACAGCTGAGTCTTTGACTACTACTCTCTTATATCCAACCAATAAAGTCTCTAATGGTTGGATAACTCTTCTCAAGTAAGTTTCATCTCTGGTATTATCGTAGACATATTGAGCATCTAAAACATCGTGTAAAGTGACTAATCCTTTGTTTTCATCCATAGCTCCGGAACGAACTCTTCTTAATTCTTGCATATGACCACCAACTCCTAACAACATACCCAAATGGACACATAAGGTTCTCATATAGGTACCAGCTTCACAAGAAGCCCAGAAAGCTGCTAATCCTCTCTTGTTGTCAAACTCTATTAACTGAGAATCGTAGATTGTTCTCACTCTTAATTGTCTTTTCACAGCAGAAATCAACGGAGGTCTTTGGAATAAGGCACCGGTCAAATTTTCTAAACTTCTATTCAACTCTTTGGCATCACTTAATTCATCGTGCAACCGTGCAACACAAACATATTCTTTACCAGCCCCTTGTTGAGATTTGACTAATCTAGTAGCTCTATCTATACAAACAATCAAACATCCAGTCACCTTAGGATCCAAGGTACCAGAGTGTCCGGTTTTGTCTGTTCTTAAAATTCTCTTAATCCAAGCCACTACCTCATGAGATGATGGGTTAGATGGTTTATCCAAGTTAATAACCCCTGAAGAAACATAAGATTTGATGTCCCGCTTTAATGGTGAACACCCTGATGGAATAGGAGTATAGTGGCCACTTCTGACTAATAACTTATCATAGTTCTTCAATAACAAGGGCCAGTCAGATGTGTCATTGCTTGGAGCCACTGATTCAGGCTTAATGATATACTCTTTAGACATTCTTGCTTTGCCAGACTCTGCTTTTTTGTCCGAATGTAAACCCAATAGTCCCTAACTTACTAGGAAAAACTTTTTCTCCAGATGAGAAGACTTGAAAAAAAAAAAATTTTCAGAAATTATGTGCAGGAAAGGTTTAGAATTGATAAGAATCGCACAGCTATAGAGTGACAGAGGCATACGAATCATGAACATTAGGTTTCACATCCTTTTGAGTGTACCTGTAGAACTATATATAATGCAAAATTATATTATGAATAAAGGAGCTATGAAACAGACATTTTTTTGGAGATTTCAGACTTCAATAACTCCAACCAAAATAACTCTCTTCCAATATTTCTAACCGACTTAATACAAGGGTCAAAATTTTCATTATTGATAATCTCTGATTCGTTGTTGAATTCCCCACTGATCAATGCAACCACATCTTTGCTAGATTTGATATCACTGGTGATATCATAAAGCTGGTTTGTCAAGACCAGGTCAGGGATAATCAAATCATCTAATCGGACCTTGTTATTATACCCGTAATGTACTTGGCTTTCGTCTTTCTCATTCAATTGCTGTAATTGATCCAACTGGTTGTTAAGATTGGTGATTTGGGTTAGTTGGTCCGTCAAATAATTCAAATGACTATGAAGATTGTCCTTATTCGCCATCGCTTGGTTATTGTGGTGATTCAATTGGTTGTATAATCCATCAATTTTTAAAGTATTGGTATTTATCGTTTCAATCACACTCGAATTTTCTGGAATACATTGTAAGCATTTATTTATTTCTTCCGAAAGTTTGACAAGGGCAACGTGCTTGTCTCTATTTTGGTTGGTCGGCAGAGCATTGGATCTATCGTCCTGGTCCATTAGACTGTCAATGGTTGACTGTGTTCTACTGTTCGCTTCAGCGAAAGAGTTTCTGGGTGGTGGGGATTGTGCAGGCGGAGGACTCGAATAGTATCCTGGAGGGGATGGTGAATTGAAATTGGTCTGATGAGGGTGTATAATTCCGTATCGGTTTTCCGTTTGGGCATGCTGTGATTGAGGAGATATAGGATATTCAACCGCAGAAGAACTCTGAATTGACTCGGATCTTTCATCTGGTAATGGGAGTGGTGCTTGATACTTTAAAGGAACAGTAGGTGATTTCTGAGGTTTCGCCGGTAATGGTGGTCCAGTCGTCTGAGGACTCATATCTAATCCGCTTCGCTGTGCAGCCTGAACTTGAGTATTAGGATAGCTTTTCTGACTAGATTGTCTATCAGATTGTCCCGGAATTGAAATAGGTACTTTGTGTGGCTTTGGAGGTAAGACTGGGGTGTTTGATGGGCTGGAAAGATAAATCGGGCAGTTCTTCTCAAACAGATTGACTACCAAATTGAACATATTCAAGAGGTTGAATTGGCTAATGGCATTTAAGTCGCTTGAATCCTGACATTGATACCACTCCGCTAGATACGGATGGTAAAATTTTCCCTGACTATCGACAAAGTTACCGGGACTCAAAAAGACACCGTTGGCATTATTAGGAACCACAAATATTAATGGCACACCATTCACATCATCTGCTAAATTGCTCTGGCTGAAAGGATAATTCAACGGTATCCATATTTCTATAGGAACGTTTATGTTGTTACCAAGTGAGATACTCCCATAAAGATTTATAAGCAAATTGGCGTTACCAGTTACCCCGGAGGTGTAAACTCGGGTTCTGATACGGAATCCCTTGGAGAAGGTCTGTTGTAAGAACTGAATCACATGAGTGTACACCACCTGCTTATGTAGATATTGTGGTTGTAGCACATTGTATAACCAATTGATCAACTGCTGGGGCAATTCTGTCATCTGTTGCTTCTTTTTTGTCTCCAAAGCCTATCTGATTGATCTTATGTTCATGTTCATATCTTCTGGTCGTGTATGGTGGTTTAAATAATGCGACCAGACGAAAGGCTCAATTTCGGAACGTTAATCCAACACAACGACAGACAAAATATGAGTGGGTATGTATAGAGTAGTAGAGGTCCGAGTGTGATAGAGTGATATGAGTATGAAAATTATACCAAGCTTGGTTTGAAAGTGATCTTCATATAATCCAGTTGTTTGTTCAAGTTGTGTAGGCATATTAGCATGCAAGCTGACAGTTGAATGCTTTCCATACTTTTGGACGTGTGAAACAATTGACTGACCAAGATTATATATTTTTAACCAGTATGGCATCGGGGTAATTCTAACAGATTATTTGATTGTTATTGAACATTCAGGTCAATTCATCTGCAAAATAATCACTCTTGAGATTTGTCACAATTCCACTGAGGTTCCCAATATTACATGTGGCTTGAAAATCTCCCTTAATCATCTTATATTCCAAGAATGGTTTGAGGAAAATACTCGTAATCCCCTTGAGCTATAAGAGTGTATCCCTGCAGTACTAACGACCTGTAGATATACGGTATTAATTGTTTTTGTTGTGGTAGCAGCATTATGTGGTTTGACATGGGTAGCTGCACCTAAGCAAGACAGAACGGTTTGGAGGTCTTCCATAATATTAGGATTGTCTATGTGTTTCTTAATGTGGGCATTTACATACTTGTGTCAGTTACATCCTTTAGTGGCTCCAGTCAGGTCAGATTTAAGACCCGAGAAAGAATAAGCATCAGGGAAATCTTTCCTATTTTGTTCAATTCTTCCACCTCTGAACCTTAATATACGAAATTTATTTTAGCAGGACTTTCGTGCTTGTAGTCGCTAGTGTGGCGTCCAGTGAACGAAGTGTTCAAATCTATCATCCTTTCACCAGGGATCTCAGCCGCATAGCGCCAACAGCTAACCTCAGTAAGCCTTCATGCAGCCACAGTTGTTCTTGTGCAGATCTCTAGCAACCAAGACTTCCATGTGCCATTTCTCCTTCTCTTTACAGGGTTTTGGCTGCTAGCCGACTCCATTTCATCGGGCCATTCTGCTCTAATCAGCTAGTGAGTGTTATTTATGCACACCAAGCTAATTAAAAAAGGAAAAAGAGGAGAGAAAAAGAAACCAAAATGCTGCAGCCATAAGCTCAGTCATATCGCCAGAAAAAGAAAAAACCTAAATTGACCTGCTTCCTTTTTTTAATAGAAAACCCTTTATCTTTCTTGCCTTAATTTTCAGGTGAACTATAGAATTAACTAAGTGAAAACAAAACGCTACAAAAAGATGGTGGAGGTTAAAAATATCTTCCTGAGAACTAGGGATGTGAAAGAAGTGGTAGATGAAGAAACTGACTATACCCCATCAGTAATATCAGGACAGGTGTCTATCACAGGCGAGAATCAACTTAAGCGTAAGTTGAAGAATAGACACATTTCTTTGATTGCATTGGCTGGTATTATTGGACCAGGTATCTTAATAGGAGCTTCCTTAGCCTTGAAAAATGGACCTGCTAGTATCATCATTGGGTTTGGAGTAATTGGGATAATTGCCTTTGCTATGATGCAATCTCTTGGGGAATTGTCCACCACGTACCCAACTGGTGGAGCTTTTTCAACATGGGGAAATAAATTTGTGGACAGGGCTTTTGGGGCCACCGTAGGTTGGTACTATGTGATCATCTGGGTCGCTGTGCTAGCTAACGAGTACAATGCTACAGCCTCCATTTTGAGATTTTGGGGACCACAGGTCCCCATTTATGGTTATATTTTAATGTTTTGGGCTGCTTTTATGCTTTTTCAATTCTTAGGTGTAGCTGCTTTTGGAGAAGCAGAATTTTGGTTAGCTCTTTCTAAGATCATTGGAATTGTAGCGTTCTACATATTCTCCATTGTCTACGTAGCTGGTGGTATTAAAGGTCAAGATGCATTTGGGTTCCATTACTGGAATGATCCAGGTGCCTTTCATAATGGTTTCAAAGGGGTCGCCAGTACCTTTGTTTTTGCTTCCACCTTTTATGCAGGGGTAGAGGCCGTTGCCATAGCTGCCAGTGAAACCAGGAACCCTTGCAAAGCTATCCCCAGTGCCATTAGGCAAACCTTTTTCAGAATCATTATTATTTATATGGGTATCTCGGTAAGTTATGGAATGACGGTTCCTTACAATGACCCTGATTTGAATGCCGACACATCGACTTTGAAGTCTCCTATGACCATTGCTATAAAAAGAGCTGGTTGGGAAGGTGGTGTTCATTTGATTAATGCATTTATCTTGTTGACGTGTATTTCTGCTATCAATAGTTCTATCTATATTGGATCTAGAACAATTGTGAATTTGGCAAAAGAAGGAGCTGCTCCTAAGTTCTTAGGCTACGTAGATAAGCGGGGAGTTCCATTATTTTCAATTATTTTAATGAATTCGTGTGGTCTTTTATCCTTGATGAATGTCAGCACTGGTGCTGCCAAAGCATACGGTTATATTGTTAGTTTGTCTGGGGTGGCTGTATTTATTGTTTGGGGTTCTGTCTCATTCATGCAGATTAGATTCAGACAGGCTTGGAAGATTCAAGGTAGGTCCTACAAAGACATACCATATCGTGGTGCCTTCTATCCATACTTGCCTATAATGAGTATAATATTGAACTTATTCCTAGCCTTGATTCAAGGATGGTCTTTCTTTGTTCCTTTCCAAGCCGGTGATTGGGTTGATGCTTATATTTTATTACCGTTCTTTTTTGTATTATTCTTTTTCTTCAAGCTTATTAATAAGACTAAGTGGGTCAAATTATCGGAAGCTGACTTAGACGACGGTAGGAGAGCAGACCTAGACTAAATAATGTGTCCACTTCTGTTCTGTACTTTTCTTCAAAATCTGATTTCCATTTATTTTATATAGATAACTATATATGAATAAGTAAAAGGTAAAATGGGCTAAATGATTTCCGGGTAAGTTTTCTTGCAATGAGCATCTCTCAACAACAACGAGTGTAAAGGGAAGAAAAAATTTCTACATTAATATCTATCACTGGAAGTACTTATTGCATGTATATATTTGTATAAGGTTAAATATATATTTGACAATACCAAATACTAGTTATCACATATTACGTACTTCTGGTCCTGTTTTTTCGTTGCAAAAGATGATTTTCTTGTTTTTTTTTGTTGGTAATTCGAGTCTGGTCTAGTTGTTTGTTTCATATAAACTACATTTCCCTCTGAACTCCTGTTTCTGCCTCATATTCCTTACGCTTCCATGGAATAATGGGTTCTGGTTATGGAGAAGATTAAGCAATGTAATGGTTATTAACATTTGATACTTGTTGATAATCCTATTTCATTGATCGTGTGGCTGGGTTTTAGATCCGTGTGTGGCAACTTCACCTCAAGTTGTATTGTTGTCTGATCGGCCTCCACTACATTATTTGCCTCTATGGCTCATTTTGAGCTTCGACTGTCTAATAAAGATCCAGCAATACCTCGTCCCTACGTTCAGGGAAGCACGATTCTCTTCCGCGTGTCCATCTTGATTAGAAAAAAAAAGCCCTGGGTATGTTGGGGCAATAGGTCGTTAAATTGACCTGAATTATCAGCTACTTATCTACTAATGCCATTCCTTTACCTTGTTTTCTTTTCGTTCAGCTTCATTAGAATCATGATTACGCAATTTTTGCGAAAATGCAATTATCACCAAAGTTAGGTAATTTAGTACGAAGATAATTGATCTTGTATTGTGTGGAAAATGACAGGATTCAGTACAATGTTACCATAATGCCAACAAATTTACCAACGCTAGGTGAACATTAAAGAAGAAGAAGAAAAGAAAAAAGAAAATAGCAAAATAGCAGAAATTTATTGGTGCTATATGGGTCATTATTTCACGGCTAATGAAAAAGAAACCCTTTCCACTTGAAGATTGTATTTGAAAATATGGAACAATTGAAACAACAGAATATCTTAATCTCTATTCTAAAGTTAGATTCTTCATCTGACATAGAATCTGTTAGATTAATTTGGTAACTGAAGCTCCTTTCTTTTGATATTGCTTATTCGTCTCTCTATACCACCGATTTGTTTTCAGATACAGTTGCTATGAAATCAAAATAAAGACAAATGATTAAATCACATAGTACCAAAATGGGATAAGGGGAACAAAGAGGTTCTTTGTTCTCGGCTGCAAAATGTTGGTACTAGAGACCGGCTACCAGGATCTTGACTCATACAATAGGGCCCAAACACGATTATTATATTGTAATTGAATGTTATCTCCAATTGGAAACAATGCAGATATGTTAAACATCTCTCCCTCCCTATCTATAAGTATCTATATGTTAACTGCGCAATCAATTCGTAATTTACCGTATAATACTAGCTTGATGCCACGAAGCTACGACAAAGACTGGAAGAAGACTTAGATAGGTAATTCGCAACACAGTCAAATAGTTCCAAAGAGATGAATGCGTTAATCTGGGGAGAAACGGCCCCTTTCAACTCAAAATAGATACACAAAGAGTTCCCAAATGTTGAAAGACGATTCTGCTAGCTTCATTAATTCTACCCTCTAGGAACTCAAACAGGGTCTGGCGTATTTATAGATAATGCAGCATCATAAGTATTATTTTCTCATAATAATCATTCAAGGAGCAAAAACAACACAAGTAGAGAGACGGTGAAGTTATATCGTCTCAAACACAAAGCAAGGCTTAAGACAAAGTGAACTCGTGAAGCGCAAATGAAAAATTAAACCAAATGAAAAATTAAACCGAAAAAAAAAGAATAAAATTAAAAAACTGATGAATAAAAATCAAATAAAGATAAAATCAACAAAAGAGAAAAAAATGATGAAAAAACCTTATGATTAAATACTCACTTCAATTGCCTAATTCCAGTGGGACACAAAAAATGCCTGCATTCATTTGTTTCGAAATATGTAAATCTTTCAGGTCAAGAGAAAGAACAATAGGAAGACCAAGTCTTTAATCGGCTCCTAGGGCGGATCTGCTTAATACCTCACAACACTGAAGTCCATATATTTGGATTTAATCAATTAGAGGAACCCAAAATACAATAATAAAGGGAAGAAAAAACAAAGAAAAAGGGGAAAAAGGAAAAAAAAACAAAGAAAGAAACGGAAAAAAAAAGAGAAAAAAAATACAAGGGCGGCTAAAGGTATCGCGTGAAACAAATAGAGTAGAAGTATTCTTCAAAAAACAAAAGTAAGAGAAAGAATAAGATATATATTTGGGGACAACCTCGCATGTAAAAACTATAACAAAAAGGACTCCAGTCATGCTTCATTTCAGGAACAAAAACCAAATCATAATAATATAATAAACACAGATAGAGGCGTTACGATATATGATCATAAACTCTGTTATGCAATCTTCAATCGGTCAGCCACGGTAGGTCAGTATCTAGGAACCCTGTGACAGAGACCCATCATTAAGAACCCAAAAGCATACACCTAATTAAATAACAGGTGAACGTAACTGATGCCCATTACGTTCCAAAACAAAAAAAAAGACAACGAAAAAAATCCTTTTGTGGAGAAGAACTCTCCTGCGTAGGAATAGGATGCATCACATAACCAAATATACACTAGAGATATCAGGCCTCCAGCTTCTCAACAACAACACCGAAACAATAATTATCATTCGAATAATTCGAAGCGCCAGTCGATTGAGCGATTAATTAACATCTAGCTTGAAGTGCAGAGAAATTGTAATAATTGTAAAGAAGAACAAGGAAAGCTGGGAACAGTAGTCAAGAAAAAGTACTTCGCCTACAGCGGATGAAACAAGGCTTTGCACAACAACGCACATCCGACAGATTACCCTATTCTACTTTTCTACTTTTGGAATTTAGTATCCAAACTATCATTGGGTAATGACTCATAGAGTTTCATCGATATTAATGTCAATCCTGAGAGCATCTACAGTTGAAGTGCTAACATTCCCGAGGGTTGTCTAGAAAACAAAGGGGCTTTAGAAAGAAATACCACGTTGGAAGTTTGAACACCATTCGAGCAGTCGTCTGATTGTTATGAATCAGTATCTCGCTCTCGCAAGACTTGTAGGAAGAACATTGGACGTGTCAATAAAATTACCTAACTAATATAACTGTGCGACAACAACCTTCATCTATGATTTGTGTGGGTTATTAATTAACCGAAGACATTCGCTTTCACAAGCTATTGTTTCAAATTATGTACTCAGTGGATTAATATTTGTGAATCTTTTTGAGAAATTCAGCCCCCCTTATAGATCCTACTCCACAAGACTGCTGCTTGAGCTAGTAAGAAATAGCTATAGTTATTTTATTGTCCTTTGACTGCCTTCGTTAGATTAACCTTAGTGATACGATACATGGACAGGATTGTAACGGCTGTAAAATTCTAATATTACGGTGTTGAATCTAAACCTAAACGCACAATCTTATTCGATCTGATGATTGATTCGCATCTTCTTGTTAGTTTGATTGACGAGGAGGAAGACTTCCTTGATATTACCAACACTACCTGTTTTCCCTAACCACATATGTAGAATTTCAATCAAGCATAAGTGATAATAAGAAGGAGAGATGTAGCTTAGTAACTAAAATATAACATTTGTTTTGCTGGCATCCATGCTTCACGAAATCATGAAGTTGATTCAGCATTGTGACTACGTAGATGTTGAGCAAACTCCTCGTACTTTCCGTATCTCTGTATAGAGGAAAACAGTAGAGCATTGATAAAATAATCAATGGTTCAGGTTCTTAATTCGTTACGCTTTAGCCCATAATGTATCTTCGTTTGCTTTATGAATCTTGTCTAGAATTGTTCAGAGGCAGTCAACTAACACCTCGTGTGAATGATTGAGTGAAAAGGCTGTCTGTGCGATTCTAATAATGCTCTCCTTCCCTACCTCTGTGTACCTGTATGTCCTTGGGCCATGTTTCGATCGGAAGCTCTCATCGGTTTCTCATCGGTGTGGTTGAGGCCGAAGCTCGCTTCTGGAATCCCATCTAAGTGACAGGGCGTTTTATGTTCGATATTGTGGTAGTATCAATAATGATTTTTATATGTCATGTTGATCTATCCTCCGTGCTCGCCGACTTAAATAGCTCTCTTTTGAATGTAGCTTTCAAACCATATTCGTATGTGAATTCCATGCTGTTGGTTTCTATGTACTTAACTTTAAAGTTGCAATAATCTGTACGCTTCTTGAATGCATCTAGAGTATTTGTAATACTGCACATTCAATTTGTTGTCGTTTCTATGTGATGGTTTTCGACAAGACTTTTTTGGCACAATCCACCAAGTCTTGGTTCTCGGCCTAGGCTACTAGTTGTCGAGGTCTATGGGTTAATTGCAAATGTTTTTCATTTGATCTGCATGAAAATCCCTGTGGTGACTACCAAAATTGCAGTTAGGAGGTAGTATTTTTTCTTTTGGGCTTTTGGATATGTCTCCAATTGTAGTAGAATCCTGACTTTCAATTAGGGTTTCATTACCCTTATCGTATTAAGCTCTCTATTGTCGACGTTCTGATTTCTTCTTTTGTGTTTGAAGACTAGCTAGTGTGTGGAAGCGCTACTAACGAATGACGGATAATAATTTCTTCTACTACAATAAACATGGGCCAATTTTCGAATTCATTGATGTTCGTAGCTCTGAGCTCATGTCTGCAGTTTCAGAATCTTCTCTTATAGTGGCTTTTGTTTTCCTTTTTCTTTTTCCTCTTCTCTTTGTTTTTTCTTTTTTTTTTTTTTTTTTTTTTTCATTTTTTCCTATATATTTTT
>JAJMFQ010000003.1:600000-875507 GCA_030574775.1 Yamadazyma atmosphaerica | reverse complement strand
AGTATATAATTAATACTTTAGTTAATAAGATATCATCAACTTATTCAAACTTATAAATGTCTCGTGCTAATCAGCGTCCTATTCCAGATCTTAGAGATATTCTCACGATCACCAACCCACAAAAATCAAGCTGATAGGTAGTGATATTTGTTAGCAAGTTTTTGATATATACTAAATCCAGTGAAAAGGTCCCATATCCTATCCGTCCCTAGTATTTGGCTAGGAATACTTGTAGCCATGTCGAAGGTTCAGTTTTTGTTTTCCCTAGAAGAGAACAAAGGATGCTAAATACTGGTTTAGAACTGTTTGGAATGATATTATGGTGCCAATTGGTTCGCTTTTTAAGAGTTTTGGAACGCTATTAGACTAACACCTGGTCGCAAGTATGTGTATATTTGGAGCAAAGCATGTTGGAGCAGTCTTCTCAACCACGTCCTTGTACTCCTTCGGATATAGTTTCTGTGTGGTCAGTTGGACAACTCTTCACTGAAGTTCGTAAGTCAAAGGTACGTTTTAGAGAAGTAATCTTGAATGGTACAGAGTGTGAACTACGGAATACTTGCACAATGTTTGCCTTTATTTATTTAAAAGGTATCAGTATTGAATCTTTTTCTCCAATCTGGAAACTTCTGCATGTCGATAGGGTATCATCTGTATGTTTTCTCTTTTCCTCTACGGGAAAATCTGTGGCAGCAATAATCTCGGATTTATAATACCATGAACATTCTTGAGACTTTAAGTGAAATTGGGCTGCAGTTATGTGGCATGTTTCCGTCACCTAAATATGAGATGGCAGGCATCGTTTTTGAAATTCCGTAAGGATCTTTAACGTCCTTACAGGCACCAAACCCAGTTACAGAGTTATTGTAGTTCAAATAATAATTATCTAAGGTAACTGGTTGATTACCAGTTCCAGTGAGCATAGCAATGTTGTTGTTAACGTTGAACCTGTAATTGGTATTGTTGTTAACTGGCTGAAACAAGGTATGGGTTTGAGGATCAAAATGCAACTGCATAGTGTCATTGCTACCACTAACAAATAAGTAATTTATAGCAGCACCCTCGTGTCTGGCAACAATACCTTTTCCGTCAATAGAGTCGTCAGGCGATTCTATCTGGAATTCAACTGTCTGGACTGGTTGCGGCTCCCAAGTGGGAGTTGAAGACTGAGAGACATCCAGACTTCTTTCAGTGGGAGTGGGGGCAGCAATGGAAGCCGACATTAATAAAAACACGGTTGGTAAATATTGGAACAATTTCATTCTAGACAGTTATGTTGGAACCTTCGAAAGTAGTATATCGGCGTTGGGTATTAGCGGTTGTGGGAATATGGTCTCTTTAAGTAGTATTTCATCAAACCTTGACCCTTGTTGTAAAGGCACTCTTTGTGTAATTGAACAATAGGGCTAACAATAGAAATAGTCATGTTGTACCTTTTTTATTCAACAATAGACATTACCTCATCATAAAAATATGTAAGGGGTTGGTCTGCAATCAAGATATTGGATACTTAAATAGGAACCTCAGTGTTCAAGATACTGTAAACATTTACTGATTATGAGTGCTGATATAACAGACTTCATCCTTACTCGTGGACTTTCATCTCGACAAACCCAATTATCAGGAAGCAAATTACAGTTGTTTTGCTAATGAAAGAATCAAACGAATCAATAACAATCTCGCTGTTGGTGGCTTTGACTTCCTAACGAAGTGGACCCTTTTTAAACATACGTAAAATAAGAGCAACAATTTTGCTGCGCTCTGCGTTACGAGCCAAAGGCAAGAAGAAAGGTTTCGCTTGTTTAGCTTTTACAGACTATTGAATTCATCTGGGAAATATAAGTTGAAAAGTAAATAAAAACGTTCGTTGTTTTTGCGTGATTGCTTTTGTACCTTATTCTTTAGTCCTTGAAACTGTTGTTCTGGCAATTTGATTCCACACATTGTCTTTGTTGTGGGGTGTGTAATAGGCTAGCTTATTAGAGGCTGTGATGGTGGTGTCTAGCATTGTCGAGAGTTGGAGAATAACTTTAGTGGTATCTTGCGCAGATTAAAGTCTTGAATCTATCAATCTTCAGATGACAATTTTCGTACTTTTGCAGAATTTGTATCAGATATAATCAGAGTGCAAAAAAATAAAACTCCGGTATAGTACAGCGAAATTGCAAAATTTACAAATTGCCGGATGTATAACTTTTGAATTGAGAGAGAAAACGAACATTTTATATTTATTGCTGTTATTTCTTCTAATGCAAGAATGAAAGCATCAAATCTATCTTGAAGTAATCTGGCAACGAAGTTAAAAACAGAATCGTGAATTTTTACTATTAAATGGTTAATATCAGGCCAGACGTGTACATACCATGATAATGGTGCCTTATCGGGATTGGCGTTAAACGGCTTTAACTCTCAATAAGGGCTTGATAGAATTTAAATTGTCGAAAACCGTACAGTTTTCTTATTAACTCCATCATAATAGCACGATTTTAAACAATGAAGGGTTTGATGGATAACAAAAAGAGTACTACAAGATCCAGCAAATCCACTGTGGCACTTCTTGCAGGATGTTTATGTATCGGATTGACTTTGTTATGTAAGTCAAGTTATATGAGCTCTTTCAATAGAGCTGATGACTGGTTACAGACAGCAAACGTCTGCCCAATATTACCTGTTAAAGCACCAGAAAGCTTCTTGGAAGATAATTCTACTGCATTGGCTATTCTTCACGATCAGGTGTTCAGAAAGAGGTCCATTGAGAAGTTGTCCGGTGCAATTCAAGTTGAAACTGTGGTATTCGATAGCCCACCAGAAGTGGACGACGAACCTACTTACTATGACAAATTCAAGAAATTTCATAAATACTTGCAAGAAACATTTCCAACCGTTTATGAACATTTAGATGTTCAGACAGTAAATACCTATGGTTTGGTGTTTACCTGGGAAGGTACTGACAAATCTTTAAAGCCTATTATGCTCGCTGCACATCAAGATGTTGTACCTGTGCAGCAGGACTCTTTAGACGCTTGGACGCATCCTCCTTTTGAAGGCCATTATGACGGAAAATATTTATACGGTCGTGGTTCCAGCGATTGTAAGAACTTATTAATTGCAATTATGGAATCCCTAGAATTGCTTGTTTCTAAGGACTTCAAGCCTACGAGGACTATCGTGGCTGCGTTTGGGTTTGACGAAGAAAGTGGTGGTTTGATTGGTGCTAGACATATATCCAAGTATCTTGTGGACAAATTGGGTAACGATTCAGTGTATGCCTTGATTGATGAAGGTGCTGGATTCATGCAGGAGCCGAACACCGGAGCATTGATAGCTGCTCCCCTAGTTAGCGAGAAAGGTTATGTCAATATTGAAGCTCAATTAAGAACTCCAGGGGGCCACTCATCGGCACCTCCTGACCATACATCGATTGGTATAGCATCAGAATTAGTGTATTTGCTAGAAAACAATCCCTTCGAACCGGCTTTGACCAACATGAGTCCAGTTTTAACATATTTACAATGTGTTGCCGCCAACTTTGGGGATAAATTACCGCCCAAAGTTAAAGAATCTATTTTGAAGGCCGATTTTGATCCAAAATCAAATCAGCAAGTCATCCAAATGTTAAGTCTGTCTCGTGACACAAAGTATTTACTTAGAACATCTCAGGCTATCGACATAATCAGAGGTGGTGAAAAAGCCAACGCCTTACCTGAATCAGTTTCAATTTCAATTAACCATAGAATCGCAATGGAAAGTTCAATTAAAGAAGTCGTTGAAAGATTTATCAAGTATGTTAAGGTCATAGCCCACAAGCACAATTTAGGAGTAAAATTCCAAAATGATACTATAATTGCGGACGAAGCTAAGGATGGTACTTTCTACATTAATATCGATAAAAATTTTGTCGAACCGACCCCTGCAGCCCCATACAACGATACTGTTTGGGAATATTTGGCTGGAGCGTCAAGACATTTGATGCATGATTTAATTAATCCAGAGCTTCCTTATGAATTTTTGGTCGCACCAATGTTAATGCCAGCTAATACTGACACAAGACACTATCACGCTTTGACCAAAAACATTTTTAGATATTCTCCCGGTGTTGGGAAAACACAAAATATTCACAGTATTGATGAATATATTGAATTTGATTACCACTTACATTTGATAGCTTTCTTTTTTGAGTATTTACAAACCATTGATACACCGAAGGCAGACAATTAAAAGGTATATAAAATATATTTTTTTATGTACAACTCAAATATGAATACATAGTTCGACTATATACATGGTGTGCAGATTGAACTGTAAGTTTTGCAAAAATGAAAGCGTAAAAATACTATGCAAATATCGTTACAAGACCTTGTTTCTTCAGTTTTTCAGATCCATGGTCAAACCCCATGAACGAAAGTAATCGATCCCATTGGCCCTTTTTGTGGAGCATCGCTAGTATTAAGACAACGGGTAGATGATATACCGAACACCAAAATAGCTTTCTTGCAGTGGTGTTGGCAATCGTTATACCCTCAGGAGAAGGTGATGATTGCCCGTTACTGTAATTTATACTTTGCTGTTTCCAAAATTTATAGGCCAACACACTCAACCATCCATTTATTACAGCTGAGTCAACTTGAAAGAACCAATCAGTCACGCCGAAGTAACTTAAACCGAAACACAAAGGAAACATTAACAAAGAATATCTCAACGAGACTCTTGCATTGAGCTTGGGATTCTCTGCGGCAGTCATCACATAGCCAGCCTGCTTGTATTGGTCAGCGATGTTGTGGGACAAGGCATTAAAATGGGGAAATTGCCAGGCGTAAAGAAGACCAGCTAAACACCAAGCTCCTGGGTGTGCTAAAGAGGAGGAGGAAGCCCACCCCATTAAAGGAGGAATAGCTCCCACCAAAGCACCAACCCATGTATTTATTATAGATTTTCGTTTCAAAGATGTATAAATCCAAGAATACAACAAAATATTGAAAACACCTAAGGCTGACACAGTAGGATTTACTCCAAAAAAAAGCATAGTTCCTCCCACTGTTCCGGCCAAAGCAGCAAATTTGTAAGCTTGAGCGGAAGTCAATTGGCCAATGACTATAGGTCGTTTGGAAGTTCTTATCATACGTTTATCAAAATCTGGTTCCCTACCCATATTAATAGCATTAGCAGCACCTGAGCATAATCCAGTTCCCACGCTCAAAAACAATAGTTCATGAAGCGATACAGCACAAGGTGATAAGGCATAAGAACATATGGAGCTTAAAGTCACTAATACAGTCAAATTGGGTTTTGTTAACTTGATGTAGGGTCTCACTAACGCTTTTAAAGAGCGATCATCCTGTTCTCCTCTCAGTTTAGGTGTGACCTTGAACGGAATTGATTTAGCATCAGCCATAGGAGTATCTGAATCTTGGCAGCTCAAAACCTTGATACTAGATGAACCATTTACATCGTTGCATACCTTGGATGAGATTTTCTGACCTGGTTCAGATTGATTTGAAGATCGGGAAGGTTTTATAAAATTCCGGTAATTTATAGCCAAATATTGATTGCTGAAAAAGTTCTGCTGAGCCAATAAATTTTTCTTTGTATTATGGAAGAAGAAGTTGAAATTGTTGACTCCATAAAGTTTATTTATTGTTAATATTTTGGAGGACATTGTTTGATGTTGGGATTTTAATGTCTTGTCGATGTATTGATAGTGGAGAAGAAGGTAAGACCTAGCGAGCAAACCGAATACTCGCGTCGTTTAATGGAGCCTAAAAAGTCTATCAGGATGAGCAATAAAGCTCAACGATCAGTAGAAAGATCAAGAGATCACAAAATGGTTCTGGGGGAAGTTATCTATTGAATCTACTGGTGAGAGTTTGAAGAATTGAAGAAAAATCTTTCTGGGTTTGACACGACAAACATTTAACTCGAATAGAAAGGTATTTCTGTACTGAATGTTCCCGTACATGAAAGAAAAGATACAAAGTATTCATCTATATAAGGAGTTTAAGCACTTACTTCTTCTTTACCATTGATATCATTACTAGCCTTATCATCATCATCACCTTGATTGCTTGATTTTTCATTCAATTTTTTATTTTCTAATTTATTCTCAATCAAATCATGGAAAGCGATAATGGATCTCACCAAGGTACTTATATATACCATCATCAATTCATCATTGGTCTTAATAGTGAAGGCGGTAGACAAAGGGTTGGACGATTGGTGAGGATTTTGGGAATTCACTAGATTATTCTCTCCTATTAAATTACTTTCAGATAAATTAGGCAATAAATTGAACACATTCTGTAACTTACCCAATATAGTGTGATTGATCGGCAAATTCTTGTTATAAACTTTGTCCAAATAGTTTGCAATGTCTCTCAACTTTTTATGTAACCCCAACAAAGATTGATAGCTTTGGGTCACTTTCAAAGACAAGGATCCAGCAGCTTGGTCCCTTATGTCTCTCAAAAGATGCTCGACACCAATTTCTTCAGCTTCTTCAGCTTCAATCAATGAAGGAACATGAACAAAAGTCCTTTCTGCTGCAGAACCATCATTCTTAATATCGTCCACCGCATAATAAGCATCAGTGGGTATGCCGACCTCTCTTGGGTGAACGTCAACGATCAATAACAAAGGATTGGGGGTGTATTTTTTGAAAACATCATTAATCTTTAAGTCAGAAGGTTTCAACTTGGGTCCTGAATGGTACCATCCAATCAACTTCTCTTTGGCATTGATTTTCTTGTACATTTCCCCCATAGAATCTATAAAATTGTGATCTAAAAACCACACTTCAGGGTTTTTATCATCTTCTTCAAATGGTATAGCATAACAATTTGTGGCTCTTATGGTGTTTGTAGTATTATCTCCTAGTAATACTCCAACGACTCGCTTTTTACTATCTTTTGCCACACGATTATAATGATCCACTACGGACAATAACACCAAAGGAGATACCGTTACAGTCTTATCCAAAAATATAGATTCATTATTTACGGTTGCCATATTGTCTATCAGTGGGGCCAATTAATAACTTCACTCTATCTCTCAGTTAGAATAGGCCATATACTTCAGGTCTCCATACTATTTGCCTTCGAGTTTTTCGAAACCTCGCGCTTAAAAAAAAATATTACACAAAACAAAATTAAAGAAGATCTTGAGAAGACCTTTAAGAGTCTAAGAAGAAACAGTAGATATACTTGACGTTTAAGATATAAATGTTTGGGCAAATAGTAATAGGCCCTCCAGGAAGCGGAAAATCCACTTATTGCTACGGAATGTACCAGTTCCTCTCAGCTATTGGAAGAAAGCTGTGTATTGTAAACTTAGATCCAGCTAATGATAGACTCCCTTACCCCAACTGTGAATTGGATATAAGAGATTACATAACTGTCGATGAAATTATGGAAGAACTTAACTTGGGCCCTAACGGATCATTATTGTACGCCATGGAAAACTTGAATGATACATTAATTGATGAGTTTATAACTAGAGTCAACGTTTTGATCGAAGAGTCTAACTATTTGATATTCGATTGCCCTGGGCAAGTAGAATTGTTCACTCATGATAATTCTTTGTACAAAATCTTCAAAAAACTCACAAAGCGCAAGGACTTACGATTATGTTGTGTATCATTAATCGACTCCATATACCTAACCAGTCCTTCTCAATATGTTTCAGTTCTATTACTAAGCTTGAGGTCGATGTTGCAAATGAATTTACCACAGATTAATGTAATATCCAAAATTGACAAGTTGAAAGAATATGGTAATCTTCCTTTCAAACTAGATTATTACACCGAAGTTCAAGACTTAAAATACTTATTACCTCATTTGAAAAAGGAGCTCAACACACCTTTAAGTCAACGATATATCCACTTAACCCAGACCATTGGTGATATAATTGAAGATTTTGGCTTAGTTTCATTCGAAGTGTTGTCCGTTGAAAATAAGCAAGCAATGATAAACCTTTTGAGTATAATCGATAAATCTAATGGGTATAGCTTTGGTTATAATGAAGTTGGAGGTGATACGATATGGAATGATGTTTTGAGAGCTTCGAGCAAGAATTATATCGACATTGATATCCATGAGAGATGGGTGGAAAACAAGGAGGTCTACGACCAACAAGAACTCAAGGATTTCGAAGAATTCCAAAAAACTCTCCAAGCTGATTCTGCCGAAACGGAGATACCGATGACAGACGAGGAGAAGTGGGAACTAGAATTACAAAAATGGGAGGAAAATAGGGCCCAAGATGCTCTTAAGAGATAATTACCGAACAGGACTTTTGCATTTACTTACATACTTTTTCTATATACGATCAATAAAGTGCTACAAATACTATTATTGTAGCAACAGTTGAGCATCAGATAAGTCTTCGTCACCATTGTAGCTCTCTAAGAATGATTTCAAGTTTTCTTTATGTTGGCTAATCTTATTACCCACTTCAGGAACCATTTTTTTGCTTTCATTCAAAACCTGGATTTGTTTTTTCAACTCGTATTCATCAGCCAGATTGAGTTCCATTTGTTTGACATACTTTTCTTGTTCCTCTACTTCATGAGTGTACAACGATTGCTCTTTGATTAATCTTTTCAAGGCGTTGACTTTAATTTGTAATTGACTAGGGGCCATTATTTATGGTTCACTATGGTATATATTTGAATCCTGTTTAGTTGGATTATTTATATATTTTGGCGTGTGTGTTAAATCATCGCGAGATTAGTAACTGTTTGCAAAAAATTGATTTATCACGGCTTGAGAGATGAGTAGCAAAGCTGTAGTACGAGAAGATGAGTTGACAGAGTTCGATGTTCAAGTGAAGAAGAACAAGCAGAAACTAACGGAGCAAAGGAACTTTTTGATTGGACGTCGTGATACTTACGAGACCTTGTACCTGAAAATTCTCAATGACAATAGTAATGAGCTATTCCATGATAAGATAATGATTTCAATAGGAGACGGTTATTTTGTGGAGAAAAACAGGCGTCAAGCAACTCAGTTTTTGAATAGAAGTATTAGTCGTATTTCCGAAATCATAGACCAACACACTGATAAGATTGAATCATGTACCAAGTTGCTCTCCATAAGTAGTAATGAAGCCCAAGATAGTACTAATCAAGGACAGCATATAAAGGAGTCCAACGAAGAAGGATTACCCTTTATGGATATTGTTGAAGAGTTGGATGATGAGGGTAATGTTATAAATGTTAAGATTAATAATAAGACCCATGAAGCTACCACGCCGCCTACATCAAAGGATGCCATCGAGTCTAAAATAATTGAAAGCACTACTGATGAAGTCGAAGCACCTGTGAATAATGAGTATTCAAAAGAAGAGTTCGTAGACATAGTTGAAGAATTGGATGAAGATGGAAATGTAATAAATGTGAAATTCAATAATAAACTAGCAGAAAACCAAGAACAACCCAAGAAACTTGGAAGAGAAAAGAAGAAGAAGAGTGGAAAACCAGTTAAGTTTGCTAAAACAAGCCAAACTGAAGTAAAAAGTGGACTGATTAAATCAATTCGAGATAACGAGTCTAAAGAGAAATTGCAAGAGATTGATCAAGAAAATAATGAGGACCAATTCAACGAATTGCTAGAAGACATGGAGATTATCTCCAAACCAGATTCCTCTCAAAATCGAAAATTGAACTTTGACACCGACTCCATTTTTAGAAAAGTTGAAAATTTAAAGGTTTCTCAGGAAGACAGATCCAAAATTAAGGAAATATTATTGCAAGAGATTAAGAAAAGAGAACAACTTGGGGCACTCGGTCGCCAACAAGCTGATCGTGAAGCAACAATTGAAGAGATCAACGATGAGGATATCAATGGGGCCAGTAGCCAGTTAAATGATTTAGCCAATGACTTGATTGCCGAGCACGAAGATAAACTTGATGGGGACGAGGAACCAAATGAAGCAATCCAAGATCATATCATGATCGAGAACAAAGATTTATTGGAGTTGGAGTTATTAGCAGATCAAATACAAGATGACTATAATGAGAGTCATATGGAAGATAACGAAGACGATTATGAGTTCGAGTTCGAAGATGAAGAAGATGACGACGAAGATGAAGGCAATGAGAGCCATTTTTTCGGAGACAAAACAATGAATAGCTTGCTTTGGAGTCAAGTTAGCCAGTTGAGAAAGGAAAAGCAAAAAAATCAAGGGAATGATACTGTTGAAGAGAATCAAGGGGCGAAAACAACGACCAGTGTCCAGGACGAACCGAAACAAGGATCCAATAAGAAGTCTGTCAAGTTTGCAGATGAACTCGACATCCACGAAATTGATAGAATATCGCCTCAAGACTACCCAGAGCCTAAAAAATTATCACGATTCAAGCAATTGAAAGAAAGGGAGCAAGAGAATAAAAACAAAAGGGGGAAAGCTGATCCTCAACTCGCTGATATTATAGAAAGATCTGGCGAATTACAGGAGGAACCAGTCGGCGACATAGTCGAAAGAACAGCCTCCATCGTAATGGAGATAACCAGTGACACGAAGAACGATCCAGTTATTGGAAAAAAAGCAGCGGAGAAGAATTCAGTTGGGGCCATCATGGAGAATCCATTTGGTGATATTGTCGAAAGATCAGTAGGGAAAGAAAAGGACTCCGGCAGGACTAGGAGTACGGAAAGAAGCACTCGTGACGTCACCATGTTCCCTAGTCACATAGAGACCGAAAGAACACAAAACAATACGCATTATTCGGGAACTTCAAGGAGTGTAATACCCATAGGAAAAAATAATTTTCAGTCCGGGGAAACGGTCTCCACGGAGTCTGATACAGGAAGTATTACTAATGGAAATGAATTAATGGATATGATTAGACTGTATAACGCGGAATTGGATAATATCGAGGGTCCTGTTATTAATGGGATAGAGGATATTGGCCGGTTAAATAAATTACAGGATCAAATAGAAGTAGATGATTATGAGATCCATGACCATGAGCATGGCAATGACCATGTCCACAACACCGAAGAAGATCAACAAACAAGTAAATACCAGCAGGAAGATCAAAAGAAGGATGCCGAAAAAGACCAAATAGTCACTGATATTCAAGAAAAGGATTCCGTAGAACCGAACGAGCTTGAATTGCAACAAACCATAGAACAAGAAACATTGGATACGGAAGTCCAACGAGAGTATTACAACATGAAATCCAGACTCAATACCCGAGACAAGCAGCAAACTCCGAAGGAATTCGAACAATTGGATACCACGCCCAGAGTAAGTAAATTCAAACAAAGATTAAGTAGGACCTAATACACAATACCAACTGTTCGAATGTAGTAATCACCCCACAGTTGAGGCAAAAAATATTAGTGTCCGGATTAGCCTATGGCAGTCACCCCATAATAATAAAACTTAAATACAGTAAAGCAAACGAATCCGAAAGCTTCCCACCTCCAGGCTCGGAGTTAAAAGCGTACACCTCTGGTAACCGGCCAAAAAAAATCGCCCCCGGATCCACTACCTTTGCTATTGCCGGCACCCCAAAATTAAAAAAAAAAATAACCCCTAAACAAATCCACAACTTGTCCAACTGTTATTTTACTGCAAAAAAACCGTTTTATAAACCCATCTGTCAGTTTTGCAGCCTTCGAAATGGAAACACAAAACCACTATCTTCCCCTCCATCGCTTGCTGAAAGCATCCAACAGGAAAAGGGAGGGGAAGATAGCACTTGTGAGCTGAAGCATTCCCCCTCACCTCCGCCACGACCGAGCATGGCCAGGCCATATCTACCCCTCCGATATTCGGATAAATATATTGTTGACCTATGCAGTTATGTACAGGATAAAACACCAATCCTAAGTCTCTCTTCCATGTCCCCCGATAAAACCACGTTAATGAAGTAGGACATAATTTGGACACATGAAGAAGAAATCCTGAAACAAAAGACACTAAGCATTGATTCATATATACACCTATTCAAAATTCGTAACTCTTTTAGTTCCACGCAAGGCAGACCGATACCTTGTTAACTAATCCTTTCCATCCATAGATTTTGTGTGGGTCTTGCCTGTTTGCAGAGGAGGAGTTTATATGCACACCCCAACAAACATCAAAATTTTCATTTCTTTTTGTAAATGTCTAAGTGATTTATTCCTCCTGGCAGATCGGTTTAGAGTATAAATATTTACCCATTCGCCCCGGCTTTTTTTCTCCTCTTTTTTAGTTGACCGATTTTCGTGCTTGAATTTCATTTTGTACACCTCCAGTTTGAAGTTCATTGCTTGTGCCTTATATCAACATGTCTTCGATTTTAAAGCAAAGAGTTAGATACGCTCCGTATTTGAAGAAATTAAGAACCAGTGAGCAGTGTGTGGAATTATTTAAACATGGTCAATACTTAGGATGGTCTGGGTTTACTGGGGTGGGTGCCCCAAAAGTGATTCCAACTGCCTTGGCTGACCATGTAGAGAAAAACAACTTACAAGGTAAATTTGGATTCAATTTGTTTGTGGGAGCTTCAGCTGGACCTGAAGAAAGTAGATGGGCTGAAAATAATATGATTTTAAGAAGATCTCCTCATCAGGTTGGTAAACCAATAGCTGCTGCTATCAATGATGGTAGAACTCAATTCTTCGACAAACATTTATCGATGTTTCCTCAAGATTTAACCTATGGATTTTATACTATGAATAAACCTAATGGAACTAATTTGGATTTCACCATTATTGAAGCCACCGCTATTAAGGAAGATGGCTCAATTGTCCCAGGACCAGCTGTAGGTGGTTCTCCTGAGATGTTAAGTGTAAGTGACAACATCATTATCGAAGTCAATACTGAGACTCCAAGTTTTGAAGGAATTCATGATATTGATTTACCAGTCAACCCTCCTTTCAGACAACCACTTCCACATACCTCAGCTGATTACAAAACTGGATTGAACTCGATTCCAGTGGATCCATCTAAAGTGGTGGCCATTGTGGAATCAAAGACCAAGGATAAAGTCCCACCAAATACTCCATCTGATGAAATGTCAAAACAAATAGGGAACCATTTAGTGGAATTTTTCGAACATGAAGTTAAACAGGGTAGAATGCCGGCCAATTTGCACCCATTGCAAAGTGGTATTGGTAACATTGCCAATGCAGTGGTTGAAGGATTAGCTTCATCAAACTTTAAGAATTTAAGTGTCTGGACTGAAGTGTTACAAGATTCCTTCTTGGATTTCTTCCAAAGTGGATCATTAGATTTCGCTACTGCCACTTCTATCAGATTGACCGAAAAAGGATTTGAAAGATTCTATGAAAATTGGGATGAATTCAGCAAGAAGTTATGTCTCAGATCTCAAGTTACTTCCAACTCACCAGAAATCATTAGAAGATTGGGGGTCATTGCTATGAACACGCCAGTTGAAGTTGATATGTATGGACATGCTAATTCCACTAATGTCATGGGATCTAGAATGTTGAATGGATTAGGTGGATCTGGTGATTTCTTAAGAAACGCCAAACTTTCAATCATGCATACCCCATCAGCTAGACCTTCTAAAATTGACCCTACTGGGGTTAGTTGTATTGTTCCAATGGCCACACATGTTGACCAAACAGAACATGATTTAGACATCATTGTTACCGAACAAGGATTAGCTGACTTGAGAGGTTTATCACCAAAGGAAAGAGCAGTTCAAATCATCAAACATTGTGCTCATCCAGACTACCAGGACCAATTATTCGACTACTACGACAGAGCCACCTTCTTAATGAAAAAGAGTAAAATGTTACACGAACCTCACAACTTAAGAGATGCCTTCAAGATGCATTTGAATTTCCAAGACAACGGGACTATGAAGTTGGATAACTGGGATGTCAAGTTTTAGTTACTTCTACTCCATCTCTTAGGTGTGTGATCTTAGTTTATAGAGTTAAATAATGAATAATAAATTGCTGCAAAACGAACTTCGTCGCTCCGATCTTCTCTGTCCTCCTCGTCGTATAATATCTCTTCGTTTAGTCCAACTTTTTTTGAACCCAAACTAAGGCTGTGGACATAAATGAGGAGAACTCGAATTGAGGGGATAGGAGTACCAACTTCTCCTCTTCTTCGGATAAATTATTTTGGGCAAACTAAAAAACAGGAACCAACACGCCTTCAAATAAAACGAGATTCACAAGATCCTGTTTGGGTTTTATTCTGGTTGGGCAAGACGTGGATGGTCTTGATATTTTCTAATTAGGTAAACTAGTCGAACTTTCGATCTCAGTAAAAACATCCGGACTCCCGCACAGCTGCGCGCCATGTAGAAACATTTCCAAAAGGTTCCATCAAGTTTTTCACTGTATTATAATCCTCAAGACACAAAATCAAAGTTGGAATCTATTGGACTAAATCGGTCATACCCAAGACATCGATAATGTTTAACCAGTCTTTAGTTTTGTCACTCAATAGTCACTTGGGAAGGTCTTCTGTGGCAAAAGCTGCCGCAGTTGTTCCCAAGCGGTTACACACCTTGAGATATATTCATTACAGAAGAACTCCAACTACTCTTCATGGGACAAGAGCCGCTAGTAAAAGAAATTTTCATGCAACTAGCTCTCGTTTGATTGATTTTGATCCTTATAAAACATTGGGAGTAGACAAAAACGCTTCCAAGCAAGATATAAAAAAGGCTTATTATAAGCTTGTTAAGCAATATCACCCAGATGTTAATAAGGAAGACGGAGCAGAGAAAAAATTTCATAAGATCCAAGAAAGTTATGAGTTATTGAACGATAAGGATAAAAGAGCCCAGTTTGATACTTATGGTCCCAACTTTGACTCTAATCCATTTGCTGGAGGAGGAGGAGGAGGATCCGGTGGTGGTAACCCTTTTGGCGGAGGAAACCCGTTTGGAGGAGGAGCTGGTGGTAATCCATTTGGAGGAATGGGGTTTGATTTCGAAGATTTATTCAAACAAGCTTTCAACGGAGGAAGATCTGGTGGTGGTGGTGGTGGTGGCAGATCTGGTTTTGTCACCGAACATATTGGAGATGATATTGAGATCTTGAGATCAATTAAATTTAAGGACAGTATATTCGGAAAAAAGATTAAGATCAATTATAAGGCTGTTGATAGCTGTAACACCTGTCACGGAAGTGGTTTGAAGACAGGTAAAAAGAAGAGCACTTGTCCCTCTTGTCATGGGACTGGGCATTCTACTCATATAATTGGGGGATTCCACATGTCTTCCACTTGTTCTACTTGTGGGGGTGCAGGTGTTACTATTAATAAGAGTGACCAATGTGGTAGCTGTAAGGGTCACGGAGTTGAAGAAACCCCAAAGACAACAGAGATAGAGTTGCCTGCTGGTATCAAAGATGGTACTAGATTAAGAGTTCCTGGAATGGGAGACGCTCCTATGGTTCCAAAAGATCCTTTCAACAGCATAAGAAAAGGGGATTTAATCATAAGAGTTTCTGTGGAGCCGGATAAGGTTTTCAAGAGATCTAATAATAAATTGGTTATCAACCAAGATATCTTGATGACTACTGCTGCTTTAGGTGGAGAAATAGTTGTTCCAACTATAGACGGAGAGAATATCAAGATCAAAATTAGACTGGGGGTCCAAAATGGATATACGGTGTCCATTCCTAACAAAGGGGTCCCAATCAATAGAAATGTGAATAACCGTGATGACATGGAGATTGTTTTGAATGTCAAGACAGTCCAACCTAGCACGCCTATTCAAAAGGCTTTGTTGGAAGCCTTGGCCGATACTCTAAATGATAAGAATGCTAAAAGATCTGAAAATGGAGACAGTTTGAATTTGGATGAAACTGCAGGTAAGGGTTCTGGTAGTGATTCAGATAACACAGTCTATCATGACGATCATCATGATGAAGACGGGAACCTACACCCTTCTAAATTGCAGAAGATTGGGAACATGTTATCTAAATTCTTTAACTTCGAGAAGAAAAATCAATCCAACCAAAACAAACCATGATTTTGTATATAAAATTGCCTGCTAATGCCACTAATGGCACAAATACATGTATATAAACCACACTGTACAACGACTTTCATAACTATTCTTACCATTATTTATTATTATACAAAATTTATACATAAATCAATGAGCGAAAAATTACGTAGATGAGTCTTTTAATTGGTTCAAGTGTTTCAATAATTCTTCCCCATCGTCTTTGGTCTTTACTCTTAATACGTAAGTTTCAAACTCTTTTGTATCAGGATTGATCATAGGGAATCTCACTAATCCGGTTCCTATCAGCTCATAATTGAAGTTCAGTTGAATGATCGAGTTCAACAAGATTCTTAATCCACCGTCAGCTCTGATCAAGATCCTTGACTTTCCTGAGCTTTTATTGGTTAACAACTTCAATTCTCCGACTCCTTTAGTTATGTATGGTTGGCTGGTGTTGTTTTTGTCGAATAACATCAACTTGGCTCTTTTCGAGTAGATTAAATCCTCTCCTTCTTCACCAGTATTTTGCTGGTCTAACTTGCCGTTTAATTCAGCAATTTTGTAATTACCTCCAGCATCCTTTTCATCTTGTGGTTCACCTGTCTGCTCCTTGTTCTCTTCAGGTTTGTCATCTTTCTTATCAGAAGAAGTTCCAAAGGAAAAAGCGGGCTTGTCGGAGGTATTGTTTCCAAAGGAGAAGGCAGGCTTGCCATTACTAGCGCCCCCAAAAGAAAAAGCTGGTGTCAGCAGACCTTCGTTCGAACTTCCAAACAATGATGGCTTGGAGTCACCGACACCACCAAACAATGATGGTTTTTCGGGAGCAGCATTAGAAGTAGCAGGTCCAGATCCTAGCGAGAATGCAGGTTTATCACTTCCAGAATTACCAAACAAGGAGGTTGTTTCAGAACCAGAAGCAGAGCCACCAAATGAAAATGCAGGCTTTTCCGATTTTTCCTCAGATTTATTAGCGCCAAAGGAAAATGCAGGTTTCTCCGATTTATCTTCAGATTTATTAGCGCCAAAGGAAAATGCAGGTTTCTCCGATTTATCTTCAGATTTACTAGCACCAAAGGAAAATGCTGGTTTTTCTGACTTATCTTCAGGCTTACTAGCGCCGAAGGAGAATGCTGGTTTTTCTGACTTATCTTCAGGCTTACTAGCGCCGAAGGAGAATGCTGGTTTTTCTGACTTATCTTCAGGCTTACTAGTACCAAAGGAGAATGCAGGCTTTTCGGAAGACTTTTCAGAGTTACCAAAGGAGAATGCAGGTTTTTCAGTGGGTTTCTCAGTACTTCCAGAAGATTTATTATCAGTTTCCTTATTATTGAAAGAGAAAGCAGCTGGTTGATCATTAGATTTTTCGTTAGCTCCGAAGGAAAATGCAGGTTTTTCAGAAGATTTATCAGCGCCAAATGAGAAGGCAGGCTTATCAGCCAGTTTTTCGCCGAAGGAAAAGGCAGGTTTAGTCGCAGGCTTCTCAGCAGGCTGTGAACCAAAAGAGAAGACAGGCTTATCAGCCGGTTTATCAGCCTTTTCACTATCCAATTTGAAATTGGCATCCTTAATGGGCTTATTGAAAGTGAAAGTGGGCCCTTTTATTTCAATTTCAGATTCTGAATCAGAATCGGCTGGTTTAGGCTTAGGTTTAGGATTGAACGAAAAAGGAGAATTCTTGATCTCAGGTTTGGAACTCAAGGTGAATTTGGGGCCCTCAATCTTGATGTCTTCTTTTTCAGACTCAGAATCGGAATCCGAATCTTTAGTAGCAGGTTTCTTAGCTTCAACAGCAACAACAGGAACCGACTCAGATGGCTTTGTGGAGATTTCATTGGCCACAATTTGGCGATGATATTCAATATATTTCTGTAAAAGTGGTGTGAAATTAGCGACGGAGTTAGGACCATTTATACTTTGAAGCTTCAATATTAAAGTGTCATTCAACGCCTTTATCAATGCATTCTTATCATCGGAGGTCGAATTGGCAGCCTTCGGAGCAACATTGGATTTAAGCAGGAAATTGAAATTCTTTCCCCGTGGTTGTAAGATCTTTCTTTTAGACATGACGGACTGGGAAGCCTGATTAAACACGGCGGGGACAGTGTCAGATCCTTCTTCGTCTACACCATAGATATCTTGGGTTATTTGATCGTCAGCTGATCTCTTAGCCATCGTCAAGATGTGTTCTATTTGCTAACTACAGTGGCAGTATGGAGTGATAGAATCCTTACAATTGAGCGCGCAGACGAATTGGGGAATGAAAAACAGTCACATGAGAAGTAGCTTATATAGTTAAGAGCATTCGAGGGAATAGAACATAATATATACATAGCTTATTAAGCAGAGAATCAGATTTCAATACGTGTATAATGCTTTCACGATTATAGAGGGGTTTCCATTAAATAGTAAAGTATTCAAACTTGCATCTCCCTAGTTAACGATTCTCACGATCCCAGAAATTCGTCGCGCTCCAACCAATAATTATCAAAAAGAGATTTTGTGTAACTTTCTCAATGACAACGATTCTCATTATGAGAATTTGAAAAATTTTTTTTCTTTCTCTTCTACAGTAAGGAATACATTAAACAGTATGTATAAATAGGAAATACTAGTGGTTGGGTCATAAAAAACGTTGTTGTACAATAGAACGTACAGATAGAATGTCAGGATTATGATTTATTGAAACTGAAGCACCCTTTTCAAACTAAATATGACCATAGTATGGAGACTATAAGGAAACACCAGTGAACCACCAAAATTAATCTTTCCTAGAACTTGGAGCTAGAAAGCTACCCTCTAATCCGTTTACAAGGAAAAGCAAATCATATTATTTTTGACAATTACACCAACAAAGATTGATATAAAACACAACCACTATATCACTGATATTCCCAGTCAATAGTTGAAACCTCAATACTAACAAACTATAGATGGCTCCAAAACAACAACAGACCAAAGCCGCTAAAGCCGCTGCCGCTTTAGCTGGTGGTAAGAAAGGTAAAAAGAAGTGGAGTAAAGGTAAAGTTAAGGATAAGGCTCAACATCTTGTTGTCTTAGACCAAGAAAAATACGATAAAATCATTAAAGATGTTCCATCCTACAAATTCATCTCTGTTTCTGTTTTAGTTGATAGAATGAAGATTGGTGGTTCTTTGGCTAGAATTGCTTTGAGACAATTAGAATCTGACGGTTTAATCACCCCAGTTTCTAAACACTCTAAACAAGCTATCTACACCAGAGCTGATTAAGTTACATCTTTTTAATGCTTATCACACAACCTTTATAGTTTCATAACCGGAAATATACACTATTGTAATTATAGGGGACGTTCGTAGATTTGTAGTTGGAGGTTGGTCGAGAGAAAAGAAAAGCATGAACAGGTGAGCTACTCTTCAAGTTTTGCTGTGGAGAGTCTTGGTAATACACTGCTTTTGGCTCACTCGTCTGTAGAGAAACAATATTGTAGACATCCAAAGAAAAGACAATCACGGCTCCCATAAGCCCCACATGTAAATGTTGGAATATCGGTCCTGTGATTTTCTGATCAAAAAAAAAAAAAAAAAAACCTTAGATTTTGCAGGTATATTACAAAATTAGAGAACATGCAACGGTTCAACTCCAGCTATGGAGCCATTCGTTCTTTATCCTACAACTATACCAAGCGATTAAATTGTACATCAAAAGAGATCTTCGAAATCGTGTTGAATGTGTCCGATTATAAAAACTTCATCCCATACATAACGGCCTCGAATCATCATTTGAATTTTCATCCAGACAGTGCCGGTGAGAACTCAAAGGAACAGAGTGTCACCGGTCAGAAACAGGCAGGGGATATGGACGCTGTGAAAGATACCAGAGCTGTTACTACAAGAGATTCCAAGGGCAGAAACATCAGAGGAATTAGAAGTCTACGAAATCAAGTTGGTGTTTCTAATGAATCTAATTCAGAGCGAGCTTACGGAACTGGCTATGGAGGCTTCACCACCCATTGGTCACAGTATCAAGAAGAATTAGAATGTGATTTGGAATTCAAAACTAATGAATATATCATTAGTAAGTGCAGAAACGAGTTGTTCAAATATCTAACTTGTAAGTGGAGCTTTCAACCCATCACCAATAGCCTCACCAAACAAGACCAATGTGAAGTGGCTATATCTTTGGACTACGAATTCAACAATTTCATATATAACAATATCTCTTCATTATTCAGCAGGCAACTAAGTGAAATCATGGTCAAATCATTTGAAACCAGATTGGCCCAATTGAAGAACCAACAATCCCTGTAAATAGATTCCAAGATAGACTCAATTATAGAACCACATATTTTACATGTATTATAACAAGAAGAAAAACTCAATCTATTTGCTTCTATAGCTAGCTATATATACACAATTTTTGCATTAAAGTCTTAATTATTCCTAGGAATAAGTCCGTGGGATCCAACCACAAATTCCTTGACGTAATGGTTTGGCAATCTGTTCAAGCTATCCCGAGAATTACTTAAAGTATAGTTTGGATTCAAATTGGTAGGCTTAACCAACACCTTTGATACCCAACTATCTTCCATGGTCAAAGGTTTGATACATCTAAGACAATTCTTATAGTACTTCTTGCGGGTTTGAGGTTTCACAAAAGGCTGCCATTTTTCATCTTCCAGAGAAGATATATTAATATTAAGGGAAATCAGCGGATCAGTTTTTCTTATGAGTCTGATAATCTCAGGATCCGACTCACAATCATTAGGAGAGGATTCGGCTGCTGCAAGAACATCATCAGCAGCATCATCTTCATCATCAGAACTATTTATATCACTAAGTTCTGGGTCACCCTCTTCATCTTCAGCTGGAAGACTTGGGGGATTAGTATGCATGTTTGGCAGGCTCAGGGGACCAACACTGGATCTAGCTCTAGTTCTAGCACTAGGAGTAGGAATAGGAGTAGGAATGTTTCTATGAATGAGGTCAGGATTGTTATCATAGTCGTTATGCTCATTACTTGTTTCATCAACATCATCAATTACTTCATTATTATTGTCACCAGGACAGTCATCATTCACATTGATGTCACTTATACTAGTATTGCAACTAGTAGCAGCACTATTCATAGCACTACCATCGCCACAAAATGTGACTCTTCCTTCATCAATCGAGTCAATAGTAGGACGACGTTTTGCTTGGGGTCTTTTTTCTGCTTCTTGACTATTGCTTCTAAGCTTGAATTTGGATTTGAACTGGTTTATCAAACCCATAGGGTCTGAATTAGATCTGTTTCTTTGAGTTGACCATGAAGATCTCCGGGCTTTTCCAGACTTATGAAACTTGTCAGAAGAGTTTTCTGCAGAACTATCGTTGCTATGAGCAAAAACACTATCCTCACCGAAAGAATCGTTAAAGTAATTGGAGTAAATTTCTCTTCTTCTTCTCCTCCGCGGGACAGTCCTATATCTAGGAGTATCCCTGTTAGTCAAATCCAAAGACAAATCTTTACCAATGTTTAAATACAAGTTCCAGTTTATCAAGTCTCTGATATTATCAAAATTTATCAACATCTGTTCATTTTCAATCCGAAGTCTCAAACAATTTGACTTCTTTTTATAATCTGTAGCTAATCCAATCTTACAATGCTGTAATGAATATGATCTAATGAGTTTTTTGAAAATCGGAACAGTAGGTTTGGGACTTTCTTCGAACGGAAACTCACTAGCATTGTAAGATGAGTTGATAGACAGTGACCTTGATCTTGATTTGGATCTTAATGAGAAACTGGAATGGGTACGAGGAATACTGGGACGATCTCTGGCTTCCAAACTAGCTACAAGCTCCTGGTCAATGTTTTGCTCGTTGGTTAAATTAAGTCTTTGGCAGCATTTGAAAAATTCATAATCAAATTTACTTGTATTGGAAGATTTCAAAGGTTCAAACGAGTCATCCAAAATGTTGTAATCCTCAGCGTCAATATCTTCGGTATTTGTGATCGCTTGAAAGCTAAATAAATGCAGCTCCATATTACTTGGAATCGTATAAAAATTCAACTGGGTTGAGTTTAATTCCATAATGACATTTCTCCAAGACCTGGAAGTCGAGGGTTCATAGGGATTCAACCACTCCAACTTTCTTGAGACTCCTATGACTTTATAAATTGAAGGAGTATAATCAGGTAAAGGTTCGTTGCTTATATTATTAGTCAGATCCATTATAGGGAATTTGGGGCATCCTCCAGGAGGCAAGGTACTGTAGTCAGGAGGTGGCACTGGATTTGGCTCTAAGTAAGTCAAGAGATCATTAGGAGGATGGATTTGGCATATAGGAGCCACACCGGATATTAAATCATTTGGAGTCGAATCTTTGGGCAAGTCTCTGAATGATAAGTCCCTTGAGTTCCGGGCAGAATTAACCGGAGAACCAGAAGGCGATCTTGATGGAGACCCGGATAAAGAAGTAATGAAAGAAGGAGCATACAAGGCAGCAGGAGTTGCAGCAGGAGTAGCGGCAGGGGTGGCAGCGGGGGTGGCAGCGGGTGTCGTAGCAGGAGTCGTTCCCGGAGTACTCATATTACTATGACTATTATTGTAGCTGCCATTATTAACCAGACCATTTCCGAGGTTATTACCATGAGGACTATTACTATGACCGGAAGATCCAGATTCCATCGAGGAATAACTAGGAGACTCCGATAAATCAGAAGTAGACCGAAGTCGATTTTGCTTTGACTTATTAGTGCTTATAGCGTTTCCTATAGCACAGCCTATGGAAGGACTATTAGTCTTCGATCCATAGCTAGTCAAAGGCATGATCTTCTTAGGTGGGTTGTAAGGATAATCCTTCAAATGAGGAATATCCGAAGTATTCAACATGCCTGGAATATAAAAAAACTCAAATATAAAAGATTAGGAAATTCACGGGATGCCTTCTCATATACGGTATAAAACTGCTCACTTGGTGATATTCAACTAAACCTTATTGAAAATGAGTTATTCAGGAGATCCTCTGGATAAGTTCGGTACCTTATAACAGATCGGTCGAAGAATATAGGATTTATTCTGGTTCTACGCCAGCTGGGTTCTGGTTTATCAGCGGTATTCGAGTTCTATCTTGAGATCAAATTAGCTTTGATAATTTTAGCTCAGATAACACAAAGGATTTCAGTCGTGTGCGTCACAGCCCCTATCTTGTGCTATATTTTCACTATGAGGAGTTTGGCACACACTGTACTGATAAGTGTTTACTGAGTTCTAGATGTCAGACAAAAGAGTAGATAAAACCAAATAAGTAGCTGTCAAGAAGGTTTGGTGTTTGGAAACTTTTTATAACATCATGAGTTTTCGGATAGACCAGGAAACTGGAACCGGCAGCAAGTAATACCCGGATGTTAGAAGCACTCACAGAGCAATAATTCACGCGACAGTAGCCCCGGGTAAAACGGTGGAGGTGGAGACAGCGGTTGGACGGGGTGGTGCGTGGACCTAGGTCCGGGGCGGCCTGGGCGTAGATCCGGCATGTTGCAACGGTTGAGTGAATTCTCAGTGTCTGCAAAAAACTTTATATTTAGTGTCTCTGTATTTAAAGATAAAGCAAATGTTTATTGTAGAATATGGGTTGTCGCTACTTCTAGGATTGTTCTCTATTAATAATGATCTTAGTACTCCAGAGACTTTAGAGTATGACTTTCTGATTGGTGGAGTAGAACTAGCGACTAGTATTGTTCCTTTTCCTCAATATATTGTGGGGCATAATATTTCTTTCGCCATAGAATATAAACGCTATAAAAACCCCGATCCGGCGGTTCAATTCCATTTGAAACATATTTTCGACGATAGTATGGAATCTAATGTGTTGGTGAATGAAAAAGTTCGAATTAATGAAGATAATGATTACACTATAAATGATATTATTATTAACTATGAGAAGTCAGCTAAACTTCAATCTAATATTGATGAATCCTATTATTTGCGAGTGTATCCTAACAGTATTGCCATAAACGCTTCTACAAATTGGGGTGTGGTAAATGCTTTGAAAACCCTTAGTCAATTGATAGTTTGTGATGACGGTAACTGCCGAGTACAACTGGTTATCATTGAAGATAAACCAAAATACCGTCATCGAGGAGTGTTAATTGACTCGAGCCGGAACTTCCTCTCTACAGAATCCATTAAACAACATTTACAATTAATGTCCATGACAAAGCTAAATGTGTTACACTGGCACTTTCAAGACAGTCAAAGCTGGCCTTTACTGTTAGATAAATTGGATATCTTAGACCCTTATTCTTCGGAAGAAATATATAGCCAGGAAGATATTAAATCCATAATTGAGTTTGCTTATTATCGTGGAATCAGAATTGTGCCCGAATTAGACTTACCAGGCCATTCAAATGCTGGGTATAAGAAAGTAGATCCAAATTTGGTCATTTGTGATTCTCCTTCTCACGATTGGCAATTAAATTCAGTGGAACCTCCTTCGGGCCAGTTGAATTTGGTTTATGAAAGGACCTACGAGGTCATTCAAACGATTTATAATGAATTGGATCAGTTGTTTCCTGATGATTCCATTCACTTGGGCCATGATGAGATCAATCAGTATTGTTATCAAAACCACCCTCCTACGAAGAGTTGGCTTACTGAAAATAATGCCACCGTAATTGATTTAATAAGTCATTGGATAAGTAAGCTACTTCCTTTGATCGGGTCCACTAGCGGTCAGACGGATAAAACCTTGATTATGTGGGAAGATATTGTCACTGCTTACAACTTGAGCATTTCAAAAGATATAGTTCTACAGAACTGGCTTGGCTCCTCTAATATTAAGAGTTTGACCTCCCAAGGGTATAAGGTGATTGTTTCCAGTAGTGAATATTATTACTTGGATTGTGGATTTGGCCAGTGGTTGATAAACAGTACCGATGTTTCTTGGTGTGATCCTTATAAACATTGGCAAGTATTATATCGCTATGACTTCACCCAGAATTTAACGGAACAGGAGAAATCTAACATTTTAGGAGGTGAAGTTGCTCTTTGGGGAGAAACAGTGGATTCTAATGACTTAATTAGTAAGATATGGCCCAGATCTATTGCGTTCGCCGAAAGTTTATGGCATGGTAATAACGATTTCATTAATTTCACTTTCAGAATCTTCAAATTCAGAGAGTATTTGAATCAGTTAGGTTGGAGTTTGGGTCCTTTGGGACCTAAGTATTGCGCTAAAGATCCCACCTTGTGTATGTTCTAAAAAAATCCATTACTTATGCTTCGAAATATACATTACATAGTGCCTATTAAAAACACGGTCATCAAAAGGTGTTGTCATGAAACTGTTTTTCTCTTAAGCTTCAGCTTCTTCTAATAAACTGAATTTATTCACGGGAGTCTCTTCCTTTGGCTGTTTATTGGATGTGGCTCTGCCATTTTCTTGGAAATATTCTTGTAAGAGCTTGTCATCGTCGTCCATTTGATCATTATTCTCATCGTTATTTTCTTCTTTGGTCTCTTCGCTAACTTCGTTAATTCCTTGATTGATCTTATCCCAACCAGATTTTCTTGTTTTCTGAATGAAATTGTGTCTGGCTACACTGTGATCTATTTTTGTACTGAGAATACCTGAAGTGGTATTGAATCTGTTTGATTTTTGCTTGATTGTATTGGTTTTCCGCTTCGTGATTTTCTTCTTGTTCATCTTTTTGGCTAAGAGATTCTCATTGATAATATTACTTCTGATGATGGATTTCTTCACACCATCTTCATAACTGTCATTCTTAGGGACCTTAGCAAGTTCTTTGGATTCATGACTCTGTTCGTCATACCCTCTTCTAGCAGCTCTGCTATGCTTTGATATTTTTTTTGCCATTTTATTCCTTCTATCACAGTTAATAGGCAGTTAAATTTTTTGCGATGCGATGCGATGCGATGCGATGATCGATAGAGCTATTTTGGCTGCAACAAAAGATAATAAACGGACTAAATAAATAAAATATTAGAGTATTTATCTATATTTCTATGTAGCTATGGTTCTCTTACCATTTTCATTAATTTCATTATTGATTTCCACTTCGGAATCTTCCGGTTGAGGCAGCAGAGTTTGACCCCCATCAGCTGGTTGATCTCTGGTAGCTTTGACAGCTTTCACATATTCCGACAATGCTCTGTCCAATGGGTTTACGATTGAACTTAAACAATAGTTCAAGTCATTGATAACTTTATCGATTTTGTTATTTGAGTTTGTAGCACCGTTTGATCCGTTTGGTGATCCAGAGCCATTGAATTGTGGGTTAGCGAGAATATCATTTATGGCTCTTTGTTTGGAGTCAGAAAAGTTCTTCTTGCATACTTTAAGATTGTTGAAGATCTTCTTTAATTGGGTTGGATTGGATTCGAATAAGAAGAAGTTCCAAAAGTGGGTTAAGAACTCATTGATGGTGATGTTCAATAGTAAGATTTCATCGACAATTGAGGGCGAAAGTAGGTTATTACCTGAGTTGGTGCTGGAATCGTTGGAACTGTTGATTAATTTGAAGGTTTTAAAATTCAGTTTAATCAAATTGTTAATTTCAGTAGCAGACTCGTTGATAGCTGCTTTTGAATTATAAACATCAACCAAGTTAATCCCGGTCTCAGATGGTTCGATTTTACTCTGTGTAAGGTATTTGTTCAATTCTTCTTGAGGGACTGTTTCCCGTGTGCCGAGATTTTCATTAATGTTGGAATTGATTTTCAAATCGATAAACTTTGCGTCTTCATGAGTATTCAAATCATTTAGATTTAATTCTTGTTCGTATTCCTCGATGTTTTCATGTTCATCATTATCGTTCTTACCAGACTCTTGCTGTTGTTGGTTCAGAGTGATCATCTTAGAAGACAATTTGTTCATATTCTTCATTAAAATAATCATTTCATTTTCCTCAGTTTTATTACCAGACCTAGAGTCATCTTCAAATTTCATGGTAAAATCGGGTCTAGTATGTAACTTTGTGGAGTTATCTTCTTCATTACCCTGTAAGTCAATGAATTTATTTGAAACAGGAGCGTTGTTGTCATCAGTATCCTCTTCGTTCTTCTTTTCATTAGGATCAGGCTCTTTTGTATCAGAAGAAGAATCTTTTGTGTTGATACTATGACTGACATTTATATACAAGTACTTGTCCAACACCTGATCACCTCTTTCATTGGTATTATTGATTTTGTCACCTCTTAACCGCCTAAATAGCTTGGAATTGAAGAATCTGGACCAAAACTCTCCTTCTTGAAACTTTATAGGAACCAAATCATCAAACGCTTTCTTAACCACCGGATAAGTGTCAAAAATCTCATTGATGGTGCTTCTAGTGACATTAACATTGACCTGATTATCAGAAGTAGCCACTGGCTTAATAGTGGACAATACGTTATAGGGTCCCCGATGTTGGTTAATTGTCAAGGCATAAGTTCTTAGCAAGTTTATACGCGTGGACCAGAATATATTAGGAGATAATTTGTAATTTATGACTGACTGAGTGAAAATGTCTCGTAAACTTTTATCTTCCAAAAGTAATTTCTGTTGCAATTGATGATTCTTCAACAACATTTCATCACTCAAATTCAAAATGGAATCGGTCGAAGCCGTAGAATCGCCACCAGATGACAGTGGCACAGGAGTACCATTATGAGAGGATTTGGGAGAAGCAGCTGCCCCCGAATCTTTTTTAGGGATATCTTCATCATGAATCACGGTTCTTTGACGTGACACAATAGTCTGCAATGCATCTTTTATGGCATTCATAGTGGGTCTATTGGTGAAGGACAATCGTATATCCTTTTCCACACCTTCAGCTTTATAAATAACCTTCAAAATCATCTTTGGACTCGATTCCTTTGTCGCTTGAAGATTGACCAAGTCGTTAAGCGGAATGGTGATAGTCTTAGCTTGTTCAATGGCTTTCCACTCAAGCACGCTGGGAGTTACTTCTTCTCGTATATAACACATTCCCAGGATCTTGGAAACCATACAGGCCCCCGAAACCGACATTATTGTTTCGTCTTAGCCGTGGTTTAAAAGTATTCCAAATGTCTAGTGATGGTTTCTGGCACTCAAATAAATCAATTGCGCACTGAAAAAAAAATGGTTCATTTGTTAATAGCATCACCATAAACCATAAAAAGGACGGTGGTACAAGGTCGGTCATTGGCACGGCATCCAGGGATTTTATAAGGTAAAAATACTATGATACCAACAAAGTGCCTAAAAAATATAAAAAATGCTCGGTTACTGGGCTCATTGAACTTGAAAAGTATCTTGAAAACCAGTTCCTTAACTAGCACTAACGTTATAAATGCTACTAGATACTACAGTGAACAAACTCCACTGAAACCACTGGGAGAAGAACCCAAGAGAAGAGTCACTGTTAATAGAGAACTTCCAGACCCTTTTAAGGCGAGATATGAAAATACAAAGTACTTTGTGACCTATGGGATTGGAGTATTGGTTTCATGTATTGTGATCTTCAACTATGAGAAAACTACTTCACCAATATTAAACTCAGTATTCTACGTTTTAAGAAGAGACCCCAAAGTCACAGAAAGACTTGGGGAAGATATCAAGTATAAATCAAGCTGGCCATGGATTTCCGGGGAGTTGAATACCGTTACCGGGGAAATCGATATCAATTTTGCTGTGAAAGGTGATAAAGACCAGGGCCAGCTTTATTTTAAGGCTACAAGACCTTCTAAGCAGGCCCCATTCCAAGTCCATCATTGGTACTTGATAATGACCAACGGAGACAAAATCGACTTGAAACACTTCGACTTTATGTAAATAGCAATAACATCAATATATTCTTGTATAATCGTTCGTAGGGCCACCGGCGTTCCGTTTCATAGCTATATAATTTCACCGCTAATGGTTTATCACCGAGTCGTGCACACTCCAGCGCTCATTAAATTATCTGTGCCAGCCGTCAATGTATATATATATATATAATTGACAGTTCTTCAGGCGGATTCTTCTATAGCATTTCTCCTAGAACATACGTTTCCCAAGGACTTCTATACGAGTTGAACTCGAAAAGCTGATTAGATCTCCTGCCATTTTAAACAGTTAAACCTGTGTATTTGGCAAGCAGCTCGTCAGCTATTTATATAGATTCTTGCTAATATTAGCGCTGCTGCGTGTGATTTATTTTCCTTTTGACACCACAGCCCTGGTTTCATTCGTTGATTAATTGTTATAAGGACCACAATGAAGATAGATAGAAGGATGGAAACATCCGACAATTTGGCGGTGGGATTGGCCGTTGGTGTTCCATCGTTTATTGTGTTGGTGGGGGCAGTACTTTTTTGGATTCGAAATCAACGGAAGCAGAAACGGGAAGATTTAAAAGCAAATTCGATCGATTTGGAGTTACAGGATAACCAATCATTCGTGCAATTTGAACAAGAGTTACACCGGCCCGGAAAGGGCCATCTAGCAGGCCAATATGAACAAGATGGCTCGGGCTCAGGATCTGGGTCAGGGTCTGCTGTGGGCAAGGACGATAAGGGTTCAGACGATCAACAGAATGATAAAGATCTTGAATTCACCAAAGAAAAAGTCCATTCTTCTTCTAATTCCAATACTAATTCCAACCTTGAGTCTACAGATTTCGACATCAAACGGCATTCTAAAAATAACTCTGCCTATGACTTCTACGAAACATTCATACCAATATTGCCAAATAGAGAGTCTTCATATTCATTATCAAACTCCACTGCTCAAATACCAGCGGGACAAACCCCGTCGGATACTCAGGACAACGGAAACGGGAGCAGTTCTAATATTCCTTCCCAACCTCATACGCCTATAAGATTTGGGAAAAGTCACCATAAGTCTAATGATTCTCTAGAATTTGCCAAACCAACCATCCCCACATCTCCAGGGTCCAAAACAAACTCGCAAAATAGCTCTGTTACCAGTTTATCCGAGAAGGACAAACGATATTCCTTGGATAACTTGGCTAAGCAGTTGAATCAGCAAAGCTACTTTGAAAAATTGCCGTCTCGTGCCAATACTTATAAACCACAGCTGGCAAATGGATCTCCGTTCCAGTCACAAAACCCTTCACAAGTACAAACCCCACATTTTGATCCTCCTAGTCGGTTGGGGGCTTCAAATCATAATAATTCCAGTAATGAGTTGGTCAATCAATTGGTACAAAATGATGCTATAAATGACAGCTATGTGTATGGAAGCAACACACACTAAGGAAAGAACCATAAACGGACATTCGTAGGCATATATATAATCATCTAAATAGATGTTATGACCCCTGTATAATAGTATTATAAAGTTATTTGACGTGGGTTTGTAGATCATCACGGTTCGCATAGTTAAAATTAATATCTACGATTAACAATTAGAGAGACATAAACTATGTTTAGGCTATTTAATACACCAGTGGCTCGTGCTAGAGGGAACAGCTTGGCTATAAAGTCACCTGGTATAATAAGAATCCCCAAACCCACATCTTACGGATTCAAAAGTCTGTTAAATACTTGCAATTATGCAACGTATAATTCTTTCAAAAACACCAATAATTTCAACTTTCAAACGTTTTTTACCAATAGGAAAATGTTGTATACATTGTTAGGATTAACTGGATTCTATTTATATTATCAAGATGAAGCTCCTTTCACACACAGAAGAAGATTCTTGTGGGTTCCTTATTGGTTGGAAAAGAGAATTGGAGACATGAGTTACAGGCAAATAATGTACCAATATAAATCCAGTATTGTTCCTTACAATGATCCGATCTATGCAAAAATATCAGGAATAGTTGACAAGTTATTGGAGACTAGTTATCAATACAGTGACAACCAACTGCAAATCAGTCATTTAAAGAATTTGAAATGGCAAATTCATGTCATACAAGTGAATCCTAATGAAGTACCTCCAAATGCTTTTATATTGCCCAATGGGAAAGTGTTCATATTTTCCTCCATTTTACCAATTTGTAAAGATACAAATGGATTGGCTACAGTTTTGTCTCATGAATTATCCCACCAGTTGGCCCATCATTCCATGGAACAATTATCGAAACAACCCATATATATTACTCTATCGACTGTTCTCTATATGGCCACCGGGATATCTTGGTTCAATGATTTATTAATTGCTGGATTGTTAACCATGCCAGCTTCTAGGGAAATGGAGCTGGAAGCTGATAGAATTGGCTGTGAATTAATGGCTAGATCATGTTTCAACATCCGCCAAATCCCTGATTTCTGGAAACGGATGCATGATTATGAAGTCAAGCATCTGGCAGGGATGAGAAAGGGAATATTCAATGAGTTTTTATCGACCCATCCAAACACTGACCGAAGAATTCATGACATTAACTCATGGATGACTGATTTGGAAATGATCAAAGAATCGTCCAATTGCCATCAATTCAACCAATTTCAGGGATTCTTTTAGAATATGTAGATAGATATATTGAAAAGTATATGAACTGTTACTATTTACAAAGAGTTATTCTATTATATACAGCCGAGGTGAAGTAAGAGCACTTTGGTAAGGATGCACAACCAATTTGAGTTTATAAGCAGTGCTGTCTGTGTTTTGATCAGGTAATTCAAGTAGGAAGCATTCTATAATGCCTAACCGTTTGGTGTTGTCTTTATTGTAGAAAGGAATTCCTAGTTTGATGAAGTTCAAGTTTTTCTGCAATTCATGTTGGGACGAACCATTTTCTTCGGAGAAATCTACATCGACCGACAGCGTAACAAAATTTTCAATATCATGTAAATTGATCAAAACTTGATTGTTGGAGTCCAAGAACAATGATTGGAATTTGGTAATATTATCATTGATCTGTTGTTTGATGATTCGAGTAACATGATGCTTGAAATGATCGTATTCATTGTCAATACCTTGAACAATCTGGTTATAGTCTTGTTCATCGTATTTTGGAATTTCTATCTTATTATGAAGCAATTCCTCATAAGATTTAGGTGTTACTATTTGAACTTGTTGATTATACTGCCGTTCAATGATCTTTTTATATCCATAATACCCTAGCACTCCAACTGGAGGACCCAACGTAACCAAATAATCCGTATGAATGTTAGCAATTGTAATACAGCTCCCAAAGAGCCCCGTCCAGAATACTAGAGTTCGAGGAACTGTATTATACCACCATACTTTGAGTTTATTAGTACCAGATACAAAAGATTTCCGTGGCGGCCCTGATACATATCGGACATGATTATAAGATCCCAAGCGATCCTGATACACAAAAAGTGATCTACTGAGTCCTGCAATGGAGCTATGTGATCGTACCAAGCTCCGTGTGGAAGTATTCATGCCTAAATCAATTTGAAAAGCTCTGTGAGCCCATCGCGAAGAGATAAGAAAACCTGGAGAATCTCACAAAAGTATATTTCATTAACACTTAGACTACTAACAAAAATTTGGTATATTCAATGGGTAGAACAGAGTTCGGGACTGCAAAGTATCAGGCCAAACAACTTAAAGCTTCCGGACTCCAAAAATTGAAATTCTACTGTCAAATATGTGAAAAACAATGTAGAGATGCTAATGGGTTCAAGAACCACTTGAGCTCTCCTTCTCATTTGGGACGGATTGAAGGACTAGCTACTAGTAATAAAGATGTTGTCAGTGAATACTCTAGAGAATTCCAACAGGATTTCTTGAGGCTCCTACGAATCAATCATGGTACAAAAGCTATAAACGCTAATAAGTTCTACCAAGAATATATTTTGAATGACAAAAACCATATTCATATGAATACTACCCGGTGGAACAGTTTGACTCTGTTTGTGAAGTATTTAGGTAAAAATGGATTAGTGAAGGTTGAGCAAGAGTCTGGCGGTGAAGAAAATGAATTCAATTTGACGATAAAGTTGACTGAGCCTACGAAACAAGATTCTTTTTCTAGTAATTCCCTGAATGACGGAGAGAAATCCAAAATGAAATTCATTAACAATCAGATAAAGTTGGGGCAACAGAAGGAACAAGAGAAATCTGTGCAAGAAAATGCTGGAGATCAAAAGCCCCAAGCTTCAGCAACAGATAAACCATTAGAGCCAATTAAGTTGAGTCTCAAAAAAGGACCCAGAAAAGTAATGAAACCTTCTATATTTGAATGAAAATGGATTTTATAATATACACTAATGACTAATGACAATAAATGACTTAAGGGACCTGATTAAACTCTTTCGTAACACAAGACGTAAACATCTCTGGATTGGAGTTTACTGTGGTATTCCCCATGGTTTATATTCAATTTGACAGACTCGTCATCGAAATAGCACCAGTATTGTTTCTTACCACTCTTGTTAACAAGAGAAGTGTAATGACCTGATTTCAAGTTCCCATAATGATTGATAATTCCCATCAATTTGTATGTGATTTGGCCCCCATTGGGACTTGATTTGGAGTAGTTGTTGAACTTTAAATGCGAAGGGTAAATGATGTTCGTATCCAATTTATCAGTTAAATTATGCATCGAGAATCTAGACAAATGGATAAATAGAATCTTGGGTAATTTGATAAAGTTGAGCTTTTTAACTGATAAAGCAGTCGCTTTTTCTTTTTCAAGATGTTTTTCTTTCGATTTGCTCTCTTTTGAAGGAGACTTGCTTCTTCTACTCAATTTGAAAATCCCTGGTTTCTTGGTGAAAACTGGATGATTATCCAATGAACTTTTATCGTCAAGCTGCTTAAAACATTTGGGACACTTCCAAGCATTCTCTCCTCTTAAAATTTCATCTTGGGTATAGTATCTTAAACATTCAGACAAATCAACATTTCCATTACGGCCACGGCTGCTAGGAATGGGTAAGGACAAAATGGTGAATGGAGAATAGTTAACGGACAGATATCCGCATTTGTCACAAATCAACTTATTCTGAAGGTGCCCTTCGAACAAATCATGAATAGGCGAGTTTCCCTCATACTCAATTAATGATTTGTACCATTTGAAGTAACCTTCCAATTCGTCTGGCAAGATGTTGATCCCCCAAATCTTGATATAGTTTTCGAAAACAGGAAGTGATAGATCGCTAGCAGCAGATCCAGGAACAGATTTATTAGACAATTCTTCATGTAATCGATCTAACACAAACAATAAAAATTCCTGTGCATCTTGTTGTTCATAGGGAATATTCAAGTCTGGTTTCAATAACGAGGAGATTCGAATGAACTTAGTGGGGGCAATAGATGCACCTCCATGTAGATTAAATGATTTCAATAGCCCTGAGACCGCTTCACTTAATAAAACTGAATCTTTTGAATTACTTGCTTGACTCTTTTTGGCAGCAATAAATTTAGGATCCATGATAAATTTATTATACTCCAGATTTGTAAAAAGAAGTTTAAGCTCACCAATTCCAAATAACAACTGAATGGTCGAGTTTATATAACAAGACGAACCAAAGTTTTTCAATCCACAAATGGAATATTCTTGCATTCGTTTACTCTTCCCATTTGAAGGTGGAGGCTGATTATATGGAGCGTATTGTTGAGGAGCCTGGTACTGATACTGTTGAGGACCAAAATTCTGATACCCCACTGGTGGGTTATAAGGATAGCCATTTGGATCCATTGACGGAGGTGCTGGAACGGGCATGAGAGGCCCTGGACTGGAATAAGACAAATGATTTTGAACTGGAGCAGCCATCGGAAACGGAATAGACATCTGACTGACAGGAACCAGATGTGGAGGGCCAGACATCTGTGGTTGGTTTGTATGGTATTGATACTGTTGGGGAGTCACAGGTGGATTCGAGGTGGGAATTGGCGGAATTGGTCTTGATCCAATGTTATAATTATTAGTAAAAGAAGAATGGCCATTACGAGCTTGGCTAGAAATAACAGGCTCAGTACTAGAAGAAACCAAAGGAGGGGGTTTACTTTTGGAATCATTGAAATAAAGATCATCAGTAGAAACATCCCTTTTCAAAGGATAAGGAGTTTCTTTGACGTCATTCAAGTATTCTGGCTTGACAGGATATGGGGTAGACAGCAAATCATCGTGGCTCTTTGAAGTAGGCTTGGAATTCTTATTAGCCAAGGGGAGTCCAGGAGGCAAATTCGTAGGAATGGGAGGTCTAATTGCCTGGTATGTCTTCTTTTCCTTTTCAATAATCGGAGGTTCAGCTTTTGGAGGTGGTGGAAGGTGAGTTAAAGGGTCAGTCATCTTATGGGAAGAGTCAACAGATATGTTTGATCTGGAGTTTTCATTATACTTAAGGGAAGGAAACCTTTGTTGAAAGTCTTCTATGTAATCGCTTGATCCATTACTGATCTTACTATTAATAGATTTGGCGTCATCAACAGATAAATGCTGGATATTAGAGGTCAAATCCTGACTGGTTTGAGACTCAGATAAATACTCTTGGTATAATTTATCGCCATCAAAATCATCCTCGTACCCATTTCGCTGCTTACTTTGCTCTCCATCGAATTCTTCGTCAGATCCCAGGAATTGGTCTTTTCTCTTTAAATACTCTATGTATTCATATAACCACTCGTACAATTCATTGACATCAAACTTCAAAAGACTTTTATCATCCAAGTACTCCAAAATCAACTTTCGAAGCTCTGTGAGAGGAAATCGGTAGGCAGTGGTATCGATCATATCGTCGGTATTGTAGAATGCAAACACATTAAGATATATGATGAAATCATATTCATTGGTGGAAATAAACTGGTCAAACCCATCAAAATGCAACATAATAAAACTGTTTATGAAATAATTGAAGATCAAATACCCTTTGATATAGTATTTAAGGCTCTCTTCATCGCCTACCACTGAGTTAGCCAGATTTTCATAAAGCAACTCACAGTAATCTATAAGATCAAAAACCGACTTATTTCGCAAGTTTTCATCCAACTGGAGTTTTCTGAACTCGTCATTGATTAGCTTGTAGTAGTAACGCTTTATTTCATTGGTTTTCATCGCTCCCATCCTGGAGATCAGATGTGTTAGAGCTTCCTTTCTACTAGCGGTTAAAGTGGGTTTGTGAATTTCGCGATTTTGATCTTTAATGATCTCTATAAATAAATGTGATTGATAAACAAGATATGATGGAGTAAAGAGGGGTGGAGAAAATGACGAAGGTGATTTGTATGTGAGAAAAAGATTTTGGAGAATTAGTAAATTATGGAGTTTAACATGGACATTTAATTATAAGCAAGAGATGAATTGATTCTACGTATGAATCAATTAGATCTATTATATAAACAAATAGTGCTGCGGCCACTAACAACACTCGGATCATACTAAATATCACCTTTTTATATAGCTGAAGGAGGCACCTTAAACGTCTTACGTAAGGGCGTATCTGTGGAATAATGATGATGTGATTATTAGGAAATGTGTAGTGAAAATTGTAGTTATAAAACAGAGTAAATAGAGTCTACATTACAGGGCTAGATTAAAAATGGATTGTACGTATATAGTATTATGTCACAACTGTAGACATGATTCACCTACGACGGGTTGAACGGCATCATACCAAAACTACCTAGTAGATTCTCATACACGTAATTAGGATTCTCATGATCGTGATCGAAATCATGGTTCAGAGAATGACTGTCATTGTCATTACTGTCGTTATCGTTATCATTACTTTTGCCATCTTGGTTGCTGACAGATCCGTTTCCATTCTTCTTTGATATGTTTTGTGATACTTGGATTTGGTTGGTTTGAGCCTGTGGAGGTTGTGACACAGGGGTTTGAGCGGGAAGAAGGGAAATGTCATCAAACTGAGAATTGGAGCGGGATTTGGAGTATGATCTATAAAGCATTCCATACGCCTTGAGATCATCTTCATCGTCGGCTTTTATTCGACTCATGATACTTGAAAGTGAGTTCTGAATTCCATTGGATCCTCCCATACCAGCAGAAGGAGCAGCGGCAGAACTAGCACCTGGCGTAGGAGCTGATTGTGGCTGAGGAGTCACATTTCCACTGAAATAATGTAACGGATGGTGCTGAGAAACAGGTTTTTGGTTCTGGGGTGGTGCTGTCTGTTGTTGTGATTGATTTTGTGGTAAATCAGTCAAGTTTCTCATTTGTTCCCAGAAATCAAGACCTTCTTCTACATCATCTTCATCGTCATCATCATTTTCGTCTTCGTTTCTATTGCCGCTGTTATTGCTTGAAACCTGACTTCTATCTCGTTTAGTTTTCTTGCTTGAGCCGTCGTTCTCGGGCCCTTTACGTTTCTTAGTCAACTCTTCGGCGGCTGCAATCTCTACTGCTTGAGTAAGCGGCGTTAACGAAGCAGGTGAATCTTCGGTCCTGAACCCCAAACTTATCTTATCGGATCTATCTTTGTCTCTATTGAAAGAAGTTGTTGTTTGAGTAGGAGTTGAATTGGGGGAGTTAGATGACGTCAATTTGGGTACCTCTGTCAACGGAGGCAAGTAGTTAAAGTGTTGAAAACGATTCAATTGCGCTTCTGGCTCTAAGAAATAAGATTTCTGTTGCATATTACCAGTACCAGAACCACTATTTGCTACGGCAGAATAGCTGGCATAAGGACTACTAGAACCGTTCAATCCTAATGAAGCATCGGTGGGAGCTGTTGAAGGTTGGACATGATTGAAAGGATGTGGAGGAGGAGCATAGTGGTGATGAATATGTTGATGGATTTCAATATTCAAATGATAATTTTTAGCATATTGGCAAAGTTTATCAACCAAATTTTCATCACTGATGAGTCCATTAACACCAAAAGATCGACTAGGTATATAATCAGGCGAATTGGCACTAGGAATTAAGGTGTATTTCCATTCGGTCTGATTATGGCTCGTCGTCTTTCCGTTATAATTCCCGTTACTATACGTAAAATTAGAACCGTCTTGAACATGATTGGATTTAGATCTCGTCCCATGAGAATGAGACGTTTCAGGAGATGATATTCCCGAATTCAAGTATGGAGACCTAGAAGCAGTGTTGGTAGAAGGACTTGCTTTGCTAAGAGTGGGGGTGACTATAGCATTAGGATTGCCATTGTTGTTGATGAGATTACTATTGTTTTCAACAATTTTATCCACTTCTTGTTTTATTAATGGATCCACTTTACCTTTGGCCACATTTAAAGCGATATTTCTCCATTTGTTTCTACAAGTTAAAGCTGGTCTGTTATCAAAATGAGCAGCCACTGTTCTCCATTTAGTTCCATGGATGCCTATTTGTCTGATCAACAATAATTCTTCTTCTCGAGTCCAAGGATTAAGCCTATCTTTAGTCTTGGGGTCCAATACTTCAGTGTATCTCTTAGCACATTGATCAGTAGTTCTGGTGCCTAAATAATTGGACACTCTTTGCCATGAAGGACCAAACTTTTCATACGCTTCAATTAGTTTATTATCTTCCTCTTTAGTCCATTTACCTTTCCGTAGATTGGGATCAAGTGAAGTTGTCCATCTTTTTTTAAGGTCTTTAGCTTTTCTTACTCCATCTTTAGCCAATACCGAGGCTGCAAGTTCCCAATCAACTTCCTCAGCATTAATTTCCAGGAGAATAGAAACACCAGTTATCTTCTTCAAGTATTCCACCAATTGTTGGTCTTCTTCTGCAGTCCATATGTTTCTTGACGATCTTCTAAATGTCTTTATGCCGAAGGATTCTGCGATCGATAACGGATCTCTTTTATCAACGGATTCTTCCATTGTAAGATAGAGCTGGTTCAACTATAAAGCCAGCTGGAACAACTCTATACAACCCAATTCGCTCAACAATTTGCAAGGGTCTGATGATGGGATAACAAAGTCAGAAAGAAGTCAGAGAAGGGCGCGACCTATGAAGATGGTGATAGTTGTTGATAGGAGATAAATTTAGTCTAGTATACCAATATAATGGTATTGAAAAAGGCCAATCGACATTAACAATAATCTACAAATTCAACTAAAAAGTATTGATTCTCATATTAAGCAGTAGTGGCAGGATTTTCCTCTATGCTAATCTGGTTATTGTTGATAAGTCTCAATAAGTTTCTTAACAACATGGATATAGTAACTTTACCGATGGAGGGTACGTAGAGCCCAGCTTTTAGTTTGATATCATCGTTAAAATTCTTTTCACTGGAAAAATTTATAACCGTAGTACCAAACTTGACCAAATTACTATCAAATTTATAGTTAGGTGAGGGAACCCCTGTAATAATCACATCACATTGTGGGGCCAATGATTCCACAGTATGAGATTCATCCAAATCTATGGTTTTGTGTTTTTGTTCTGACAAATCGTCTCCTCTAGTAAACTGCTGAATATTATTAATATCCACTGAATAAACAATGGCACCATCATTAGCTAAAAGAGCAGCCAAAGGTCTACCTACAATCTCTGATCTGTTAACAACCATGATTTTTTTACCATACAATCTGTTCCCATAGCGTAAAATCTTATTATAAACCCCTAGATACTCCAAGATCTTGACTATGGCTAAAGGGGTACAAGGTAGGATCGACTTTTTTGTATTGTGAGGAGGATCCAAAAATCGGATATTATGGTACAAGTTCTGGTAGTATAAGAAGTTCAATCCTTCCACATCTTTTTCAGGACTGATTAATTGTTGTAGATATTGATCTTGTTTGTCTCCAAACACCGGGAAATAAATCATTATTCCATGGACTTCAGGATTCTTATTGGCTTTAATTAAACTGATTTCCAATTCATTTTTATCGACATTGACTAATTCATACTCGAACCCAAGATCGATACAAGTTTTGCTAGTCCAGTTAGCATACATTGAAGCAGCAGGGTCGTCATTAGCTAAAAATCCCACTACTTTAGGTTTGAATCCTAACTGAGCTACTTGGGAGGTGATTTCCTCAGTATATATCTTAGCAATCGTAGATGCTAATATTGTTCTTCCGGCAGGTTTAGACATTTCGACACAAGTTGTTAGTGGTGAACGGAGATGTAGTGCTCTAGACAGACACCAGGTTGGTCAGGGCTGAAATGGAGTAACACGGGTCCAGTGGATATGGAAGTGTAAGAATTAATTATGAAACGAGTCAAACGCGATGAGATGAGGTTGGTGATAGAGTCAATGGTGGGGAAACTGGTTAAGGAACAAACCAAGACCAGATGAGTACCATAGAGAATAACAGTATCACATATAAAGTAATCGAATGGTTTAAGAGCAGAATATGAAAAATATATTAGCTATGAAATACTCTATCGTAAATGAGCAGATGCATTCTTATATAAACTTTGCCAGATAAAAGCTTCACTCAACATCAATTCTATATCTTTTTCGGTCCATGAACCAGTAGGAGGACTCTGCAAGAATAATAAGATCTCTTGAAAGTCCTTGTGTTTTAATTCGTTGCTGAATTTGATCAAAAAGGCAGCACATACATACACATGGAAGTTGTTGAATCCAATAGGAGATTCACTCAAATAAGTGTCCCACATTCGTATGATCAAATCTATTGAAAGTTCTCTCATCAATAAACAATTCATCCACCTGAAGGAGAATTGGATGAATTCAATAGCTTCGGAGTTAAAATGATTAATTAATTCAAGATCGATTTTACTGATCAAATTCTTGAGATCATTCACTTGTTTGATAATCCCTGGTTGCTCATGGATATAATTATCTGTTATAGTATCTAGTAATCTCGATAAACACCAATAGGTATCAGCTTCTAGAATTAATAGAACTCGTTGACTCAACAAGGATGGATCAAAGTTGTCGATTGTATAATTAGCAAGATTCGGATCCTCATTGATCAAGTATTGTTCTTGGCTATCAGTGATGTTTGGATCATCGTTCACTAACCCAGGGATAAATAAGCAAGTATCATCGGCTTCTTTTGAGGTTCGATTGTGGGCTTGTTTTTGGAGCACTTGTAATTGCCAGATGTAATTCCCCAAGAAGATTTGATAAAATGGAGTCACCAAGTCATTGATCCCTTGAACATAACCACTAGCGGGATGTCTAATAGACCAGAAATATAGGATTTTTCTTAATGATTTTTGAACTTGGGGGTATGCATACAATTTGATAGAGGGATTGGTTCTCTTGACATCGATTTTGATTTGATGATACAACTGCTTTTCCTTAGTTATATTGACCGAGGAGGAGCTCATGGACTTGTTATCGTTTTCATCAAAGTTTATACTAGACTCTATCAATTTGATTCCATCCAAATATTCTTGACGTTTGGTCTTCAAAGTAGACAGCTGTCTTGATTTGTTGGTGGGTAAATATCCCAATAAGATCTGCCAGGAAATAGCCCTCAAATTAGAAGGAATCCCATTCCAAGACAATTTGCGTAGCTCTTGAATATTGATATTCGAAGTCTGACACAAAATCTTTTTAAACTTTTCGAATTTGGTATTCATTTGGTTCAACTTATTGATCTCCAATTTGGCCTTCATGTCTTCAGCGTCTATAGATGGTTTGTTATTATATGCAGCAGTGCTGGTTTCCATGGGCAATGTCAAATCAGGGTACAAGGAGTCTAACATGGGACTTGGTTGTAATATAGGATTATTTCCGAATCCGGTACTGGTGGTACTAGATATGGTATTATTAGGATTATTTCCGGCGGCACTAGCACCGGTGACATCAGCATCATCAAAATTAGCATCCCAATCATCATCTAAATCGGTATATTTAGCACTAACAATTCGTCTCGTTGGCTTAGTAGTAGGAGATTGATTATGAGTATTACTAGTAGTTGGAGTCAAATTGGACCGAGTAACAGGAATCCCCGACCCACCAATAGGCCCTGATACCGATCTTCTGGGCGACGGGTGTCTGGAAGTTTTAGTATTAGACCTGCTAACACTATCAAAACTGGACTTTGTAGGGGACTGAGTAAGATCCGAGTTACTCTTATTAGCATTACTATATGATAAGGAGCCATAGATATTGGAATTGACCTGTTCGTAGTCATCTGTCACTCCGGAATTAGTTCCAGCCCCCGACCCATGGCTATTGGAAGACGTTAGGGAGAGATTTTTCAAGAAACTCGAAAGATGTTTACCCTTTCCACCTTTCTCGCCAAAGATGAATTCATTATTCGGATTATACACCTGAGACATTTCTGGTTTTTTCTTGCCCATTGTGCGTTAACGGGACTATCAGCAATGAGCTGGAGATATTAACGATGAATTGACTATGACAACAACAAGAAAAGGATAGTAAAACAAGTACAAGGTGTTAAGGTGTTGATTGATTTGGAGTTGCGAAGTCGTGTGAGGGGAGAATATGGAATTATACGATGTAGTATGAGTGATGTGAGATTGTATGAGAGGCTATATGAGTAGACATAGTATAATACGACAAGACTGTATTGTTGTTAATGATACTATACTCAAACTGATAATTGTAAGGATCATTGAATTGTTATCTGGGTAAACTGTAGCTGATAACAAATTCAGTTGTCAGTTAACTCTTTTCACTAGACATCTCTTATCAGCAAAAGTCCACTTACCTTCAGTTGGTTTATAGATTACAATTAATAATTGATTTATACTATTCCGTTCATCTTGCTCAAAACGGTTTGTGTTAATTGCAGCGTCAATATTTGCAGAGAAATATCTGCACAGAACTCATTGCAATGTACTAGAGATAAGGTATGTCAAGCTTAAATTGTTATTTCATCGATCATTTCTGACTCTAGCTGAACAGCTGTCAAATCACATTTCTGTATATTTAGACGTAAACCTATGAAACCCATTAAAAAGAATTAACAACAGAATTACATCCCATTTCTAGTAGTCTTTGACCTTGTGGTGGTCTTTCCTGGCGGGCAAGCATCGTCTTGACGTGCAAGCTGACAACATTGAAAAAGTTGATGTAGGAGTGTTTTTTAGAAAATTTCACAAAAGAATCCAACTTGATGTTCTTTGAATTTTGAATATCGGTATCAACATTAAGAAGGGTGAAAGAGATTAGGGAGGCATATCGCGTTGCTTATCTATTATCATTAAATAAACTTTATGCAGGGAATACTTCACATGTTTGCTTCGATAGCCTCCAGTAGGTTCATCACAGTTATTATTCAGAAATGATCAATATCTGAACAACACCGACATAGTTATTTCATCTAGAGTAAGGTTTCAGTATGGTAAATAGCATACCTGTTCTATAAATTGGTTCAAACACAATATCATATTATGTAATTCAAACCCATCACATTAAGCTTAATCTGATACCAACCCGAACCATTACCAGTGTATGAGGAGAAACCCGATTTATTCCTGGTGTATGGAGAGGAACCCGATTTATTCCTAGTATATGGAGACATGTTGAATCTGGGGATCGGAAGACAGCTTGCCAAGAATTCGATATCATATAAACGCAATACATAATTTTCTCCGCTGTGTTCTTATACATCAACGGTCTCCACTTACAGTTGAAGGTTACATCGCTACCCTTCTTTGAAACGGCCATAAAGCTAATTTACGCTGTCCAAAAGGGTTATCAAAGTTAATTTACGTCGTTCAAAGCTAGTTTATTTCCAATGCCCGAAGGCTTAAAGTCTATGACACCCCACTCTACCCCTCGACCACTGGATCTCCGGGTGTTCTTGAGACGCTATTGTTCATACAACTCTCCTATCCCTTACCCCACAAATACCGGTTCCGGCGTCTCTAGCGCGGATCCCTGTCAAATGCGTCAAGTCCTGTATATATTTGCGGCACCTGCTACGGCCCTAAATAAGGGGATATTTATGTCAAAATATGACTGCCACTAACTAGAGAAGACTGCACTCTGTAGCCCTAATATTTTGCATCAATTCTATCCTCTACCATACTATTACTATATACCAGCCAAAAATGAACTAAAACTTCAAAAAAACTAAACTAAAACCCATCGATTCATCAACCTGTCTAGTCAGTTGACGTAATAAACTCCGAGCACCACGTCAGCGGAGTTTATCCTAACCATAAATAATTGTCCTTTCTTGATTGGTTACTGAAATGCTATCAAGAGATCTCCCACGGTTTTGATCCTTTCAACGGATACTACTCCGCTTGTTTCTTTGAGGATCCCGGGTATTGCTTCTGCAAGCCGTATGGGCCCAACAGACGAGGCTTTTTCGGATGCACCCCACTTCAGTTACCAAAAGGGAGCAAAAGTTTCCCCGAACTCAAAATTTTCCCGAAGATGAGGACTATATAAAGGGGGAGAGGTTTGGCATTAGATATATTTATTTTCACAAAGGCTTTTATTGAATATTTTTTCATTATGGCTGATATAGAGTCGATCCAGTCGGATCTTGTGAGAGACCACAACCAACATGTGATAAACCCTCCTACCTTCACGTCCAGAGCTATTGCTAAATACTTCAAGACCAGATTCACTACTTTGTTTGTTCCTAAACTGGAGCTTCAACAGTATTCGAAACAGGAAATTTTCAATCCGTTCAAGCCATTAATGGAGTTGAACCGTAGGCAATGGTGTTTTTTCTTTGCTGGGATGTTGGCATGGACGTGGGACGCTTTTGATTACTTTGCAGTTTCTTTAAATATGGAGGCCATTGCTGAATCTTTGAATAGAGACGTCAGTGATATTTCTTGGGCTATTACTTTGGTGTTAATGTTAAGAACTGTAGGGGCCGTTATATTCGGGTTTATTGGTGATAAGTACGGGACAAAGATTCCTTACTGTATAACGTTAGGTTTATTAGTGGTGCTTCAAATTGGATGTGGATTTGTTCAAACCTATTCTCAGTTTTTAGCCGTCAGAGCTTTATTCGGGGTGGTAATGGGTGGTTTATATGGACCTGCTGTCGTTACTGCCTTACAATGTCCTAAATCCGCCAGAGGAATTGTTTCTGGTTTATACCAACAAGGTTGGGCCCTTGGATATTTGTTAGCAGTGGTGTTCCAAAGAGCAATTGTATACAATTCTCCTAAAGGATGGAGATCTTTATTCTGGTTTTCTGCTGGACCTCCTGTCTTGTTTATCGCCTGGAGATTGTATTTGCCTGAAGTAGATACTTTTATAAGACAACAAGAAAAGTTGGCGATTAGAAGAAAGTATCAACAAGATCAAGGAGAAAAGAAAATGGCAGTTTTTAATAGCCAAGTTAAAAAGGTTTTGAAGACTTACTGGTTGATTTTAATTTACTGTGTGTTATTGATGTCAGGATTCAATTTCTCAAGTCATGGAAGTCAGGATTTGTTCCCTACACTTTTGACAGTTCAATTGGGTTACGGTTCAGATAGATCAACAGTAACAAACTCAGTGGCCAACTTAGGGGCCATTTTTGGTGGGTTTGTGTTTGGACATGCCTCCACATTTGTTGGAAGAAGATTAACAATCATCATTGCTAGTATAATTGGAGGGGCTATGATATATCCTTGGGCGTTCAGTAGATCATCTGGAATCAATGCTGGAGTCTTCTTCCTTCAAATGGGAGTTCAAGGTGCTTGGGGTGTGGTTCCTATTCATTTGAATGAGTTGGCCCCTCCAGAATATAGAACCCTTGTTGTTGGGGTATCTTATCAATTAGGTAACTTGTGTTCCAGTGCTTCGTCTACTATTGAATCTACTATTGGAGAAAGGTTTCCTATTATGGTCAACGGAGAACACGCCTTCAACTATTCCAAGGTCATGGCTATTTTTATGGGCTGTGTGTTTGGATACTTGATTTTGATCACGTTTGTAGGACCTGAAAACAGAAATGCAGACTTTGATATCGACAGAGATGACTACTTGGAAGAGGTCTATGATGCTGGAAACAAGTCTGAAGAAGAATCTGATGACGAGGAACAGTTGCGCGGGGACGTGACTACTCAAGACAAGCCTACAGAGGAACAAAGAGAGTACGGAAAGGCTCTGCAAGTGTAGATATATATTTTGTGAATTATATATGTAAACTATAGCAGTAATAAATGAATGTAAACTATTTTTTTGCAACCAGTATGATGTGGTCGACCTTGCAAGCTCCGTCGCGGTGAGAAAAAAAAATGCGTTTCCTATAAAGATAAATAGTAGATTCAAACATTTTTATAGATAGATCTGGTTCAATTAACACCCATGAATTTGCAAGTCGGGTACTATGATCCGTTCGATATCTATCCGGTGATTCAACCGAGTATAGAATCGAAGCTTCCGCTAACAAATCTCCACTGGAAAATAGATAACACCATGAAATCAATTCCCAAGTTACCTATAGATTTGGTGGAAGAAGTACCGAAGAAAATGAAAAAGTCTGTTTCACTACGAATAATGTTTATAAAGTCGGGGGATATGGCCACATATAAGTCACAGGTTCGACCCTTGATCAAGGAATGGTTAAAACTGCAGCCTCAAGATGAATGGTTGATTGTATTACATAGCCCTGTAAGAAAGGATTCAAAGTATAGCTTGAAGACATCTATTTATGAAAAGTTAAAGACCGACTTCAATAAAGATGGTAAGGAATTGACTTCCCTTCAGATTTCTAGTGGGGGCATCGATCGATGTTTTCGGTTGAAAGAGACAAATGATAACGAATTGAACAAGTTGGAAATCTATAATGAATTTATAGGTAAACTCAAGCAATTGATTTTGAATGGGTTTACCAATAAGATAACTAAAAACAACGAGATGATGAAACAAGCGGAGGGATCCAATAATCATTTGATGGCCATTAATTTGTTAATTTCGCTATGTCGATACTATCAGGAATTGTATCTTTTCAAAGAATCTTTAAGTTTCTTGAATGAACTATCTTATAAATACAAACAGTATTATAAGACTGCTAATTACGAACATGATTTATCGATTATAAACTTCCAGGATGTGTTTAAAACCCTTGTTGCTTGTGGTGAAGATGTCGATTTATTGAATGAGTCCAACCTGTTTAAAATCTTTAGTTTTATCTTTTATCAGAAACATCTGGTTTTATTCAAGATGATTCAGAACGAACCGTTGGTGTCTTTAAGGGCTCAATACCTTACTACTTTATACCAAGAGCTTATTCAATATTTGAACGAAGTGTCGACTATATTTAAAGGCCCACAAAATGATAGAACCTCAGCCTTGATCTTGGTGTACCGGTTCAAAATGATTGTCCATTATCTCGAATTCAAGGAGGTCAATGAGATTGTACAGGCTGGAAGGAAATCCAACGACATTGACTTATCTAATATTTATGAGTTTATGGGAGATTTGAAGTTATCTCAAAGAGATGGGTTGATTAAATTGGCCGAGTTGAAAGGCTACTTCTTCACTGATAGTGACGAGATGGAGTCAATTGCATTGAACCCTAGTTCAGATACTATCAGCAAGATTCTTACGTCTATGGACGAGTATGATAAATCCTTGAGCAAAATACTAGATACCAAAGAGACCTATTTCCGATACTTTCACTCTTTAACCGAGTCTATTATCCAAAACTTTGTTCCTTGTGGAAGAATAAAGTCCATAGATGTGTTGAGTATTGATTTGGCATTGTTAAATTACCACCAGGGCAATTATCAACAGGTGATCAATGTTTTACAAGATTCATTTGAATATTTCATCACAAACGGCTGGAATTACATGGGAAATAAATTGTTGAAAATCTATATAAACAGTGTGGAGAAACTTATTAAGCCAAATGACAACAACGACAGTTTATTGCTTATCAACAGTTATATAAAATTGACCAATAACTTGAAACTAAGTACTGGAAAATTTGACATCAATTGTCAAGTCACTTCCAATTTAAACGAGTCTGTCAACAGCATTTTGAATGAGAAAATACTTCCTTTGTGTGATTCCTTATCTACCGAGTTGGTGATTCCGTTGGACAGCATTTTTGAAGTTCTGGTTCTTCCCAAGTTCGATTTCAGCCGTGATAAACTTAAATACTTCTTACTGCTTGAAGTCTCAAACAAATTTGATATTAGACAAACTTTACAATCGGTGTCCTTGGAGTTATCCAATGGGTTGGTTCTCACTAATGAAGATGTTGATATCGAAGCTTCTATGAATAAAGATACTCGAACAGCACTCATTGATGTTTTCACCAGTGTATTCATAAAAGGTTTTTATAACCCACTTAAGTTGAAGGTGAGCTTATCAAAGAAGCTCTCATTGGTACACGAGTTTAAAATCGACCAGCAAGACGAACCAGTAGAAGAAAATGTCAATAATACTGTAAACCAAGCAGATAAATCAGAGACACATGTTGATGCGGTGAACCAAAATGACGAGAAAGTCAAACATCGCAGAAATTCTATATTGAACAACTCAATGCTTATGGACAACAAGATCTTTATAAGCGAACATAACCAACTTGTGAAGCTGATTTCCGATCATAGTTTATATTTTCATGAAATCTCAAACACATTCAAGGTGGAAATCGAATTTGCTAAGTCATACCTATTAGGGTCTCCATTGTTAAGCATAAGATTGATCAATGGATATACGACTCACGACGTCAAGGATGTTTCTATAGAATACCTCCAACTAGACGGATTCAAGTTTGTCGACAATGTTGCCAAAGAAACTACTAAAGACATTGCTAATGAGTCGTCTATTCAACTAGAAAAAGCTCTTAATGTGATTAGCGACGGTGACTGTTTCATCAAGGTCAAAGTGAAGTATACCATGAATGGAAATGTCTATGAATATTACTATGACACCATTGTGAATTGCAAGCTTATCATATCTGTCACGGTGCAAGATATATTCAAAACTGATTCGATATTTCTGAATTTTCAGATCGGATCCATCATCGACAGTCCGTTACGGGTCAACTCAATCAAATTAGACCCAGTAGACTCAGAGGACAATAAAGTTGTGGTTGAATCACCTAGCGTGCCATTGAAGAACGAAATCATTTTGAAAGACCAAATTCTTAATTCATTCTACAAGCTCACTGTGAATGACATAGGCTCGGAATCTCGCAGTGGGCGGCAATCGGACCAATTACAGTTGAATATCAATTACAATTCTTTGGTCTATGAATGCCGTAGTCATTTGGAAGATGTTGTGGCTACAAAAATTGGGATTCCGGTGGTGCTGGAATTATTCAAGGACATTGTGATTCCCATATGTAAATATGAGTATAATCTGTTCTTGATTGATAATACCTTGAGTATACGCAATAAGGCTGAGGTTTTGAAGGTGGTGGAAGGTATCAACAAGTACGTACCCACCGAGCTGTCCAATGATAAATCATCAGGAACAGAACCAATTATCTCCAAGCTTATTGATATCATAAAATGTGACCATTTGCTTGATCTACTGAACGATAAAATCATTAATAATGCTAAGAATGAACTTCGTATAATGGTACCTCTTCCCCACATTGATCTTTTGCAGGTGGTCGAGTTTCGGTATTCAAGACAAAACCAATATTTGGTAGGAGAACCTATTGAAATGGAATTGGTAATAGAATCAAACACCAAATGGGAACAAGCATCTAAAGAACTCAAAGGACCAAAGAAGTTGCTGACTCCTGGAGAAACACAAGAAGATATTTCCATCATTGCAGAGTCGTCTTCAATACTAGACGATATATCTGACCAAGTACAGTTGTTTCAATTCAGCTTAATCAATGATGAGAATTGGTCTGTAACTGGGTTTAAAAAGAAGTTATTACAAGTTAATCTTGGAGATCCTGTGACTACAAATAGGTTTTCACTCCTTTTGATCCCTTTAACTATTGGCAAGCTTTCATTACCGAAGTTTTTTTTGAAATTGGTAGACCAAAGTATTAATCATTCCGTAGACATTTCATTCAAGAACGGAAATGAAACTTTGTTGGTGGTTCCAGAGTTGGATAAGATCACTTTCTCATTCTAGGCCACTGTTAGTGTATAGATATAATTTTTTGAAGCATACTAGGCAATATTGCCTTAAATATATACATTCAGATCAATTTATTCCTGAGTCGATTTCTCCATGGAATTTACACGGAATCTGTAGAACGTGGATGAATAGAAATAAACAAAAACTTACAGTCAATTTGCAGCAATCTAGGTTGACATTTTTTTTTAAGCACAACAATATACATTAAGAATACTAGGAATCACGGAATAATTAAATGTTGCCAATCGGAAAGTTGATATTGGATCTCTACATAATTATATTAATCAATGGATTCATTGTTGACCATAAGAAGTTCCCGAACTTGTAGTCCGGCCACCAAATTCTTGGGTAATAAGTCCTTTAGTAGCATTGTTGCTTTGTGTATCTGGAAGGTCAAGATCGTCATGTCCTTGTGGTTCACATGCGTTGATTGAGGATTAGCATTATTGGAGTAGATAGAGGTGTCTACTTGAAAATCCACTTCAGTAACCACAATTGTTGGTGCTCGGGAAGCTTGTTCCACTGACGCCTGCTTGGAGTCTTGTGAGACTAGAGGAACAGTAGTCTGTTTGGTTAAGACTGGTGTAGTAGTATAAGTAGAAGGAATCGTCCTTCTGGGACGATTTACTCAGCGCCTTTTGCTGGTAGTTGGAAGGTGTTAAAGACGAGTCTGGTAGCTTGCGGTTTGGTCCGTTTGCGAGTTACATATCTCCATCCTTCTGAGTCATCTCCTGGCAGAGAGGATCAGTAAGTTTCAGGCAAGCGTCTCATATCCTGTTGATAAGCTTCTGCTTCCAACTTTGAGGTGTACCGTTGCATATCAAGTGTTCTAAGTGCAGCGGTCTGTTTCCAAATATCTTTTTTAGCCTTTTTAGTTAAAGAAAAGTTCCTTGCAATGCGTGAAGTTTGGTAACAGTGACCGTGTTGGGGAGCCAGAGGGCAATTAGCTCTGGAATGTGTTGTTTTCCTACAATAAGCACAGAAAGCTCCAATTGTGAGTGGATGTAATTCCGTGCCTCTGAGGTATTCTGGTGTTTCTCCTGAGGTGGAGGAATAATCAGCAAAATTCCGGAAATTTTTTGGAGGTAATTGTTCTGAATTGTAGGTTACCTGAATGATGGAGATTCCGCGGTCAAATGGTACTGGAAGATTGAGTGGTGTTGTTGATATAACAGTTGCCTCTGAGTCCACAGTTTTAAGGTAGGCACAAGCCATCTGGTTGCATTTAAGGGATTTTTCCGGTGGATAAATTAAGCAGAACACATCCATTTTTTCAACTTCATGTGTCAATGGTTTAATTTCAATTGGGATTTGGTTTGTGGTTTTAAAAGTTTGGTTTTGAAATGTCTCCTTGATGAAGGCATTTGCAAAATTAGGATCAATATCAGGTTCACATTTAATCTCAAGGTAGACTTGAGAGTTAAGTGTAAAACATTCAAGGGTACTATAAGTGAGGACATCTGTCATAGGATGTTTGTCATCACTTGCCTTCCAGGGTCCTTGTGGTCTTTTTGCAACAAGAACTCGCTCAAGAGTTTCGCGAAGTTCCTGCATATTAGACTCATTCAGGGAGATTTGAAATAGGAAGTCGGAAAGGGAGGCCCTATATAAGGGATATTTCGGAGCTAATAATTCAGTAGGAATATATTTTTTGATTTCATGGAAGCTTGGATTGTTAATTCGTTTTTGGGCTTTTTTGTTTTCTTGTTTTTTTGAGTTTTGTTCGTTTAAAATTGAAACATATTGGAAAGAAAGTTGTCCATCAGGGGCCGCAACGGCTGCATAGTACATTGATGAATAACTATGGTTTCCGAGCGGATCCGGGCCCCGAAAGACGGGGCCGGTTCCAGTTGGGCTCTCCGTAATCATAAATCGACTTATTTCGTAGACTATACTCACTCTTGATCAGTTACAGTACAGTTCTCAAGAAAGAACTTAGCTATTTTTTCTTTTTTAAGCACAACAATTAAGAATACTAGGAATCATAACATATTTAAGAACTTAATGAGTGGGAAAATCATCAAATCAGTTAAGGGGAGAACAACCAATAAAAATGGTGAAGAAACTCTGAAAAGTAATTAGAGAATGGATACAAATCGGAAGTAGAACGACTTAAAAGTCGTGTGCAACCAATTCAGCATTCACATCTCCGGCCAGGTAAAACTTGTTCTCAACATGTCGAGTCTGACATTCAAGAAGTAAATGATCAGTAAAGATCAAATATATGTGAATATGATAAAGTTGATCAGGGGAAAACGAAAGTTGCAAATAAAGGAATCTCCTAGAGGTCGCTCCAGGGTAAATTCCAGAAAACACCGGAAATCGAAAACACTAAGCTACAAAATGGCCCTTTTTGTCTATACTTGACTCCGTGGCCAAGCTGGCTAAGGCGTGAGACTGTTAATCTCAAGATCGTGAGTTCGATCCTCACCGGGGTCGGTTACTTCTTTTTTTTAGTTGCAACCGTTTATTCCTTCTATCGTGCCATTCACCATAATTACGCATTATATATTAGTCTATAAAAGTCGTTAGTGCCCCAGATAACCATCTACATACCCATCAATCAACAAGAGAATATTGAGACTCAAAAGTGAGACAATCAATACTCCCATAACTACAAAGTTGATAGTGTTATTAAATCCGAAATTGTTGATCTTTCCCAGCTTATATCGATTTATTGTCACATAATAACTCACACCTGTCACCAGAAGAAAGATTAACAGGAGTGCCACCAATACGTACGATAACCATTGGCTTAAAATCGAATCGAAAAACCGATCATGGGGCAGAATAGAACCAGAATCCTTACTGGTATTCAACTTGAAATCCAAGTGGATTCCAAAAGAAGTGACAAATAATGTGGTGGAGAACCGTACCAACGCGAGACATGTTCTTTCCAGCTGTAAGGCGTCTCTAGGTTCACTTGTTTTTACCTGGAGAAGCATTAGTAGGAGATAGTAGTTAGTTAGAGAAGTGAATCGCGGCCGAAATTGCATGTTAAATCCGTGGTACCAATGCGATAAAAGTGCATATTAGAGGTGCATACACAAATGCATAAAAAAATGCATGTACAAAAATTGCCAAAACCAGTAAAGCGTCTGGCCCCAGCAAAAGTGCAGGTTACAATCCGTTTCAGCTAATAATTGCTTATGTACAGTCAGATCTAGTTGTCTAGACTCTGCCCGTAGTCTGGGCCTAACGGCGCCAGGATCAAGTTCGTATGTTAGCTGTCTAGGGCGGCGGAGCAAATTAGGTCACACCTAAAACTCGGTCCAAGCCTACTGAAAAATCTAAATCATAAGATTTCGTGTTTAACTCATGGTCACTAACAAGCTAGACGAATTCAAGAGGCGTCGACAATAATTTCACAATAGCTTTCACAATAAGCTTATACAATAAACCCACAACTGGAATTGTCTCTAATGAAAAATTGTGCTGTAATTCAGGGGAATATGTTTAAGGCGGAAATAGTTTCGTACTGTCTGGCGTGGTTGGTACCTAGCATGTACAGGACTGGTACCGGCTAAAACGTACAAGGCGGGATTTGGCGTCGGCAGAGGATATGCCCCGACAGAGAATGTGTCGACGATTTGTGAGCGCGGTATTGTGGTTTGCAGGACTGCGACGCGTACATTTTTCTGCCCGAGTGTGTATCGTGTACCAGTCAAGGAGTCTAGATGCCGATACAATAAGCAGTATGACATATCCCAAGAATGTAGTACACGAACATAACTTGTACTCTCATGACTAACTCTCGTAACGTACTCATAACACACTCTCACCACATACTTTAACAAAATCTAAAATTCTATCAGCTCTCAAATTCTACGAAGGTACTTAATACTAACATATACTAACATACATATAGTCGAAATATAATACAATAATAATATACAAGTGGTCATTTGTCATAACGTCATAATCTTATTTGTGTTTCCGATAATTCAAAATTATCTCGATATTATTCAATATCAAGTTAAGATTGTAGTTCATCGGTTTCTTAAAGGTGAAATCAATACCTATCTTTTTATAGAGATTGATATCTTTTTCATTTGATTTGGTGGTAACAGCAATCAATCCAATATGATTGAATTTCTTATTGGTCCGTATTCTCTTTGTAATTTCCACCCCATTAATAGGAGGCATCTCAATATCAAGAAACACCAAGTCAAATTTTTCTCTGTCCATCAACTTCAAAACAGTCGAACTATTAGTTAACTTGATGATTAAACTATTGGGGAAGATTTTAGATAAGATTTTATACAATATCTTCAAGTTAATCAAGTTATCATCCACAATTAAAAACTTATAATTGTTATAGTTCGGTACCAACGGCGAATTATCTATGGGACTAAGATAACTTTTTGTACTGGCTTTGATGTTGTTATCAATTCCAGACGCTATTTGGGCCTGTTTATTGCTGCCTCCGTTGGAATTAACAGTAGTGATAGAACTAGATCCATTACTGGACAATGAATTGTAGGATTTGTTTGAGTTCATGGAGTTATTGGATTTGGATGAAGTCACGGATTTGACTGATTTGTTTCTTGATAAACTGGTATTGACCAGAATATTGGGTCTGGTCATGGAAGAACTGGAGTTCTTTCGACTAGAAGAGCTATTGCTCATGGATCTAGGAGTATTAACATTGGTACTGGCGGGGACACCCGTCGGATTCGCCGGTTTCGGCTTAGTCTTGTGACTAGTACTTGTAGATTTGAAAGCTTTTAACATAAGGAATGGACTGGGGATATAAATTTATTTGGGTAAAAAAAAAAAAACTTGGGACTGTGGCCGATTATATATTGGCCCAGCAACAAGGAGGAATTCACTAAAGCCAGCTCTGACTTTAAGGGGCAAGGGGGCGCGGAGTGAGTAATAGGTCCTCGATATGGGTTAGATAAAATCCTTTTACTATGGCCCCTGTTTTAAGAAAAGAATGTATTACTATAAAATTCGAAACTTAATAGTGGGAACCGTAATGTTTAAATAATCGCAATGTCAGTTGGTTTTCGATTGCCGGGGATTTCGCTGGTGTGCAGGACCGGTGAGCCTGCCTACAGGACTGGAGTCGGTTTGGGGAAATGGCTCGAAGTGGTGCACACGACCTGTATTGGGAATTTTTGCTGGTTAGCATTTAATAAATTATTCTGTTAATTATGATGATGATTGCTTGCTGGTACGGGATTCCTTTTTCTATTCTTGGTTGCGGAGTGGTCGGATAAGAGAGTTACTAGACGTTACTAGAATGTCACCAGACATTCGGCTAGGCCCCCTGGTCAGGACATCGACTACCAAAATTTGCCGAAGATATTGGCTGGAGAACAATGTCACGGGGTAGAATGTTCCAGGTCCGTTCCGGAAAGCGGATAATGTGGAACGAGCTGTCCCCACGGTGTGGTTCCGGCCAATCTCCAAATAGGCCTAATTGTTCGAGCCGGGCCCACAACTAGGAACTTTGTGGTCGATTATTGCTTTCCTATTGTAGTTAAAACCCTATTCGGTGGTTAAATTATGGTCTTATTGTGTAGCGATGCTATTTCACCTATTGCCTATTATGCTAAAGTGCATTTTTGTTCTTGTCTATTGTTAGTGGTGTTCTTTAATAGTTATGGCGATAACCATATTGTCTTAAGTTGAAGAGTGATGATATTTTCTTAGGACCCCTAGTTTCGTAATCTGAGTTGCTATCTAGTTAGATAAGCCAGTTGTCCTAGACATTTACTCTACTATTTTTACCCTTTACTTGATGCTAGTTGCACCATACTTTAGAGATCCATAGGTTCCGGATGGCATATTGCGTTTCAGCTGAAGAATTGCAAGTTAAGCACTGGGCGCGTCCCTGCAGCCCGCCTCCTAAACTTGCAGGACTAAATCCAACAATGTTATTGGGTAATTTGCATGTTGTAATTTGGAATTTGCAGGTTGTACCTGAATTTTAGCTTCTAGTCGATTCTTTATCTACTGATAAAGCGTTAGTGGACGGAATCGTTTCATATGTATTGATGACTTATTGTTAAGGCGACACTTGCTCTATAATCGCCTTTGCTATATAGTCTATATCGAGAGCCTAGGCCATTCCTGAATTCTTCAACTTTCGAGCAATCTCTCGTTCTTTAGTGATATGGTCTAATTCACTCTCAGTTATCAAGTGGTGTTTATGATCATCAACATTACGCCCTGTGGTACAATGATTGATGTTTTGCACAAAGGGATGTTTCAACACATCTTCTATTAAATAACGGTCCTGCTTGTCACACAACATGTGTTTGATCAAGTCAGTACTTTCTTTAGGCAACATCTTGAAGAGCTTATCTGGGTTTTTGGTGAAGCTTTTGTAACTGCTATCACTTTCTTGAGGAATCTTCCAAGGAAATCTTCTCAAGACCATACAACAATAGATGATGGCAATTGACCAAACATCGACTTTTCTGGCATCGTAACCTTTCAAAGTCTTTTCATCTTCTGAATCAGGGCAAGTAGGACTAAGAGATGCACTTCCTGTAATATTATTGCAAGTAGGTACAGGAGTCTGATCTTCACTCTGCGAAGTCATAGGTTCCAAGTCAGGGTCAAACACCTCGGGACTTAAATAAGGATCACTCCCTACTATTCCTCGAGATAATAACAATTTATATGTTTTACCATTGATTTCAATAATCTCCTGCTCTGGTCGTTTAGATTCCTGGGTGATCAGCTTACGGAATTGCACTGCGGACCCAAAGTCAATAAGTTTCAAAATCCCTTGACTGTTCACCACACAATTATCCAACTTCAAATCTCGATGGGCAAGTCCCATTTCGTGCAAATGAGCCACTCCCAGGATCACTTGTCGGAAATAACAGTTGATTTCCAATCCATCCATTAACCCAGACATCACCAAATTGAAAAAATCAAATGGACAATACTCCATGATGATGTAATACTCAATTTGCCCAAACATTCCTCCATTATTCTCCTTCACCAATTCAATAGTGTTGATCAAATTCTCATGGTTCAAAATCTCTCCTATCTTATACTCATTGTTGACTTTGATCTTATAGTCGGATTCGGCTTCATTAGGCAACTTGGCCCGGAACTTCTTGACGGCATAGATCTTGGAAGGATCGGTTCTCAAGTGCACCAAATTCACCAGTCCCGAGGCTCCGGAACCTATCAATTTGCCTTTAGTATACTTCTTATATAATTCACTTCCCGGATGTTGGGGCAAAATATGGAACTTTTTCCGTAATTGATGGTGGTGATGATGGTGTCCGTGGCTTCTAGCCCGATCTTTTTCTTTCTTCTCTTTCTCCTTTTCTTTCGAGTGATGATTGTGGAACAAATTGGTGTCTTCCGGTTTAAATTTCTTCAAGAACCGCTTCAACGATAAATGACTCGACTTCTTGCCGCTGCTTTGACTGGAAGACGCTTCATCGGCGGTAGAATTGCCTGATCCTACGGAGGAAACGTTCTCCATCGACCCATTGTTGGAGTTATGAGAGTCTCGTTGCTTCAAAAACCCTCGGTATCCTCTGTCACTCTCGCTTGCATCACCACTTGGTGCTGAACTGGTACCCAGTGATTGTCTAAAAAAGCTCATTAATGATGATTTACTCTCTGGTTGTGGAGTGACTTCTTCATGTTTCGATGTCTCGGTCGTACTACTTGCACCGTCATTATCATGTGGCTGGACCCCTAAGGTTGCAGGAACCTCTTCCTCGACTTCAGGACCGCTGGAAATATCAATTTCTGGAGTTTCCTCGTTGTTGGGAGTATTATACGCAGAGTCATTTTCTTCGGCACTGGGGTCATAATTGCTAATTTCCGGGGATTTGGGGGATTTTTCGGGATCAATGGCCTCGTTGTCTTCGACTTGGACCGCTTCGGCGAACTTGTCTGCCAATTCGGAGGGTTGTTCTTGACCCATAGCCCTTTTCTACCTTGCGTGTGTGAAAAGAGTCTGTGAGGTTTCGGTTAAAGTGCGGGTGGAGTGGCTTTTAAGTATGGGGAAGTTGCTGTGAGTGAATAATGATAACCTGGGAAGACACTTCTAAGGAGCTAGAGAGTTACTAATAGTTAGTAGAGAGTTACTAATAGTTTAGAGAATCAGTAGAGAGTATGTATATACTGTGGATAATTGATAGAAAATTAGAATATATTTAGTAGAGAAGATATCAGACAATAGAGAGAACAGAGAGAACAGTAGACTTTATGGAATAGTAGAGAAGTTAGAGAACAGATGACAATCGGCAGATACGTCAGTGTACTTGTAGAACTCGTTGCTGTTCATTAAATCAATCTATACAACTCAGTGCCCGTTACTACGGGAATTGGACCGGGAACTTTTAAGTAACCCAGCTGATTCACTATCATCAATCCGTGGCTCGTGGGAGTCACCAATATCAAATGTTTGTTCATCATCACTAACATTTTCGATAATAGTTTTGTGAACCCCTTGGACATTAACAACGGACTCAATGATTCCACCAGTCCGATATTGCCGTTGTTGGTTCAATTCTCCGTTTTCTGGAAGGGCAATCTTGGTGGTGTGGGGAGAGGCAGCTCCTGGAGACCGTCCATTCTTTTGATACACTTTCTTTTGTTGGCTCAGAAAGTCGGAAATGTCAGTTTCTCTTTCACTGGGCAAAAGGAATTTATGGTTTTTGTCTTGTGAAGCGGAAGGTTTACGGCCTTGTTCGTATTGATGTTGCTGTAAAGCTCCTTCTTCACTAATATGGATAGGACCATATTTGTCATTGTCCATGACTACATTGTCGTCGAGGTATCTTTCGGAAACATTGACATTGACTTTATCTTTAGCATCGTCTTTAAATTCGGGTTTAGGTGACATGACTGAATTCTTGACACTTTCAAGGTTAGGCCGTTTAATGGTCACAAAGCTTTTGGAGGTTTCAAGAGGATTGTCAGCGGGATTCATAGGTTTCCAGGTCTTACTGCTATCAACATGGCCAAGTAAATTGTTGTTAGCCAATAAATTGCCAGTTCTACTAGGACTAGGATAATCTCTATCGTCTCCAGCAATGTCCGCTTTGGGTCTGTTGATGTCTTTCTTCAGCAAAACTTGAGGTCTTCCATCAACAGAGTTTCTCTTGGAAGAATTCGATGATTTCTGGTACAAATTATGAAGATAACTAGTAAGATTTCTCTTGGACAAAGGACCTGGTTGGGTTCTCTTGATATTCTTATTGATATCAATATAAACATCTGATTCATCCACAATCTCTTCACCAATTAATTCTTCAATAACATCTTCTAAAGTTAAAACACCAATAGCTCCATAAGGTTCCCCGGGACTGTCACTTACTACAATCATATGAGATTTTCCTTCTTGGAAATAATTCAAGATATTCAAACAGGAGGTATCATTACCAGTTTCCGGTAAAGTAGCCAATGGGAAAGAAGCAACAGGCAAAGCATCTTCAGGATCATAACTGATCAAAACTCTAACCAATAACATCCCGATAAAGTTCATTGGTTCACCAGGAATATGGATAGGAATTCTGGAAAATCCAGCATTGAAAATTTCTTCAACTGTCTTTTCATCTAATATAGTATCAGCACTCATAGTATAAACTCTATCCACGGGAGTCATAATATGACTAACTGGCTTCTCTTTAAGATCTAACACAGCACTAATAATCGTCACTTCATCTTGATTCAATCTTTCCACACCCATAGTTTTATGGAGAGTCACCAATGTTTTCAACCCCGATTTCTTATAAACAGTCCCGTGGTCTTCTCCTAAGATATGATCCAACAACATGGCAATAGGGAATGCAATTGGATACATCAAATACATCAATAGAAGTACAAATGGCGCACAGTAAGATCCTACCTCTAACCCATATCTAACACAAATACTTTGAGGGATAATCTCACCAAAAATCACAATAGAAGCTGTAGAAGTCACCACGGCAGGCCATCCGCCTCCTAAGCATCTATCTAACACAATTGGTAACGTTTCATTGGTGATAACATTAGAGAGCAATAGTGTGATAAGCACCCAATGTTTGCCTCTTCCAATCAAAGACAACACTTTTTTGGCGTGTCTACGTTCATCACGGTCCCCTGAAGTGGCCATGACCTTTAAATAGACCTCATCTTGTCCCATTAATCCAATGGTGAGCCCGGCAAAACAACCACCTAATAGCACCAATACAACGGAAACTAGCAAGTTCAAATAGAATTGTTCCAGGTTCATAGGCTCCGATTCCTGGGTGGCTTGTTGTTTTACATGGTGGATGGACCGTTCGGCCACTAATAATGGCACTGCTTTGACAAGCTTGGGGAGCTGGGTGAATAATAACATTAATTTTCCAAAGCCACTGACGTTAACTCCGGCGGAACCAGCTCTGCTGGCACCTCTTATAGTATTAACATGTTGCGATCTCGGTGACGGTGTTTTGGGTGTCATGAATATAAGCCTTTGTTATATATAACTCAGGAATAAACGGTAATGTATTGACTGGATGTTCAATAGTTGAAGATTCTTGTTGGCATCCCTCGTTTTTGACATGCCGCGGCGACGGCGCGGCTTTAAAGTGGTGCCGTTTTGCGCTGTAGTGTGGTGATATATGTTTGGAGTTGTTTAAAGTTTAGTAGCTTAGAGTTGCTTAGGAGGTGGTTGCTTAGAGTGTTTAGTGTAGTGTAGCGTTCAGTGTACTGTTTAGTACTGCAGCGCTTAGTATACATTCTACTTACCCAATAGCTATTGTCTAATTAACAAGTGGTAAACATCTTCTAGGGGTCAATACAACAGATTCATACACCAACAATACAGCAAGAAGTATCGTACTGATTCCCATAATCGCTGTGATGGATATAGAACCAAATGGAAGCACCAATATGATAATTCCAATAGGAATTCTGAAGATCACTCTCCAAAACCGTGGAACTATGTGCATGTCTTTCGGATCTTTTGGATCATCTAAAAGTCCTATGAATCCCAAAGCCACTAGGGCCACACATAATCCACCGGTGAAGAAGAATTTAATAGCTTTGATGGGCTCTTCTTCCTCTTCTTCTCCGGTAGCTTCTGCAGCGGGTTCTTCTCTTTTCTCTGTTTCTATATGTTCAGTTATTTTACACAAGTCTCCACCGGCATCAGCTGCCAACACAATACCTGCTATCAATGGAAGATGAAGGTATATCCAAGTTACTGCTCTGAATCCTGAATGCCTTAAGGCATGGGTAGCTCTTTTACATGTAGATCCATAACTGTAAAGCCAGAAAAGAATATAGGCAATGATAAGTAAAAAGACTCCTCTCCACAAGTGATCTTGGAATCCAGAACCTAAATCATGCTGGGCCAGAATCTTATATAAGAATTCACCAATGGCAATAGTCACAAAAGTCCCGAATCTTTCTACCTCATGTTCAATATTCAACGCCGTAGAAGTAGTCAAATTGAGTTGCCGTTTCAACCAAGGATGGTAACATACAATAAATGTCACCTGCTCAATAACAAAAAGCGCAATGGATAATCCGATTTTGCCTCTGGTGTTTAAGAAAATCACAATGACCCAAAGACAGCTTTCTATTAGCAAGCAAGCGCTATAAATCCTTTGCTGGATTCTATGCTGAGGAATCCAGAATGAATAGATAAATAAACTGATGGATAAAGAAACCCGACAAAGAAGGTACGGAATAATCACGAATTCCGCCCCGGATCTATCCTTAAGCAAATCGTATTGATTATTACAAAATATCGTCAACAATATCAAGATCCATAGAATATACACCTTTTGCGATAAATCCTCATTATAATAATAATTGGTAAAGTCTTTGATATCACACCAAATGGTCCATACCGCCACGAACAACAAAATATACTTCAAAAGGGCCCCCCAGCTGGCGTTTTCCGTGGCTTCTCCGGCTAAATTGGCAATAATACCCACATACATCAAATCCAAAAACAATTCCGTCTTGGATGAAGACCGTTCTCCCTTGGTACGGTACAAAACCCCGTCTTTAAAGTAGTTTAGGGCATGGGGCCTAATAAACCATACTGCTTCTTTGGGTCTTTTAATATATTGGAAGTTGACATCTCCGTATTTTCTTATAAACGCATCTTCTGCTTCACTGTCAGTCAATTCGATATCCCCCTGTTCCTCTTCTGCCTCTATGGCTCTTGTTAAGTCTGCTGCTGCTTCTCTTTCGCTAATGGAGCTGCTGCTCTCTACACGAGGGTGGAAGTCTGGTTCTTGTGCCATGACAATTATAACCAGTAGTCGTAATTGAAACGATTAATAATAACTACAAGCCTCTTATTATGTCTTTTCAGCCCTTCACGAACCGTGTCTCTACCGAACCTTATTGGTGCAGCTTGCAGAACTAGAAGTCTTTCCATCGTCGGCGTTTACCGCATTGAGTGACAGGGTGCCCCAAAATGCTTGTGCGTAGGCCGGTGCCCCTACCAGCGACAATCCATGAATCCATGCATATGTACTTTGCTTAGTCAGCATGCGACACCCGCATTTTTGGTGAAGAAAAGTTTTCGGGCCAATGAAACCAATCGTAATACAATTAGTGACAGAGTTACCCCGTCGAATTACGCCGCTAATACACACTTCCAACACATTATGAGCAATCCGTGGGCTAAGAGAGACGCTTGGAGGTATGAAGGTCAATTCAGCCGGTTCAACAGATTCAAAGGTGCATTTCCAGGATTCGGAATCGGATTGGCTGCTTTTGCTGTTTATGTGGGATACGAGAAATTGACCCATAAACCTCATGAGGAACATCATTAGATAAGACATTTTTCAAAAGTTTTATCACCGTGTGTACATTATGTACGAATATATATATATTGGCATGTTAGATCTATTTACACTGACGTTTCTCCGTCATTCTCCCTATTAACATCGGCTTCAAAAATCGATTTGACATCGCTAACACTACTTCCTATGGTGGTATTTCTGCTGGCGGTGTTAGCTCTTTTAACTTTAGTTCTATCGGCAGCTATCGAAGCCCAGTTGTCGATGAATATCTGTTCCTGTTCTATACCGTGACTCAAGTTGTCTTGGGCCAAGAAGGCTCCATACATGGAACTTTCCTCTTTAGAAACACTACTTTGCATTTCTTCTTCCATTCTGAGTCGATAGAACTCGAATCGAGCTTGATCGTAACTTTCTTCCAATGTGTTTGGCAGCTTATTGTGTAAAAGCCATAATGTTCTTTGCACCACCGATTCTCCATCTAATGGCTTACTAAGCTGCACCATATGACTCCAGTCACAGCCGCTATTATTATCACCACTGTTTTCTACTAACGTTTTGGGTCTGGAAAATTCCCAGGGGTGGGTCTTGTAGAATAAGTCTCTTAATTCATCTTCCACAAACTTCAACTGGAGCACTTTGTGGACCAGATTGTTCCGGTTTTTGAGATCCTTGGGGCTTAAACGAGTTTTGTTTGTTTTCCCATCGTTTTTCTGGAACAATTTGCTTTGAGGGTCGTTGTACTTCTGGAACTCCAATCTCTTTGGTTTTGCAGTTAAGTCTTTTGCTGGCGGATGGTTGGCCACTACATCGAACCACGCTGGTTTTTGTCTCAAAATCCCCAGCTTAAGGTAGGCAGATGTTCTTTCCAACACCGTGGTTGCCTGGTTTTGGATCTTCATGGCTATTTATATGATGGAGGACAAGATTTATGACTATCAGCCTGAACAATCTGAAAAATTTTGATACTGATGCGACGGCCGCGACTCTGCGAATTTCAATCGTAGATAGACAAGAAGATATTAGCTGCAAATATCACCAACATTGGCTGCTACTGCTGTTGTTTGGGAGGTCTTTCCAAAGAAATAAGAACATATAGATGAATGAAGGTCTACGTAGAGGAATTCCTCTTTTCCAGAATGTTCAGAGGGCTCTTGACACCCACGCTGTGACTCTTCTAAAACAATATAATGCTACTAATCAAGAAGAGCTCCTACAAGCTTTAGATAATATCAGACTTGATCCTGATGGTGCTAGGAGAATACGAGCGGATAAATTACAAGTGTATGGATCGAAAACACCCGTTGGCCTATTACGGCAGTTGTTTCCGACCCGGCATTCATTATTCATGAACCATAAGCAGGCTCAGCTGGCTACAGTTAATCATAAATCTCGAATTTTTCAAGAGTATAAAAAGTTTGGCCAGGTCTCCATGATAGAACCTAAGCATTTAGACGCCATGTTGGATGTGTTTCTTGATGTTCTGCGGTACAAAAGACCGATTCTGTTTTTCAGCACCATGGCTAAACCGCCTATGTCTGCAGTTCATGGGTTTCTAGTTCTGGAACAGTCTCGGTCTTCTCAATTATTCTTTGTTGATAGCCTATTACACGATATTAGGGCTGCTGGATTGCCAATATCGGTACAGGAGCAAAACCGGTTCTTTTATATGACTTTTTTCAGAGATGAGCCGTCGGTTCTTCAAAGAGTAGAAAAGGGATTTGAAGCTATGGGCAAACAGTTAGAGCCTCCTGAAAGACCGCAGTTTAATATGAATATCTTCAACAAGGTAAATCGAACTGATGTGGATACTAAGAATACTTTTTTACTTATTAGTTGGATGAATGGTACCAGAGATGTGTTTGAACGCTTAGTAAGCGATATGGAATCTTTTGCCAATAGAGACACTTTAAAGATCCTTTGTCATTGCTTTTCAAGCGGACCTTTTGCTGATGAAGCCAGGTTTAGAAGATTTGTGGCTGACATCTACAACAATCATCACCTGAAGCTTGATATTACGTTGATGAATGACATAATCAAAGGATTTATACAATTTAATGATATCCAAACTGCAGAAATTATCTTACAGCAATTACTAGATCAAGATTTATCGGATTTATCAGGCTACAAAGCCATAAGTGTTCACGAGAAAACCAAATACAACCAATATTTGTTCTACTATGACCAAATGACCAAACATGTCTCACTTCCTCCCATTGCCATGGTTCCTAATCTCGACACTTTTACTCCATTTTTGAAATATTACAGCTCCCATAATCAATTCCCTAAACTTCTCCAGATTATCAATAAAATTGAAACCTTGGGACTTCCTATGACCACCAAAACATTCCGGATCTGTTTTGATGGCCGAAGCCCCGAACAGAATCTACACCTTGTCCACAAATTGCTTATACATTTCGAGGCTATTTACAAGTTTGACTTTGATATCACCAAAGGCACAACTACTACCAAGCCACATAATCAAGCCAATCAAGAAGGACAACTCCTAAAACTCACAGACGAATTAATCAAGAAAGCATCTTTACAATTCCAGGACCCCCACATTTCAAATGAGTACCAACAACTTCTAACACATTTGTCTGCCATAAGGAAACAAGACTCGTCTCATAAAAGTTTATATGCTCTCAATGAGATCACATATGTCAAATATGAATACTTAAAGGCTATCTACACCATGGCATTGGAGAATTTCCCTTCGGTGGAAGTTTCCTGAGGCTGTGGTTCTTCATCAGACTCATTGATAAGATCTTCAAGATCATAATCATAAGTATCAGGATTCTTATCAAGAGACACTTTATCCCGTCTCCGCTTGACATGCGGCCGGTTTAATGACATTTGCACGGGAATGTCATCTTTAGTGAACTTCCGAAACCCGATCCCCGAAGCTTTAGCGTTACTAGAACCTGTTGATACTTCATCTGGAGGAATATAGCCTGTGGAGACTTTATTATTATCGGAGCTCTTGGAAGAACCGGGTTTCCCAGTGGACCGAGGTTTGGTTTCATATTTTATCAAGTTGGCGGAATATGGTAAGTATACGATGACTGCCACCAAGAATACCGTGGCTAGAAGTATAACCCACAACATCATTAATGTTATGAATCTGATGACATTGAAAAATTCAAAGTTACCGGAGTTGTCACGTGCGCGCTCCGATGCTCACGATTCTCAAATAGCATTCATGAATGCCATAGTTTCCATAAGTGATAATGATCGGAAGACTGAGTAGATTGGCCCTTAGAGGCACTAGAGTCGGTACCAAGGGGATTAGAACCATTTCCAGAACCACAATCACCCTTGGGTTACGTTTTTCCGGGAATTTTGCCGGGACAAATGCTATGAAAATTGGATCTTTAAACAGCATCAGAACTTTTGCAGTAGACCGTCTAGGAGAACGGGTGGACACTAAGATTGATGACTTGTCAGACAACCAATACAATCAAATTTCCAATAATTATTTGGAAGATTTAGGAGATGAGTTGGAACTTATAGGGGAAGACTACCCGGACATTGACTTTGAGTTAAGTCAAGGAGTGTTGAATTTAAATACTCCTCGAGGCACTTATGTAATCAACAGACAACCTCCTAATAAGCAAATGTGGTTAAGTTCTCCACTTACAGGACCTAATAGGTACGATTTAATTGGGGGAAAATGGGTTTCTTTGAGAGACAATGGGAAGTTGACGGAATTATTATCGCAAGAGATATCTGATATCTTGGGAGCTTCTATCAAGTTGCAACTAGAGAATTGATCTAGATTTATTTATTCTACTTGTACATAAGTGTAGGCATTTATATGAAGTATTGATGATATGAATCGATACGTTAACAATGTGCTTATTATCGATATACTATAGGTATCAATATATTATCATTTATTACAATCACTACCTCATCACAATTATAAATTCAACTATCAATACATTACCTACTTGAAAAATTCCCCAAACCCTGGATCCGAAAACTTATAATAACTACTCTTAGTCCACATTCTGAACTTCTTTCCCCATATAATCATGATGATGAATGATCCATTAATCACCACCGACAACATGAACATCAACCATGTCGTCACTTTCAACCCATCTCTAGCTAACCATGGTTGAATAGCAAAGGTGAATCCCATTCCAATCATGTTTCTTAAGAATAACATAAGCACCATTCCTTCACTGGCCATGCGGTGATAACAATCAATAGCATATGTCAAACAAATAGTCCCACTTGAACTCATGGCGAACCCCAAACATCCTTGACCAATAATCACAGCCACGGGCCAAGGAGCAGCATAGACGGACCCTAATCCATAGGCCAATAATCCAGCAGCATTTGTTATCAAGGGCAAGATCATTATATATAATCTGAATTCTGGTTCCATAATCCCGTTATTCCGTTTGGACATTCTGATGGTAAACCAATCGACGATTTTCCCGGTAAACATCCCCAAAATAGATCCAACTAAAGGAGCAAAGTTTGTTAACCCGGTGGTACCAGCAGAAAATGAATATGGAGGAAATTGGAAGATTTCTGCTTGAGTTGTAGCTAATAAAGATAACCACATCATTTGAGCTCCATACACTAAAGAACCCCAGATAATCGCTGGAAAACCAATCATGAAGAAAGGTCTGTAGAAAATACAAAGCCAGGATCTTTGATCGTTGAATTCGGTTTCATAAATTTTCATTTTTTGCTTATAAGTTCTCATAGCAATCGAATGGTCTACAGAATCAGCATCTGATCCTTCAGCTGAATGGTTAATTTCCTTGACTTCGTGGACTTCATCAACTTTGGAATCTCTGGATTTGATTTGGTTGACAATATCAGTTTCCAATTCCAAATCTTCTTCTTCTCTTCTGAAAGTGGTATCTTCCATATAAAAGAGCCCAACCAAAAAGGTAATACCAAACAAAATGGCCTGCAAATAGAAAGACCATCTCCAGCCAATACTATCGACAATATAACCAGAAATGGCTGGACCGATATCAGACCCGAAATAAAGAGCTAAAAAAATAACGACAAATAACTAGCTCTTTCGTGTTGGAAAAACACATCAGTAGTGGAGATTTCCACCAAAGAATCACATGGAGCGGCAGCAAGCCCTGAAATAACGTTGACTCCATAAAGATGTTGTACTTTTGTCAGTCTAGCCCCGAGAATATTGGCGGCTATCATCAATAAACAACAGGTCAAATACACAAATCTTCTTCCTAATTTCAAGGCCGTTGGTTGCAAAAACAAACATCCTAACCCCAAGAATAAGAAACACAAAGCAGAAGCAACATTCAACTGATCAAAAGTACAGTCAAACTCTTCGGTCCAAATGACCCACACGGGCCCAGACCAATTCACGGTGATAGCTAAGAAAGTAGCCAACCAGAAAAGATAAAAGAACTGGCTATTCTTTTTGGACTGAGGCCATCTTAAAGGATCATTAGGATTGGAGGTAGGTGGAGGTCTTAAGATAATATCATTACCTTGCTTTTTGACGTCTAAAGATCCATCCAAATCCACCAAGTGGACTGTTCCCGGTACAATATCTATATCTCCAATCATAATAAAAGTGTCTTAAGAAATTGGTGAACAAACGTGAAAAATTAAAGGGACAATACACCTATATATATATACCGAGAGTAGATCCATATCTAATAGCCTTGCAACTGTTCATCTCAAACATCTGTACGCGGTGTACACCTATTGTATAGGATATAAGGCTATCTTATCAGTTTTAATTACGCCCTATCTCGCTTGCCTGCGATCAGAGCGGAAATTTTCGGTATCACCTTCCTGAATAGGAAACCAGCGGTGGAGAATTAGTGCATAGAACTCTTGCAGGAGGAAACGAGGGAAGTAAGTTCCGAAAGATCGAAAGAAGAAACTTTTCGGCGAAAGGGTTAGATATTAGAGTGATAAGTGAAATGGCTGCAATGGGGCTTGAGTGGAAACAATCACAAAGTCCAATTTATGTTCTATGTGACAGCTAACACACAAATGTAGACATAGACATAGATGATGTAATGAAGAAAGTATAAATATCACCATGTCGATAATCATGTCGATCAGCACGATCTTCAAAACCTTGAAAGGTTTTTTCAAGGTTTTGAAGATCTATATCCTCAACTTCGGAACTGTCACTCCGTGCGTGATGTTATCGGACACCTCAAACAGGAAGTGAACCATCCTACAGACACTACCGTAAAACAATTGATTACCTAAACATACAACTAAGAAATAAAACTATACAGCCAATTTATCTCTCGCTTAGTACCCAATGGTGGCCTTAGAACCAGATTCACTCAACCATCCATCAACAGTGGATTTAGACAAGGAAGAACCAAAGTCATCATCCACTTCAACAATAGAAATATCTGATCCGTCGAAAATAACAGCGGCTTTCATGGTAGAATCATAAGGTCTGTCGAAGTAATCTTGAGATCCTCCTCCACCTCTTCCACCGTTTCCTCCTTGACCAGAATGTAAGTGAGAAATCAATTTACTAGAACCAGATGACAAGATTTCAAACAAATCTAATTCCCCACAGTCTGGCCAACAAGTACATTCGGATTTCCCGTATTGTAAGGTTCTTGGGATCTTAGCATTCAAAGCCCAAATAGCTGGCATATCGTAGTTGATAGAAGTTTTACTTCCAGAAGCTTGAGGCATTTGGAATTCAAATACAAAGATCTTTTGGTTACCACCGAACCCGTGGTAAGCAGGAATTCCTTCTCTATAGTATCCACAAGAGTCTCCGTCACATTTGTTGTCGGACATAATCAAATATTCATTGTTAGAATCGATGGTCACATCGTCCAAAGCAACTGGACTACTAGATCCTCCACTGGCATCGGAGTTACAGTAGGAGATAGAGTTACCGAAACTCATATCCCAAACACCAGATCCAGATCCCCCGTGGTGGTTGAAGAAGACAACTCCGTCAGCACTTCCTGGGGTATAATAAGCAGCTCTAGTCCAAGAGTCAGCAGAAGATTCGTCATCATCATCAGCGTCATCTTGTTCATCAGAAGTTTCTCCCGAAGAAGATGGAGATGAGGTAAAGGTTGAAGATGGAGATGAAGATGAAGTAGTAGCAGTGGTGGTGACAGCAGAAGTATCAGTGTTAGCATCACCAGCAGCAGTTCCGGTAGAAGTGGAAGTCTTTTGGGAGGTTTGAGTTTCACCTTCAGCATTAACAAAAACGGTTTCAGTGACTTCCACTACTTTAAGAGCTCTTTTATGACGATGATGTTTGTGGAAATTGGTAGTATCACAGTCTTCTTCTCTCTTGGAATTCTTTCCTTTAGGATAGTAAACACCGAATTGTTTTAATTTCAACGGACCTCTAAAGTGTAAGGATAATTCTTCATCTAAAGGACTCAAGTTACCAGAGAAACTGTAACTCTTAGAAGAACAAGAACCAGAAGAAGAATCCATATTGGTAATATCTGGATAGGTACCTGAGTACCCAACACCAGCGTAGGACACCTTTTTAGTGGAACCACAGTAGTAGTTACCATCATCGGACTTTTGACAAGATCCGGCAACCAAAGTGGAGGCCAACAAGTATAAAATAGAACTAGAAAATCTCATATCTTGTTTTCGAAGTAGGTGTTTAACTAGGGGGTTTTTCTGCTTTCAAAAAAGGAATGTAAGGAAATAAAGGAATGAACAGGTACGTAGGGCTCGAAAATACACCAAACAACCAAAAAAAACGAACAAAAAGTAAGGAATGACTTTAGTTAGACACTTAAAAACAGTTGAGGACCACTTTTTATTATGTGGGAATTGGCGGCCATTTAAATGAAACTGGGTTTACCAAAACAAACGGGAAATAAATTCTCCCAAACGGTTAGGTGCATACAGTGCCTGCACCGAGACCGGCAGGCTGCTTCCCGATTGGGAGATGTTTGTGCCGGAAATGGGTTTGTATGCCGGTGTACCTGCGCTAACGTAGGATATAGTCCACCAACAAGGACAGCCAGCCGATTGCAGTGCATCTGTGCAGGCCTTGCGGTAGCTTTCCTCTGGGCGCCAATGTGAGGCAAGCAATTCTTTTTTTTTATTTTTTTTTTTTTATTACTCAATTTCTACTTGAGGTCTAGACTTCAGCAAGTGAAAGAGAAGCCAGTTAACTACAAACAGAGAATGGAAACTTCCGGTAAAGAAATTTCAGAATTTGATGCAGGCTGTAGCATATGGCTGTGGGCTCATACACTGGACGACGTTCCTTGGTTGTCGAGAGTTGACTTGGTAACTAGGCGTGTTTATGTAGGGGCTTCTTGCTCGTCAAAGGTTAATTTCGTGTTTTTTGCTGTTTTAGACCAAGTGGTACAGCCCCGCGGCGCGGTTGGGGCCCCACCTACGCCCATCCGCCCTGTTGCTGGTACCACACCGCTCATGTGCTGGTATTAAACAGAGCTGGCTTCCACTAAAAAAATATTCTGTCAGAAAATATTTCGTGCCCATTTCAGGTTTGTTTCAGTACTGTAGTTTAGGTAGATGAACAGTAGCGGCCACTAAAGGGCCTGCATCCAGAGATACATATGTCTGGAACGATTTGATCTCCGAATCTAGACTGATGATCCCATTTCTTTTTCAGATTCAGATTCAAGCATCTTAACATGATGACCTCATGCGATGAGCTAGCCAGCAGAAGATGTGGAGGAGTTGTGAGATCTAGATCTGAGATGAGTGAGATTTGATCTTAAGTTGTCTGGTGTCTGGTGTTTCATCTTTGGTTTTTGAACACATCGCCCATAGCACATAATCGTCCTTTCTATTAAATCGCTTGCCTACTGCTTTCGTTCTACTACTGCGTTCACCATCCACAGGTCAGTTTCTTATTTCACTTTTCTTTCATTTTTCATTTCACTCTTGACTTCCCTTTTTACTTATGTTCATTTCATTTTTCATTTCACTTTTTACTTCATTTTTTACTTCATTTTTTACTTCATTTTTTACTTCATTTTTTGCTTCACTTTTTGCTTCACTTTTTGCTTCACTTTTTGCTTCACTTTTTGCTTCATTTTTTACTTCACTTTTCATTTTATTTTCATTTTCTTATTTATGTCTTTTTCTCCATTTCCAAATCTTCTCCTATTCATTCTGCTTTTCTCTTATCCATGCCTATCTCTTCTCTCATTCACTTCTTATTTCTCTAGATCATCTCCTATTTACCTATTGAAGGTCCACGACCACATCCAACGGCATTGCGTCATTGGTTATCTCCTATCAGATTGCCGGTTCCACGGTCGCCCCACCGGTGGCCCTAGCTCCACCACCGTCTCGCGGCCCATTCGCCTTATCCTCGCGCTAGTTATTTTTAGGATGTAAATAAACTACTCGTCAGTCAATCATTTATATTCAGCCTGTATCTCCACAACTCCGTTTGCTAGACATCACCATGAGTACACACAAAACACAGCTTATCATAGACGACCAACCTGTCATCCCTGACTACCCCATCCAACTGACTTTCAAAAAGTCCAATTACAATATGAAAATCGTAGTTGTTGGTGATGGTGGATGTGGAAAGACTTGTTTATTGGTCAGTTACACCCAGCAAAAGTTCCCGGAGATTTATGTTCCTACTGTGTTTGAAAACTATGTTTCTAATGTCGTGACTCCCAACAACAAATTAATCGAATTAGCATTATGGGATACTGCTGGACAAGAGGAATATGATCGTTTAAGGCCATTAAGTTACCCTGATGTCGATGTGATATTGATTTGTTTCAGCTTGGATAACTTAATTAGTTTGCAGAATGTCAAAGACATTTGGTTTCCGGAAGTAAACCACTTTTGTCCTGGAGTACCGATTTTATTGGTAGGAACAAAATCTGATCTTGTAGACGGTTCTATCAATCCTGATTTCCCTATACAATTGGCATATGATATCAATGCAATCGGCTACATACAATGTTCGGCCAAAAACATGTTCAACATCAAGAATGTATTTAATTTCGCCATCAACCACTTCCATCAATCAAACGAATCCACAGCTGCTTCTAAAAAGAGAATGAGCTTCTTGGGCCATCTGAGAGATAAATCGAAATCTTCCATAACTTCCCGACACACCGCCCGCTCCAATGGATCTTATCATCACCGGAAACAAAGCTCCATCGACTCGGCTGTATTTAACTCGCCGTTGACAGAAGAAGAAAGAAATCCTTACACCTCGTCTACTTATGATAATTACTATCAAGATAATGATGAGTTTGCGTTTGCCAGAAGAGCAGAAAAGAAGTCCCGGAAATGTGTAATATTATAGACATCTTGTATTGTATAACGTGTAATGTGTATTATTGTACGTGTATTATCGTGTGTATTAGTTCACTTAGCCTCATCTCCAGCTATTACTTCAATCCGCGCGACAGTTAAATCATCAACACTCCAATGAGAGCCAATTCCAGATTTGACCAGGAGATAACTCCAGAACCAGAAGTCCTGAAGTCCTCTGGACTTGATATTCCACATAGTAGCAGCTCACCTAAGCTTCGGGTCAAATCTGAGCTGGATGCGGCCGATAATAATGAATCGGGACTAGGAATAAAACAACTGAACGTAACTCACGACGTGGGGAACGATTCTGCTGATCACTATAAAGCCTTGCCTGCTTATCGGTTTCGATTGAGAGAGAAGTTATTACCGCTTGTTAGAAAAGAGACGGAGATTCTTTATGTGATTCAAACTAAGATGAGACATCCTTGGTTGGACTACTATTTTGCATGGACGGCCAATTTGGCTAGCCATACGTTTTATGTGTTGATGTTGCCATTATCCAATTGGTTTGGGTCTGCTTCACTTGCCAGGGATTTGGTTTACGTGTTAGGGCTTGGGATATATATCACGGGGAATTTGAAGGACTTTATGTGTCTTCCCAGACCTAGATCTCCTCCCCTTCATAGAATTACTATGAGTAGTTATACGGCCCAAGAGTATGGTTTTCCTTCCAGTCATAGTGCCAACGCCACTGCTGTATCGTTACTTTTGGTTGATAAGATTATTAGTATTGAAGGAATTACCCAGACTCAAAAATCAGCAATATTGGTATTGATAGGACTTTACTATTCCTCGTTGATTTTCGGAAGGATTTATTGTGGGATGCATGGATTTTTTGATGTTATTACCGGCTCATTGGTTGGTGGATTTTTATATGTGTTCCGGTTGAAATTTGGAGCTGTCTGGGACAATTTTTTGATTCTTGAGAACCATTTTGGTTACTTTACTCCTTTTATAGTATGGGGGTTTTACTTATTCTTAATCCATATCCACTTCGAACCTATTGACAATTGTCCTTGTTTTGACGACTCGGTGGCCTTTATAGGTGTTTTAATAGGTCTTGACATCAGTCATTGGCTTGCTAAGTTGACGTTATACTTTCAACAATTATCTTCAAATCCATTACCAAATCCAATTATCATTGATTTTGACTACGACAAAATCGGATTTTTCAAGACTGTATTAAGAGTGATCATGGGGGTCACATTGGTAGTGGTGTGGCAGACATTGTCCAAGCTGATAATCTTTACTATCTTACCACCTATCTACAAGTTTGTGGGGATATATTTACCCAGAAGAAACTATACTGCCACAGCGTTTTCTGAAAAAACAAATCGTCAAATCAGAAAAGCATCCATTTCAAACGTCAATGCTGAAGAGTTAAATTTTCTTATTCCTACGGAAAAGAAGGATGAAATAGGAATCCAAACCGATATCGATTACTATGAAATGGTCAATTACGAACAAGATCATCCTAAGGTCCACCAAGAGACGCAGAAGTATAAAACAGGCAAAGTATTCAAGCCTCGATATGATGTAGAGATTATTGGCCGGTTGATTATTTATGCTGGAATCAGTACTATATCTGTATGGGGTTTTGCCCTAGGCGTGAACTTTTTGAACCTAGGAGTAGAGTAACTGTTGATAGATTAAGTAGTGAATGAACTATCAAGTACTAGCCCCTATTTAAGAGGTGCCGCATCAGCCACAATAATTACGAGCCCGCGATCCAATAAATCCGAGTGGTGGCCGGTTACGGCTAAGAACATACAGAATATATTAATTTTGTTTAACGAAAAGTAGTAATACAACAGATATCCTTGTACCAGGACCATGAGTATCACCTATAACCTAACCGTCAACACCACACCTAACAGAAAATGAAAATAATAAACCATACTGTCTGAGATCTGTGGCTGGTGTATACGCACTACCTACCCCCTAAAAACCCCCTGAAGCAGCTCCTGTACCAATAATCATTGTAATTTATTGCAAACCAATTGGTCGTATGTGTACGGGCTTATCTCTTGAATTGGTTTAAGGCACAATATCTCGAGAACATTTACCCGTATTCATATATTCCATCTTCAACTATCACCACTATATGAATCAGCCACCGCACCGGAATTCCATGCGACCTGGTCCAATTTTATAGGTTTTTTCTATCAAACTTCACCATTAACTTGGCCTCTTGTATCGCTGATGCCTTGCGGCGCTTGTGGCTAGTCCCGGCTAGTTCTAGTTCCGTCCACATTCATAAACCAAAAGGAAGATGCCGTGAAACAAACGGTACGGGCACGACCGCCCACCCAGCGAAATTATCTGAAACAAAAGTCAATAACCACCACTAACAAAGGGGCATCATCAACAAAACCTTCGGCTCCACGGATCTATTCGCAGCTCGAATAGACATAGAATGGTAAATGGATCCTTACAGTCACAGGGGAATGAACATTCCGAATTCCAATACCGCCGGCCTGCAATCGGTTTCTACTAACACTACCAATGGAACCTCTAGACTTATCACCAATGTTCCAACAAATCAAAATCCTCCGAACCCTGCCGATTTGTATCGCCAGATGAATCAACTCAGTCAACAATTCGCCAGTTACCAGCTTGAAAATGACCAGAAAATCGAGCAGATTAATATCAAGACCTCTTTCCAACTTCAGCTTATCAACGAGAGATTAGGAAACATGGAGACAAAATTCGCCAATTTACATAACGAGATCTTTGCTAATCGTAAGGACACAAACACCGGATCTGTGGGCAATGAAAATATCCAGAAAAAAATCGAACTTATAGGCAAACATATGGCTGATTTATCCAGTGATATCACCAAGTTGAATCCTAATGATAATAGTAATAACTCCACGCCTAACAGCACTGCTACTCCATCCAACTCGCTTTTGAATGCCGCCGATAATGTCAGCAATATGAGTAATCTGAAAAATGATAATAAAATGTCACCTCCGGAGGTTTTATCGTCGGGTTTTAACCCTCATGCTGCTAATCAAGCTTCCAATTCGGCGGTGCAAGCAGCTAAGAATCAAGCGTTTTTAGAGCAGTCGGTGTTGAATGGTCTGGCATCTATGGATATGAGGACTGCAAACCCTGAAGTTTTAGATCCTTTGATGTCAAGACAACTTCCTGCATCAACTATTTCTGATCCTTTAAGTAATAGACCTCATAATTTGGTAACGGATAATGGGTCTGGTGCTAACCATGCTTCGGCTGCAACGGTTATTCCGGCGCCAAATCCTGCCCTGGCTCTTAATGGTGGTGCTGGCTCCAGTACGGCAGCAGCTAATGGCATGGGAACTAATTTTTCAGATAATCATTTGATGGATATTAACAAGCAATGGTCTCGAGCATTAGGTATACGATCTCCAGGAATTGAGTCTCCATTCACTCCTAAACAATTAGGATTTGATTATTCTATACCTATTAATCGAGCGTTGAGTTTCAATAATAATTCCAACCCTACTAATCAAAGCAATTTGACGGCTGCTAATTCTGCTAATGCCTCGGCCGTGTCTGCTATAGGGGCTGCAACGCCTCCAGTTGGTAATAGGGCTGAAACTCCACCGAGGATGGGTCCTGTTTCCACTATGCCACGGCCCCATCAATCCCTTAATCAGGTGGTGAATTCGGTAGGGTCTATGAATTCAGTGGCCTCGGTGGCTTCTGCTAACTCCGTCAATTCTGTTAATTCTGTTAATTCCGTCGAATCTAACGTCGATGCAAACGATATGGCTGTTGGGGTCAATGGTGTAGATGTGGTGGACTCGTTGGAGAAGAAGAAAATGGAGAATAATTTGTTATCCACCATCGAAAATGCCGAGGCAAACTTCGGACTTATGTCTGGAGATGTTGGTGATGAAGATATTATTGATCAAGATTATAAAAGAAGACGGAAACTATCGAAATCCAGCGATTCAAGTGATAATAAATCACCTAATGGTATTCCTAGTGTTGGAAGTACTGGCAGCTCTAATTATAATAATAAGAATCACAAAACGTATGATGCTCCTCAGTTCAAATTGGAAAAAGGGGCAAGAGATGTCAGTGAAATCTGGAAAGAATATGAATATGGAATTATGGGAAAGCCACCATTGAAAAGTTTGGAAAATAAATATAATACTAGATGGAGAAATGATACTGAATCTAGAACCTTTGTCCGGCGGAAAAAAATCTACAGTGCCATAGAAACAGGAAAGGCCAGAGGATATAATGAAGAAGATATTATCGAAGAATTGGAGAATTTGCGGACTTATTATTCCAACGGAACTGTTAGAAAGAAGCCATTGAGTTGGTTGTATACCAATATTCCCAAGAAGTATCAATCGTGAATGTGTATAATATGCCAACGTTGGCTAGAACTTGAGAAACAATCTTGCTAGAGATATATTCTTTGCAATAGAGATGTAATATAAATGTGTTGTGTAGTTACTTAACTACTCTCTGACTCTACTGCTATGAAGTATACAATTCATATAGCTCGTATACTGTTTGTTTTCTCGCCAGCTATCTCATTATCTCGTAGCTATCTCATTATCGCATAGCTATCCCATCGCCTGCTCATCTCGCGATCTTGAAATAATCGCAAAAATTCTCCTTACTTATCTACCTCCATTCCCACCATATCTAGGACCCATATCACCCCTTAAAAGGCATTATTCACTTCTTTCATTCCAAACTATACAAGAGCCCTTTTTCTCCTCCAAAAAATGGCCCCTGTAAGCGAAAATAGACCTGTTACTAATACAAGCCATCTGACTGGCTCACTTAAAAGACAAGCTGATACTATAGACAAACCATTTGTTAAAAGAGACAAAAAGATCAGAAGAAGATATAAAGCCAAAGTACCCGATAAAACATCACCCCAAGGTGTTTTGGAGCATGAAATCAACGAAATATTGGCAGAGAATGGATTGACTTTATCTGATATTCAGAATGATATGAAGACAATATTGAATGACTCCGAAGTCGAAAAGGCATCGCACAAAGAAGTTCATAATGTTCAGGTAATCAAATTAAGTTCTAATGGAGACGGGTTGGCATTAATTGACCATCCGTCGGCTGAAAGAAAACAAATCGCTATAGTGCCATTTGGCTTACCAGGAGATATAGTCACCATCAAACTCTTCAGATCTCATCCGTTGTATGTGGAATCGGATTTGATTAAAGTGGAAACTGCTTCTGGATTGAGAAATGATGATTTGATCAAATGTAAATACTTTGGAAAGTGTTCAGGATGTCAGTATCAAAATGTGGAATATGAGAATAGTTTATTGCTCAAACAGAACATCATTAAAAATGCCTACAAGTTCTTTGCTCCTCGTTTAGTATCAACATCCAGACTCCCTGATATCGATTCCACTGAACCATCTCCTTTAAAATATAATTACAGAACCAAATTGACCCCACATTTCAGTGTTCCTAATTCCGTTCTCAAGCAAAAGACGTCTATGGAATCCAGACCTCCAGTAGGGTTTGGGGCCAAAGGAAGACCTAAATGGAGACAGGCTGCTGGTGGAGATAATGCTACTGTTGATATTGAAGAATGTTCTATTGGAACCAGCATATTGAATATTGGTTTAAAGAATGAACGGCTCAAGTTTGATAACGAGTTTAAGAAATATCGCAAAGGTGCTACGATTTTATTAAGAGAAAATACCAAATATGAACCGGATTTCGATACAGCAGCTGAATCTGTTGATTCTACTGGTACTGTCAGTCATTTAACCGAGGACAATCAGATAAAAACCTGTGTAACTGATCCTAGATATATTGTGAATGAGTTTGTCAATGGTTACAAATTCAAGTTTTCTGCTGGAGAATTCTTCCAGAACAATAATTCCATATTACCGGTGGTGACCGACTATGTACGGTCCAACTTATTTATTACCCCACAGCAACAAGAAACAGAACAAGGAACAGAACAAAAACAATCAAAAATAACTGAATCTCAGGATGAGAATTATTTAGTAGATGCATACTGTGGGTCAGGTTTATTCTCCATTACCTGCTCCAAAAATGTGAAGAAAGTCATAGGAGTCGAAGTCAGTGCTGATTCAGTCAAATTTGCTCGATTAAATGCTGAAGAAAATAAAATTGATAATACAACCTTCATTGTAGGAAAAGCCGAAGAAATATTCAAAGATATCGACTTGCCAGCTGATAAAACATCGATTATTCTTGATCCTCCTAGAAAAGGATGTGATGAAGTGTTCTTAAATCAACTAGCTGCTTTCAACCCTAGCAGAATCATATACATAAGTTGTAATGTTCACTCCCAAGCTAGAGATCTTGAATGGTTCATTAATAATACTGAAAATGGGTCCCATTATGAGATTAGTAGTGTTAAGGGATTTGATTTCTTTCCCCAGACACATCACGTGGAAAGTGTAGCTATACTTCGAAGAGTTGATAATTGATAGACGATGTATAAACTGTTGATAGGCTGTTGATAATATGAAATGCTACTATAAAATATGTGAAATGCTATAGTACTATAGTACTATAAATGTTACTCCATAAGCTAAAGGAAAAATAAATCTCAATTTGCTTTAATAAAACTCATACTAATCCCCTAATAATCATATAAATGCTAACAAATGAATAAAATACCCTTGTAACGTATCCTCTATTATCATTACATTTCTTTCTTCTCTATACGATTTTTCAGTCGTGCATAGCTCATATATAATTCTTCCCAGAATCTTATACTAACATTGTTCAAATCATGTAAAACTATCACCATGACCATCTCCACTGCTAAGACTACTAATATCCTTCGTTACTTCTCTTCTTCCTACTCCATCTGTTCCCATACATCTCCCCCAGCTCCGGGCTTACATAATCTATTGAAAGCAGTCACGAGCATGGACGTGTCCAATACCGAGCGCTCATTGAATGAAAAAAAAATTCTCAACTGAAAAAAAACTCTTTACACCATACACTAGACAAGATGGAAAACGATAAAGGTCAATTAGTATGTAAACCATCCCGTTGAAATAGATACGATGAACTGAAACAGAAGATGAAGAATAATCCCATGAAAGAAAGAAGAATCGAAAACCACCAACATGTCATGAAATACAGCACAGACCATGAACTGAAAAATTAAACTATGAGAACATAAGACCAATTTGAAAAGTACTGATACATCACCAAAAATACATGAAAATGAGTAACCAATGAATCCTAAGTGAATTAAGACACGAAAATAATCATTCAATATAATAAAAAGTTTAGAAAGTGTTTGAAAATCGTCATGATAAAACCATAAAAGTATCTCAAAGAGAGGTCAAGTCGATAAGAAGTCCTTATAAAATAAGAAATATCACCAATAAAGTCCATATATGATTCAAGCCATCCTTAATAAGTCCAACAAACACCAAACCTTCATAAACTTCTGTTCAATTCTTCTATTCTTATTCTCTGATCCCTTCCCCATACTAACAACTTTAGGTCGAATTATACGTTCCAAGAAAATGTTCTGCTACCAACAGAATCATTAAAGCCAAAGATCACTCTTCTGTTCAAATTAGCATTGCTAATGTTGATGAAGAAGGTAGAGCCATTCCAGGTGACAACACCACCTACGCTTTATGTGGATACATCAGAGGTAGAGGTGAAGCTGACGACTCTTTGAACAGATTAGCTCAACAAGACGGTTTATTAAAGAATGTCTGGTCTTACTCCCGTTAAGTATATATGTATTTAATTAATGTCATATAATTGTTTAGACACTGATACCACTAATTCCAGCTGTGAAACGTCCTTCTTGCATATAAGCTACGAATCATAGTGTTTTCCTGTATGCAGCTCACATTGTAACACTTCTTCTGCATCTATATTCGATTCCTGTATATAGTTGCAGAGCCGCGCCATACGTCTTCTCCATCGAAACCCCTTAACTGTTATCTTTATATACTTTCTCCCTTTTCTTTATCCAATTCTGATCTGGTTGACTTCAAACTCATTCGAATATAGATTTTTGCATACATTATGACTGTTGGGATTTTTACATTACTTTATAGCGTTAATTATTTACCTGGGGCTCTTTTGGTAGGAAGCATTTTGAAGGATATGATCGAATCTTCTTCTGACACCAAATTAGGAATATTGATTGATAAATCCCAAATCCTGCCTAACCATTTGCAGATTTTATCTACTATATATGATGAGATCATTGATACAAACGTGATTGAAAGCAAATTGACTGACATTTTAGTCCACAAAATCAACAGACCTGAATTAGTTAAGACATTCACTAAGATCAACTTATGGACTTTAACTCACTACGACAAGATTATGTATTTGGATGCTGATACATTACCAAACCCAGAGTCAAACTTATTGGATTTACTCAAATTGGACTGGCCCCAGGGCAAGATTTTGGCCAGCCCTGATTCTGGGTTCCCCGATATCTTTAATTCGGGAATGTTTTTAATGAAGCCAAATGAGTCCGATTACAAGAATTTGGTGGCATTGGTAGACAAACCTGAAGATGTTTCTTTTGATGGGGCTGACCAAGGGCTCTTGAATCAGTACTTTAATTCGGATCCTGATTGGGTATCGAAGTTGAAGTCAGGATTTGATGTTTCTAATCTCAGTTTAATGTCGCTCAATTCCAACTGGATCAAGTTACCCTTTTTGTATAATGTGACTCCTAACTCCCAGTATGAATACTTACCTGCCTACAACTACTTTTCTAATGAGAAATTGTTTCCATTTGGAGACAAAAGTGGTTTGGGAGATAACAAACAAGGAATTTCGGACGCCAATTTGGCAGCTAGCAAATATGGTTATACTGCATCCAACCATTTTCAAAACCAAGTGAAATTGGTGCATTTTATTGGTCCTTATAAACCATGGAATTATCCATATACTCAAAATCATCTGGAATGGTGGGGATTATGGTATAAGTATTTCAATAAGGAAGTATTAGATTCAATTAAGAACCCTCCTTTTACGTCCGCAGACTCACTATGGGACCCATCCACTTCATCTCCTCCCAAAAGCACTCCACCCCCACCTGCCCTTACGTATTCGGCTCCCAAACCAAAAGTTAGTAAGAAAACATCATTCCTTCTGAAAGCTACTGAAAAGTCGCTGCAAAACAAAGAGAAAGAATCTATTTATGGATATCATCCATTCCAAAGACCGGAAAGGAGTTTTCATGAGTCAGGAGATTATGTTCCTACTCATCCTGTAATCCACAAGCTTCGGAGCAAGAACAAGTATTCACAAGAATTGAATGTGGATAAGGTGAGTGAGAAATTAGGCAAGTTGGAGACGAAAGATTGAAGATAAATGAGAAGCAGAATAACTGGAAACGAAGCTTATGAGTATAAGTGTAATAGTATTAACGTTTAGTGTAGTTTAATATAGTAATTTGTGATAATACAAGATAATAAAGCAGCACATATGTAAGATATGTCTATTAATATGTATAATAGACTATATGCAGTACCGAATATTGAAAATCAAATCCGCAGAATTCTTCATAATGAATTTATATAGACAAGTGATGGCATATTACCACGAATTTCTAAATATCAAGTCAATATTAGCTTCAAATTAATGGCCAGGTGTTCCTGATGCTTATTCTGATTTTTTCAAGATTTTTACGGGTCTTATTCGTCTTGTTAAAATAAAAGTACACGACTGATATATTTTGACACTTTTCTCATATAAGTAAATTTTGCAGCTATTACATTTGTATCAAATCATATCAAAAAAATGAACATATCCAATAAATTCATAAAACAGAATCAAATGGTAATAACGGGATCAAAACCATACAGTTTATCTTTATATATCATTCCAGAACCTTCTAAATAAATATATAGTCATCCACCTGTCTACTATACTCTGCTTACATAATATCACTAGATAGTAAAGCGAGTAGATATCTACACCAATTATTTTTTCATACAATAACTTTTAACATACCCTTAACAACATAGCCAATTCTAACAGGTTCTTCATGACCCAGAGGTCATTCCATTCATATCCTGACATCCGTACTACCATAATCCCCAGATCAAAGTTCCGTCGCCACTTCCTGCAATAAGATCCGGTACATACACTACAGCTCATTAAAAATTTTTCATGGGCGGAAAGAAAAATTTTCTAATTAAACAACACAATATGTCCAGCGGAATCACTGAAGTAGACACCGGATTGATCGAAACTAACTACGACAACGTCGTTTATTCGTTCGATGACTTAAACTTAAAAGAAAAGATCGTCAGAGGGATCTTTGGTTACGGTTACGAATCGCCATCCTCTATTCAACAAAGAGCTATTTTACCAATTACCGAAGGGAGAGATGTTTTAGCTCAAGCCCAATCTGGTACCGGTAAAACCGCCACCTTCACTATTGCTGCTTTGCAAAGAATTGATGAAGAATCCAAGACCACTCAAGCTTTAATTTTGGCTCCAACCAGAGAATTGGCTTTACAAATCCAAAATGTTATTACTCATATTGGATTATATTTGAACGTCACTGTTCACGCTTGTATCGGGGGTACTTCCACCAGAGATGATATTGAAGCTTTCAAATCAGGAGTACAAATTGTTGTGGGAACTCCAGGTAGAGTTTTCGATATGATTGAAAGAAGATTCTTCAAGACTGATAACATCAAGATGTTCATTTTAGATGAAGCCGATGAAATGTTATCGTCTGGATTCAAAGAACAAATTTACAACATTTTCAGATTATTGCCTAAAACCACTCAAGTTGCCTTATTATCCGCCACCATGCCTCAAGATGTGTTAGAGGTCACCACCAAATTTATGGAAAACCCAGTCAGAATCTTGGTTAAGAAAGATGAATTGACCTTAGAAGGTATTAAACAATTCTTCATTAACGTTGAAAAGGAAGAATTCAAATTCGATTGTTTGTGTGATTTATATGATTCTATCTCTGTTACTCAAGCAGTTATTTTCTGTAACACCAGATCCAAGGTTGAATTCTTAACCAACAAATTAAAGGCCGAAAACTTTACTGTTTCTGCCATCCATGCCGAATTACAACAAAGTGAAAGAGATACTATCATGAATGAATTCAGATCTGGATCTTCAAGAATCTTGATTGCCACTGATTTATTGGCCAGAGGTATCGATATCCAACAAGTGTCTTTAGTTATTAACTACGACTTACCTGCCAACAAAGAAAACTATATCCACAGAATCGGTAGAGGTGGTAGATTCGGGAGAAAGGGGGTAGCCATCAACTTTGTCACTGACAATGATGTTGGTATGATGAGAGAAATTGAAAAATTCTACTCTACTCAAATCGAAGAAATGCCTGCTGATATCGGGGCTTTATTCGCTTAAGGGTGTTTTCTTCTGTTTTGTTCTTTTAGTTAATTCATATATAACCATGTATACTAGAAGCTGTCTATGCTGCTTCTCATCGGTCTAATGATCAATATATAAATTGTTATAATTCGCGCCGCATTTAGTTATCATTTATATGGATTTTATTACCATTTGTCTATTAATTATTGATTTATAGTGGTTTAGTCATGAGTTTTTGGAGTAGAATGATGCCAGGATCGTTTCCACATGGGCAGCAAGCACCGCTACCAACTTCCAGATCTGAAATTCAGTTTAATAGCGACGCTATGGAAGTGGTGGATGAAGAGAATATGACTGATTTTGCTAATAAGCAGAAAGTTTATATTAAGACTCAACGGCAAGCACATCTTATAACACAACTAGATATTCTAGTATATGTACTTGTGGGATATCAACTTGTTAAGTATTGTCACTCGGCTTGTCTTATACCAGTAATTGGTCATATATTGATTCAGAAACTCCTCTGTTGTGAGCGGTTTTACTATGGATCCGGTGGTGATATTAGAGACTTTTTGACGCTTATAAATGATTTGGATACTTCAGAGTTGGAGACAGGTGTTGATAGAAGGGCTAATATTGATAATATTGCTAATAAAGTTTGTGGTTCCATATATTGGAAGTGCTTAATTAGTATCTTGTATCACATAGGATTTGTGTGTTTCTGGTTGGTCCCCATAGCAAATGATGGAAAATTGAAGTTGTTAGTTAACGGCTCGTGGTGGTTTGTCTCATTTATAGGTGAACCAATTGATTCAAACCCAGGGTTTCAGGATCTTCCTTATATATCCAAATTGGTGGATTTAGGACTTTTGGGTCTTGTGGTTTCCGATTTATGTATTCTATTCATCCAAATTGTGCTATATCAGTCTATTTATAGACAGTCTACTGTGTCCCCTATTGGCCGGAGACTTCTAGATTCCGAAATAGAGGTGTTAAGAGCTGGTAATAGTATTGGTGGTGGTAATGGTAACCAGTTGGAAAACTCCACTTTTGAACCTCCATTGGCCCTTGTGGTCAGATTGTTTGAGGTTTTCAGCACTTCTGCCTTCATACCAAAACGAGACTACTAGTACTACCGGGTCTTAGAGAGATTTAGGACCGTTTTGGTCTTTTTGGTTGGACATTAGATCACTCAACAGCATATTTGATAGCGCGACCGCGATGACGAAACAAATAATTATATTTATTTGAATCAATTGATTTAATATTGAACAGTTAACTGCTTACTGGACAATGTCCACACTACGAGCGACAAGCTCGCTTCACTTCAATCCCAATTGGTTGAAAGAACCGTTTAGTATTGGATACCCCGAGAAAAGTTCCCCACTACGAGCTCTTACTCAACAGCTTGACAAAGCTTTATTTGGAGCACCCACTAGTCAAGACATTGAAACGGTATCAGAGACGTTTTCTATCAACAAACAAATATTAACGAATACTAAATACCTAAAAGCAGCCATTGACCAACCAAAACCAGAGAAATTCACCGGACTAGATTTGTTTAATTACCAGTATGATTATTTAGGTCTTATTCGACCGAAGACATGGGAGTCACTAGATAACGATATCAAGCAATTATTTTACCAGGAAAAGTATGTGGCAACTTCGTTTGATACCAGCGTAAGACTATGGAAGGGATATGAGACAGTGAAGCTCCTTAAACGGTTTCTGAATCAATCGTTCAATCCATATTTGTATGTGGATTTACGACCCGTGGAGATTATTATAGACAAATTGAATCCCAGGTATAAATTCAAGTCCAATAAAAGTTCAGAACCAATATTCAAAGACCTAGATTACTATGATGTGTTAATTAATCAAGCACTACAAAGACAACCCACAACTCGAAATATCCACCAGATAATTTACAGTGAACTAAAACCAGACGATTTTACAGGCATACCATCGCTGCAAGTCTTGAAATATGACATGGAACCTCATAGAGAATACTACTACCAAAAGTATATAAATCGAAAGTGTCATCGGTTTTTCTTAACTACCAAACCTACAAAAATCCCCACTAATTACAACAATTATCTAAAAACAATAAGCAGAATAAAAGGTCAAAGTATCACAGAGTTGGGTCCAGAAGTCAGAGATAAGTGGAGGGCTATGGATTCAGAAGAAAAACGGCTGTTTCAACTAACAAATTCCAGCGAAAGACGAATCAATGCCTTCAATAAACTCATGTGGCAAGTGTCAGTGGTACTATATTACATATATGAGGTAGGTTATGTCCATCATATTCCCGCAGAATATGACTGGAGACACCAAATGGACTTTAAGTATTATACCAATGGCCATTACTTAGACTACTATTTGTATGCCCGTGACAACCGAGGCCATGTATTATAGTGTATATTAGTGAACATCAGTGAATATGAAACAAACAACTTAAATACTTTGTAAGCTGATTAATGTCACATAATCGTAGCCGTACAATATTTGTCAGACACAATAGAGCCATTCTCATCTCATCACTATAAATACGTACGCGTCTCGCGATTTTTCAGTCAGGATGTTATTTGATTTCATAGTTTCTAATAATAAGTGCCTTTAAGCTGTAAATAAAATGACTACTGCCGCCGAACAAATCACCAAGAAACAGAAGACTGAAGAAATACCCACTTTGAAAGTATTTTTAAGATCCGAACACGCCAAAGTTCCTACTAAAGGGTCTGCATTAGCAGCTGGATATGATATTTACGCTGCTGAACCAGGTTTGATTCCAGGACATGGCCAAGGCATGATCAAAACTGATTTGACTGTATGTGTGCCTGTTGGATGTTACGGAAGAATTGCCCCAAGATCTGGTTTAGCTGCCAAACACGGGATTTCCACTGGTGCTGGGGTTGTCGATGCTGACTACAGAGGAGAAATCAAGATTATTCTTTTCAATCATTCCAGCAAAGACTTTGAAGTCCAGAAAGGAGATAGAATCGCTCAAATGGTATTGGAGAAGATTCTCTTGACCGACGTGCAAGAGATTTCTGCTGAGGAGTTGGATAAAACCGTGAGAGGCGAAGCTGGATTCGGTTCTACTGGGACTAATTAATGGATTTGTTCATAAATAAATAATATCCTATATAACTAACTAATAAATATTGGAATGTCAGCTTCTCGTATGTCATTATAATTTTTCTATTTACAATCTTTATTTTTTCTAGATATGGGTTATGTATTTCTCTTGATTTTTTTTTGATGGGATTGTTTTTTCGGGTTTTATATCTTTATGGCTTTACATATTAGCAGATGGTCTATTATCCCCTTTATCTTCTGGGAATTTACTGCTGTTGCCTTTATCATTGGTTTCGACATTAACTTGGTCAGATTCTTTCTCTTTCTTGTCAATAATATCATGTTCAGAGGTCTTGTTGTCCACATCAACTTGCATACCTTCACTGGTAGTTTCTTCGAAATCATCCAATTTGATTTCATCTTTAACTTGAGTAACAGTATCTTTTTCTCTCATGTTTTCTTCGTTGATTAATTCGTCTTGTTCCTTCAACACATCTAACTTCATCTTAGAATCATCGGACAACTCCAATTTGGCCACATTATAAACTTCATCAGGAATCGAACTCAAAACAGCCAAAAGGGCGTCATAATAAGTCTCTATATCATGAGAGTGATCTCCATAAGTATAGGTCGATGACAAAATCAATAATGTGGAAGGAATCTTTTGTCTTAATCTTAAATCCAACCATGTGGCCAAATCTTCTCTCAATCTAGCGGGGGAAACATTATCGGTTTTAATACCTCTTTGCTGACAAGCATATTTCAATTCTTGAATATTCAAAGAATCAACCCCTTCATAATCAATAGCTTTATCATCTTTGATAATATTCAATAATCTGTGTCTAATTTGATACCGGAGAATCGAATCAGTTCCAAAAGGAGTTATACTCATATACTTAGCCATGGCCAACAATTGAGGTCTAGATAAATTATCCAACACTTGATCATTCTTAAACAATCTAGCAACCTGAATCAAATGATCTCTTGAAGGAGTCTTCCCCATAGAAAGAGTATCAAAGAAAGATACAAAAGCTTCTCTTTCCTTATCGCTGATTTTAGACAATTTCAATCCACTTTGTTCCATGGTCTGTTTGATATAAGTAGAAGCAGCATTCTTGGCCTTGTATAACTTGGCATTCTTTGCTTTCCGATCTTTCTTTGATTCATAAGTAGAAGGTAAGAAATTAGGGAAAATTCTTACAATCACAGGAATCAACAATTCAGCAAACGGAATCAACACTAAAGCAGCAAAGGGAACCAACCGAACCATATCACTCAAGGTTCTATTTAATTGATTAGCTTCTCTACGAGATAATCCATATCCGGAGAACATCTTCATCAATAACTTAGTGGAGATTTTCACTTCATATCCCAATAATTTGGTTCCGGCCCAATAGTGCTGGGCTTCATGCTTGACTTTTTCCCATATGGTTTGCTTTTTGGCCGGCGGTTTATCAGAGCCGTCTTCTTTAGGAGCCACGGATGTTTCTTTAGCATCTCCTACTTCCTTTCCAGGGGCAACCGGTTCCTTTTTCTCCACGGCACTTGGGGCTCTATCACTGTTATATCTTATGAAATGGGTTGCACCAACTTTTACAGGCGTCTTGGTCCCTATAAGTATTACCGAAGCTTCCTTAAGGGGCCATTTCATGTTTGTATTGATCCCTCGGCGGGCGATTCTCAGCACAGCCATTCTGGGCAAAAGTGGAGTTCCAGCGCGGGAAAACCCTCTGGTCATGGTGAATGCTCTATCCATTATGGAATATAATGATCTGTTTCCGTCTGTGAATGTTTAGAACTACAAATTCGCCGTGGTTCTAGGTTTGCCGTTGTTAATGCAATTCACCTGTCATTAGGCTGGCTGAAAAACTTTGGCGCGGGTCGTGGGTAGGCACAGCACGCTTAAGTATGGAGTCTCATGGAGCCCATACAAACTCCAACAATTGAATATTTATGTAGATACTTCTTTATATATTGCAACTCTATTGAGCATAATTACATGGAACAACAATATGTTGGCATGACCTTCTATGCCTGCTCTTCTCCTACAAGCTTGTCCATCATGTTATGATGATCCTTTTCCTCTCCTCCAAGACCTATAATAACTATCTTCTCCACTATAGTATGATAATCGTCATCGTCTCCATCTATAAAGATATTCAAGCTTTGAACGTTTTGAAATCTTACGAATTTCAATTTGCATTCGTACCAGGAATCATCTTCCAATTGCAATGACTCCATATGTGGAGGATTGGTATCAGAGGCAGCATCATCGAAAGACAAGATATTCAATTTATTACCCCAGATTTTAATAATGTTAGGCTTTTGAACCTCTTCCAAATCATCCTCATCCAAAGTATGACTGTCATCGGTGGTATTAAGCGGTTTACTGGTTTTAATAAGCACCGAATAGATCTTGGAAATATGAGTTAATGGAACATATAATAACATCTGTGAATCCGCATCAGAGAACACTCTTGTTTCTGTTTTCCCAAGATCAAATACATCCTTCACAGCCTCTTCTTTGGAAAGTGGAACTGTATTTAAAGCTTCGAAATCCCCTCCGTAGACTGTATCATTCAAAATGTTATAACCCTTAGGGACATATTTAGTGATTTCCTTTAGAATTGGCACCGCGTCGCTTTTGGCCCCTGATTCAACAGAACCAGAACCGGAGCCGCCATTACCTGATCTTCCAGTAACACTACTATCTGAGTTGGCTGTCTCACTCAACTTATTGAACCCTTCTTGGATCTTCTGTGAGGCTCCGCTGACTCTTTCAACAACGTCTCCATTATTGAAATATAAAAATGTAGGAATACTAGTAACACCATACCGACTAGCCAACAGTTGTTGAGTATCTAAGTCCACACGAACAACTTCCACCTTGGAATACTCAGAGCTATCATATAATTGATCAACTAGAGGCTTTATAGCTTGACATGGGCCACACCATTGAGCAGTGAAATTTGCCACCAAGTACTTATTACGAGCCACATAATTATTGAAATCAGCTTCCGACGCCACAAATTGAATGCCTGCCATACTTAGTTACACAATCCAGTAGATTTAGCTTTATTGACTTAATATAATTGTAACCGTCGTGGTCGGTTGAGCTACTTATATGCTTTGTAAGGAATCTCTTGAACTCCGCGCCGTCTGAAGCGTGGGGAGCGAATATATAGATGAATCTTCATGGATAACTTAGCCGCCATGGACTCTACGGGGCCTAAAACACCCCAAAATGACCGTCACAGGGGCCTAGGATCCTTAGAAAGTACTCCCAGACGGAATTCTGTGATTTCCAATGTAAAAAATAGCGATATCGACGAAGTGGATGCTAATGGGTTTGATATAAAAACCTCTTTAGATTTAAGATCCAACACGGCTGTAGAGTCGGAAAATGAAAGTAAAGAGGACAATGATGAAATCCGCAAAGCAGGACAATTAGCAGAGATGATTGTGGATACAAAAAGGTCTTTTATGGCCGATAATAACATTCTAGATTCTAATAAAGTAATAGATGCTTATGGAACTACAATACAAGAAGATCCTAAGATGGCACATATTTCCCGGGCCACTTTAGTACGGGCTGAAAAAGTCAAGGCTACAATCGGGTTCAAATATATGATTATTGAACGACTGTATGACAAGTATGTGGCATATCCTGGAATTGATGGAGTTTATAATCCCCTACAAGTAATAAGAAATCGAAAGATTAGAGCCAAATATAAGGAGTATCCCAAGCCCTTGGCAGCGAAAACATTGCCTTTAGCATCAAAATTATTCAGTTCTCATAATGTAAAAGGCAGGAAGAAACCTTGGAAGTTTCCTTGGGCCATAGAGTTGAATGAATTAGCATCTGATAGGGCATGGAGAGCCCATCACATCCATGAATTAAGAAACGCCAAAGGTGAATTATGGTATCCACCTTCTTCCAGTTCATCTTTGACTTCAGCTAAACAAAAAAGTTTGAAGCACGAGAGTAAAAAGAAGCGAATGCATGACAAGTTATTTAATGATGATGATATTGAAAGTGGGAAATCTATCAGGTCCAGTAAGTCTTCATCACGGGCTGAAGATTCTCGTTTGTTACCGTTAACAGAATCTAAAAAATCAAAACGTGATAGTATCAAGTCTCGGGTCAAGAAGAAACTCAAATCTTATACCGACACCGATACTTCTTCAGACTCAGACTCTATTTGTAGTAAGCATGAAGAAGAAGGAGACCATGGAAAGAAAACTGAGTTAAGTGGCAATGATCCTTCTCCAACAATCAAAGAGCCTTCAGATCAGAGTTTGACGTTGCTGAAAGTCACACTGTCGGACACCGAAACTCCTGGATTGAATAATGTCCAAATTAAGCCTATTGCTAAGAATAAGCAGAATGCTGATAACCTGGAAATCTTAGATGGAGATACTAGTGAGATCAATAATGGAACTTATAAGGAAGATGATCCAATTCATATTGAAAATGAAGAGAATTCCGAAGAAGTAGAACAGAAGAAACAACTCAACAATCAAATCATCGACATTTATAATAATTTGGACTACTTCAATAGAGCCAATAATCTTAAATTACACTTTTTGATCAACATATATCCTGATTTGACAAACTCCAATATTCAAAAAATCAATCAGCTAGTTTATTCCCAGATCCCCCACTTGAACCAATCAATGATAGACATCAACGACGACTCGATTCCATCATATGAATTATTATGTTCAACAATATTGAATGAGATAAAGTCTTTGATTCATATTTTAAATGATGACTACTCCCTTAAAATCGATAACTTGTTGACTAGTAGTGACAGATTAATTGGAGAGATCAATACGTCAATGTCATTGGAATTGCGTAAAGTTGATGAACGGTTGGATAAATTAAATCATTCCTTATTCGGTCCGAGTTTCGTCAATAATGCCTTTACGTCCCAGCATCTGAATAATTTACAGACATTACGCCCACAAAATAATTTCATGGTGTCGGATTCTGGGAACTACAAAATCCTATACTTTCTATTAGAGAATACCATTGTTGTGTCTTTGAGATTGATATGGATGGTGGTCAATATCTATAAGTTTGGCTTATGGATTCTCTTGACTATATGGAAAATTATAAAATTTATATTATTTTGAATCAGGTAGGTTGCATTTTAGACATTCGTTTTCCGTTGATAGCTCAACTCATCTAACTCGGCTATCAATTTATTTGCATTAATAAAATACTCATAATAGTTTTCGCCTTGATTTTCCTCTTGTAGCTCTGGTTTAGCTGACATCCGATTTCTTTCAAAGTATCTGTTCATGTCTTCGAAGTTCCGGTGGAAGCTACTAGAGCTAGTCACGGTGGATCTGCCTCTACTTGGATTAGCATCGAAGTTTATTGGAATATCTTGTACCTGGTGGTCAAGGTCAACTTTATAATTATCAGGAACGTAATCATCACCACTATCAATTAGAACACCTGCAATCTTATATTTGAGATATTGGTCATCTTCAGTCAAGAATTGCTGAAGTAACGATAATTTCTTCTCATAGTTGGAATTAGATAATTTCCCTACATCCAACATTATCTTGGGAGTTTTGAAATGTAATTTTGGATGATCATAGATGGTTTTGATCAACGCTTTCAACTCGTCAAAACTCAAGTCCAAGTTCAACTGGAGAATAATAAACGTTTCATCGTTTCCTGCGGTTCCAACAACAGTCACCATACCTAATTTGTTAACAGATAAAAATTGATGTTCTTGGTGTGAAGCGTACATAGCATCAAGAGCAGATTGGACTTTATGCTTGTACATGGATTTATCAAACGGCAAATGAGAATCACTAGTATTGAAACCCACTGGATAAGAGACACCTGAAGTCAACTCTCTATGTAATTGGGATTCCACCAAGGTGGAGCTGACGAGAGCCAAACAGAATAAATCCGATAAGTATTGAGGAGTAATAGTGTCGGAGGTTTCTCCTACAATAGGACATATTTCACTGATTTCATCTAATAAAGCTCTGCAAAATGGCATACCTTGGGCAACTTCATAAGTCATGATAGAGGAATTTGATTCCTCAATACGCTGGAATTCATTGAAATCAGCGTATGGTAAATTATAGCTTGTCAAGTTCGTACGAAGAGACAATTTCAAATGCTTTGGCTTCAACGGATTATCATAAAGACTAGCCACATTCTCAGGCATTAAGCGGGTTTGTCCTGGACTTTTGCTGAATTTCTTACCCAATAAAGACCCTACCCATTGACAACAGGCTTTTAATTGGTTGGAAGTCTTGATAAATGAAGGGCCAGTGACTACCAATAAAGGATTATCAAAATGATCCATAGATTCACGGGTCAAATCGAAATTTAATAATCTAGACAATTCATTTCTATAATTAAGAATCTTGTTCTGCAACAACGGAGAAATCGGATACAAATAATTCTGGATTACTTCAGGTGATGCCAATGCAATATGGCCACCTTTATTTGCCAATAGCAATCCCGATCCGGACTTGGTAATATGTTTATTAGCTGTGGCAGTACCATAGACCCATTCTGGGCCTGGCTTGATATTGGAGCCAGCAGACGTCTGCACCGTGTGAGTCTTAAACCCAGCAGGTGAAGGTAATTCAGGCTTCATATCGACATCGCTGTCATTTTTCACAATAGTAGTCTCAGCAACAGCCTCGATTTTTTCCAGTATAGCACTTTTAGCCGCCAAAGACATTTCAAGTTCTCCTACGCTTCAATAAAACCCAGTAAGGATCGAATAAAACACCAGAACAACCAACAAGTTTGCAGTTGAAAAATTCTTCAAATGACTCACTGAACTTTTGCAACAATTGCACAGAAAACATTTGCAGCTGCGCGCATCATCGACCGTTGAAATGTTTCAATTGTTTGATATATTTAATTGTTGAATTGTGTTATTATTGCATAGAATAAGAGAATCATCTGGTATTGAACTCTTGAAATATCAAACATGCAACCAAAATCTATAGCATTATTAGGTATGTAACCCCAAAACACCTTTAACAGTCCCTATACTAACTAGCATAGAAAACATTGATTCTCATATCGAACAAATCCTTCAAAAGTTCCAGGATGTATTCGACGTGGCAGTGGTAGAACAAAAGTCCAAAGAACTTCTATCGGTCGAATCGTTGGCGATAGAAACCGATGCATTGTCGATTATAAGGTTTTGTGAGGATTTGTTGGTAATAACTAAGAACTTACGAGAGTCATGGTGTTTGGATAGCATTAAGGTCAATCCTAGTGAAGACAAACAAATTGAACAGGAAGAAATCAATTATATTTTCAGCAAATTCAATCAATTGACTGATAAAATCGCCCAAACAGAAGCCTAGAACCGTGACTGTATTATCTGTACATTAATTCGTTACGTATAAAATTACACAATGTCCTTAGGGACGAGAAAAGTTCACGAAACAAGTTTCAGTGGACTCGAGGGTCTGGTAGGGGTGGAAGGTCTGGTATTTTCCGATTCCTCGGTGACTTTTTCTTCGAATAAATTGACAAATTTCTGCACTTTACCAACTTTGATGAACTTGAACTTCTTATCTCCTTTGATGTAGGAAGGACCCGTGACATCAAAATCTTCATAGTCATTTATATCAATAGTGAATGAAGAAGATGACTTCTTAAGCGGCCTAGGTTGTGGTGGAATGAAGTTGGATTTGGACAGTTTCCGAGTGATAGATTCAAATTCAAATTCTTCATTATAATTGTGATCAGGCCTCAAGTCCGATTTAGAAGGTTTCAATTTGATAGAGGATGGGAATGATGACTGTTTGGTGGGTGATTGAGGCGATCGAATGTCGTCGTCTATCAGTATAGATCGTATAGGGGATTTTATAGGATCATTATCAATAAAAAGTTCGTTTCTCAGTTCATGTTCTTCGTTATGTCTTAAATTGTTCATATTTCCAATAAAGTTATCATCGGAGTTTTGTTCTTTGATGGTGTTCAAATTGTTGGTGTTCAATAGGTTTGTAAAATTCATTTTATGATCATCTGACTTATGATCGTGGATTAAGGTGGCAGAATCATCATCCTCTTTAGGAGATTTATCATACAGCAAATCAAAGGAGGAGTCATCGAAATCGTCTGGGTGGTGATCTTTGGATATCATTTCATGCTCCGACAACTCTAATGTTGTTTCAGTGCCGGAGATATCATTCATAGGGATTTCATCGATTATAGTGCAATTTGAATCAATCGTCCTGGGAAGGATGTTTGAGGCCGAATCAGCCAATTCTTGTTGGATATGTAGTTCGTTAAGAAACACTTGTCTAATATAGTTTTCCACTTGGAATACAAAATCATGATCACATAGAAGTAATATTCCATAATTCTCATCTTTTAAAAAGTCCATCATCACCTCCCGAGAAGTTCCATTAACAATGAAATTAAGAAGCCTCAAACTAAGAGACACAATGAACACTTCATTATCAAGAATCCGTTTGGGATTTAGACTTAATGGATTATCATACTTCATACAATGACTAAGAAAATTGACCGAAAGCTTCTGGTCATTGGCTTTGGCAAGGAAGATCAAATTGTCTTTGATGAGATCGGAGGGCCTTAAGTGTTTATTTCTGTTAAGAAGAGTATTCAATTCGACGTTGACCGTGAAATTTATATGTAAATGTTCTGATAAGTCTATTAATTGGTCTTCGGAGTCACTGTTGTTATTATCGTGATACACACGGTATAGCAGCTTGATTTTCTCGGGCACATCCGAAGAAAAGATAAAATTAGGCCGGTGTAAGTCTTTGGGAGTCGGGTGGAAGTGAAACAGGTGGAACCGTCTAAGGTTTAACCCACTCATATCTCTTGATAGATGGTGTTGATAGGAGATTTGTTTACTTTTGCGCGGAATCCAATTATCAACAGTTTACCGTTTCGCGGTGAAGAGATATCATATATATATATATATATTTCCATGAGCTCTTATTACTTCACAATAGTAGGAACCAATGACACGCCACTATATGAACTAGAGTTCTCCTCCTTCAAGATATCTGCTGGAGGGGCTCCGGGCCAATCCAAATTTCCTAGTAATATTAAAGAGCTATTACCATTTGTTACACATTCGTCACTTGATCTAATAGAGGACAGCCAGTGGGTCAATAATCAGTTCAATTTGGGGAAGATAGATTCATTCTATGGACTTCTGGTTAATGCTTTTATAACTCAGGGTAATATAAAATTCATAATGTGTTATGATGGTGCTACTAATGTAAGCAAATATGATGAGAATCCGCTTCGACAATTCTTTATGGAGGCCAATGAGTTGTATGTGAAGTGTTTAATGAATCCTTTTTATTCGGTCAATGATCCTATAACGTCGCCTGAATTTGATCTTAAGATCAAGCTACTAGCCCGGAAGTATTTGTAAGCAGGAGGTACAGATAGAGAAGGGACACATAGAGAAGGGACACCCAGAGAAGGTACTACACGTTCAAAAAGCTACTATGGCTATCAAACTATTTGCAAGAGTTATACAACTACAAAGGGCACAAGGAATTTTTGAGCTTCCAAAATGAAATCATGATCTGTAAATTCAATATACATTCTCCAGATTATTTTTCCTCTGGCTTGTCTTGTAAGATCTTTTCAGTCTCTATCTTATATCCATCTAAAGTCTCTACAATGATTCCTTGGTCCTTCAATTGATTGAACATGTCTTGAGGAACCCATCCTCCAGTAGCAGCAAATGGAGTAGAAGAAATCTCAGCTTGATAAGCTTGTAATCTGGTCTCGAAATCTTTGATATAATCCTCTGAATATTCTATTGGGAACTCAGTGTTCCCATCCACAGCGTTACATATTTCATTAGACACATAAGCTTCCCAGATACCCTTCAACTGAATGATGGATCCTTCGATGTATAAATAATCATTGTCAGTTTTATACTCCAACGCCTGGACATATGGAGATTTCAAGATTTTGATATGTGGAGAAGCAATGGCAATTAGATCGTGTCTTTTGCTATTCAATTCAAGCTCCCATAATCTTTCATTTCTGGTTTTATAATACATGAACTGATATTGTTGTTTGTCCAATTCATCCAATTCGTCATAATTAGGAACATCTTCTTGTAAGTTGTAGATTTTCACTCCTGAGTAAGCCACAAAGGTTGGGTAGGTAAATAAAATAAATGGCTTGATGGTGGAATACTCGAAATCCATGAAATATAAATCATTATTTCTGTTGGAATTCAAAATGACGTTCAATGGATCCAAGTCTGGAATATATAATCTAGGCTTGAACAACTCGTCCACGCTTGGAATATTCTTAGAGTTCTTATTGATCAATAAGGGACCAATAGTCTTCAAGTGTTCAAAAGCAGCGATTTGATTTTCCAATAATTCAATATTCTCCACTGAATGACTAGAGTCAGTCTTGGCCCTAGAAAGTCTTGCTCTTAAGTTCTCCAATTCAATTCCAGCAACACTAGTAATTAACTCTTCTGGTTTATCTTTACTATAAGGCCCGTTGAAACCATTGATTTGACTTGGATCTAATTTATTCTTATTCTTGGAAAATGGCTTTTCCACAGATGGTCCGATTCTCCATCTGTTTTTCAACAAAGGATTTTCCTCTCCATCATATGGAAAATCGTTCTGTAAAGATCCTTCAACATCATCAGTGAAATATAAAGACCCGAACTTATTAAACACCACGGAGTTGATCTTGTCTTGAAAGTCAGAAATAGGTTTAATGACATCCAACAACTTCTCATTAGCATTTGGCATCTCATCAGTAATCAAAGGTTCCCACTGTTTCATCAATAAATCACCGGGAATGTACTCCATCAACATATACGGAGTTTCCAAATGATTAGATTTGTTGACACCATAACTAAGGACCTTAGGAACATTTAATCCCAATTTCAAGTTGAGGAAATCATTGGTGGCTACTTCACTTTTGATTTTCTGACTGATGGAAAATTCACTCTCCAACTTGTATGGGATTCTCAAGATCAATTCCTTATCATTGGATAACGTTACTTTATAGATTCTATGATGTTTCCCTTCATGAATACTGGCGATGGATTTGATCATCATTTTCTGGTCGAAATTCTTACCAATAAGTCCTAAGTTGTGTCCCAACACACTAGACCCATCTTGTAATTGTTTAGGAGCCTTTAACAACATTTCTCCACTAGAATCATTACTTCCACTTTGAATCTCATTGACTAAGTCTTGTACTAACTTGGTAGTTCCTTCAATAGAAAACTTTGTTTGTCTTTTAGCCTTTTCAATTTTGTCATTTTTCAACCAGGAACCCCAAGAGTATTGAAAAAAAGGATTTCTTCTAGGATCTGAAGTATCAGACATTTTGGTTTGTACTTGTTCTGGTTCTTCACTCAACTTCGAATAAAATCTAGAAACAGGAGCCGACCGGACTTTAGTGGCACCTATTCTCACACTAGGCACCAACCTTGTTACTCCTCTGAACATCATAATGATTATGAACAAGCTATGGACAAGATATGAACAAGAGAAATGAAAAACTGGAGTATGAAGAATCTCAAATTTTTCAATTTCTATTCGCACTGGTTGCAGAATTACCGGAATCGTTAATGTATGGGCAAGTTAGCAGCCATACAACAATGTGTATTAGTCTTTATTTAACAAGCTAAGTTTGGCATTAAGAGATAACGTAGGTTGGTCAGCTAGAAAATCCACATGTTGGCCCCTTTCTCCGTCGATTTGAGCGTCGGTGGTTTGTAAAGAAGATTGACTGAAATTCAATCTGTCAGATCCAGGAGTCTGTGTAGAAGGAGTTTCGGCAGAAGGAGTTTGAGGTCTTAAGGGAGGAGAATTGACCGGAGTGTCCACGGGAGTTTTAAAAACCGAATTATCACCATTTTCTCCGTTATTACTTGCTGTGTCCATGGGGTGGAGTTTCTGATTCTTGACCAAGTTCGAGATTATTTGATTAGAATAAGCATTAGGTCCTGTTCGATGGATTCTTCTTCCTTCTATACCATCTTTGGTAGCAGTTGTGGAAAGACAAGATGTGGTGGAGTTTCTGGACAAACTAGGTGATGTTACATACAAGGAGTTTTTAGTCTCATTATAATTCAGGTCATTGCTGGAGTTGTTCTCAGAATTCAAGCTATCAGCTGACCCGACTCTAGTAGTATAATTATGGTCGAAGGTGCCATTATCCTCTTCACTATCGACATTAATCTTCCCACTTATAATTGACTTGACACTGGCAGCTGGATCACTCATATTGGAAGTTAACAATATTAATAACATATCTCCAGATTTTGATAAAGCGGCTGCAGCCAAATGATAGCAGTCGTGCGAGAATAGAAGCATCGAACATGAGAATGACTTTAGATTGCTGTAAGGGGAACACCCCACAGGGGCTGATGCATAGCCTAAAGTATGCAGATAAGTATGGAGCTATATAGAGGAGATGAGTATGGAATAGAAGAGAACAATATGGAGGAAGGTTAATTGATATATGTTGATGGACATTGACGTAGAGTATTGGATGTCAAGTAAGTTACCCGGATTTAAGATCACCCGCATAATATGTGATTTTGCAACCAATGGAGATTCTAATGAAACATGTTCAATTTTTGAGTGGTTTTATATAATTATTTAGATCATCAAGTGTTGTGATCAGTCACCAAATGGTAATGTTCAATCTTTAGTTTTTGTCTGGCACAATTGCCGATGTTATAACAGCCAAGTTCATATTTATATATTCAGATTTAACTCAAGGTTGTATTTTAAAATTAAACTTAAAGTTTTGTTATGTGATTTGTAATTAAGCCAGTATATTCAACCGTGGACAATTTACCCTATAGCTTGATATTGTTTCATATCGATACACTCAATACAATGATCTGGTAATCTGTTGGATTAAGTAAATCCACACAATCAACCAATTTCGCGGCTGCAAAACAGCGGCTAATTTGATATTGATTATTGATTCTTACAATTGAATTCCGCTGCTATATAGATTAGGTTTATTAGTATTGTATAGTTCAACTAATTTAGTTAGTTAAATAGTTAGTCAGTTAAGTGGTTAAATAATTCATTAGTTAAGCAGTTCAGTTATCATGTCGGGTCGATTACTAAAGAAATATATTACCATATTTCTTCATACCATTGCTTCTGGTAGAAACTTTTTTGATCATTCAAACTTCCATCCTGGTTCTTTGAACTCTATCAAGTTCCCACAACTCAAAAAAGGTGTATCTGTCAATGTAGATTCGTTCTTGAACTGGATCGGCGGAATCTATGATGTTATTGATCACAAATATCTCAAAGCATTACAGCTCGGGGTATATTCAACCCAAGAAAACCCTGATGAATTGGATGAAACATATCTTTTTGAACTTGACTATAATAATGGTAGAGTACATTTCAGCAATTCATATAGAAAAGTTGACGCTTCTGTTCATAATATCGAGTTTGACGATTACACTTCATTGGAAGAATTTCAGACTATTCTAACTCAGCTAACTCTGCTGTGTCAAGAGAGACTGTTTCCAAGGGAGAGATTTGTTTCAATGAAAATGTTGTTTAATTCTAATTGTCCTTCTGATATACAACCAGATTACTTCAGAGACTACTCCAACGAGATCAATATTAACCTTGGGAAAGATGTACTGGAATTTGGCTTTGATCCACTCGCTCTGTTGATCTTGAAGGATCCCAATTGCCAATTAAATATGGATGAGGATACGGCTACTACCATCATTTTTCCAGAAATTGAAAAATCAACATGCGAACAAATCAATCAAACAAAACTCCAGAAAGATGTTCTGATTCACTGTGAATGTGGATTTAACGAAGACTCACCCTTTAATGAGTGTCTCAACAATGCTGTCATTAAATGCACAAAGTGTAGCAAGAGTTTTCACCGTCACTGCTACAACTATCTGATCAGAAACAAGGATGTGTGTATCACATGTGAAGACTTAATTCACTGGAAATCATTATTGATGGTGAGAGCCATTTATAAGCTCTTTCACGCTACGGCCAATCCACATTTGAATGATTTATTTGATCTTTCAAACGAAACTATTTGCGTGATATTGAAGTTCTTTTTCGAAACAAAGAACTTGATCATGGTTTCTTCAGTGCCTAAACGCAAGAATGGTGCACCGTATAACTGCATTGGTACTTTAATTATTGATGAAACAGTGAAATGGAATTTTGTGGGGGCTGAAATCAATCCCACTAAGCTATTATTTTGCGCTTTCACCCCGAAAGCAAAGGTTTCATTTCGAATAAAAAATACTAAAGATATAACTTGTATTCTTGGTGTTTCAAATTCAAATGCTCGTATTCTTAATGCGTCCCTTGAAAGACTAGCCAATGAATTACGTGAAAGAAGTATCAACAGTGACTATCAATTTGAGGATTCAAATTTGAGTGAGTCTTTAACAGCTCTTTCTCAAATTGCTCCATCACAGATTCCTGAAGATTCACTCTTTTTTGCTCCTATGTCCCAAATGAGTCAAGCCAACTACAATTTAGAATACCCAACCACTTTTAGTCAACATAAGGATTCGTTGAGACAAGCAGAAGATCCTTTGGAATGGAACCAAAGCCAGAACCAAAGCCAGTGGTTTGATGCTGTTGAAAAGCCACCTGCCTCTGAAAACAGGCTAAAAAGACCTTCCTATAGTAGAACCTTCGATCCGGCTATGAAATCCAAGAGACTCAATTCTACTCATGAGCTATTTTAATAGTGAGAAGTTTCTTTTTTTGGCTGCAATTTCTGTCTCACCATTTTCCGAGGCACTCACACCAATCAGCCGTTTATTGTTGAAAAGTTGAAAAGAAATGCGAATAGGAGCCAGTTGTAAATCGGAAAAAAAAGAACAAAATAGCGAAAGAGCCATTTTAGTTGATTCCAAGCTTCTATTTGTTGCAGAACCTAGGTTTGATTGGATTTGAAGTACTTAGAAAGTTCAGAAACGGATTTACTAAGTGTTTAAACTGTTTTGTACATTTTTTTCCTACTCATCTGTCTTCAACGTTGATTTTCGCATTTAAGCGGGGCTCATCTAGATACCTAGCTAGACTAAATAAATGACACGAAGCCCCAAGCCTGGTCCTATCAGGCGAAGACATACGAACTCAAAACTCGGATGTTCTAACTGCAAGAGGAAGAAAATAAGGTGTGATGAAAACTTACCCCAGTGTAATAACTGCATGAAAGCTAAAAAGGAACAATGTTCCTATTTATCCTTGGCTCGAAGCGAAATCAACAAAATCAAGTTGACACATTCTTTACGAAACTCACAGAATAAGTTACTAGACTCAGACTATAGGCTTCCAACCTCTCAAGGAGACGCTTCTTCGAGTGGACTGAGTCGGAAACCAACCCCTAAGGATTCCCAATCAAAAATGGAATTAGAATTCGGCCATGAATTTGATGGGATTGAGTTCAAACACGAGTTGACCAAACTACCAATGAGAATACCCACTTACAATTACCCACCACTTCAGTATAAATTATCGACTATGGATGACTTTTCCAGTGAGTTCAAGGTGATTTATGATAGTCCTCCACAGGACAGAACGGAAACTGGTAGTCTGAATCCAAGTTCTAGAGCAGGGTCTCCTTTGCCTAATGCCAGAACAACATTTACCAAACTCAATAAAATCAAGCACGAATCTGAAATGAGGCAAGAAAATCCAAATGTTAAGAGAAGGTTCATAAGTCCTGTGAACGCAGCCCATATGATTACATTAATGTCAGGTGCAAACTCTTCTAAAGGTATACTATTTGATCTTATGATTTGTCTTGGTAGATGTATTTTCTTGCGTAACATCAAGAAGGGTAGTACAATCAATGGTAATATGGCATACTCTGTTAATGCATTCAGCAGAACCTGTTTTGAAGAGCATAGTAGATGTTTGACAAGTTTGAAGATGAAGATTTCAGATTTGAAAAAGCGTTGTGAAGAGCTAACATTGGAGAGCATTGACAAGAATATGGTTGAGCTTGAATTCATGATCGCACTGCTTTATTACTCTAACAATTTCCTAGGCTATTGTGTGTTACTATTGGACTTCAGCATGGAGAATTTCTCCAAAATCAGCAGCGATAGTCAAATGATCCTTGAAACATATTTGAACGTAACAGAGAGACTCGATAAGCATAATCACCCCGAGATCATTGAATCAATGCTTAAACAAATGCAATATCGATTATTGTTTGTGAAGATACCTACCTACGATAAATCTCATGTCCAGGAAATATCGTCCAATTTGCATTCTCTTGCCCCCATATTCACCAATTTGAAAATTGCTGATCCTGAGTTGATGAATTTGAAGTTCGTGTATGAAAGTCTTGTTCAATTTGTAACAGAAGATTACCAGCCCTTACTAGAGGCAAACGGCAGTGATGAGAAAGACACACTAATAAATTATCCTGTGCATGAAGTCTATAATTTGATTAAAAAGTGGACCTTTGCTATTTCCAATGGACCTTTCTTCGATTGGGCATTGGGAACTCGAAGCAACACAGAGGCAACGGTAATAAGAGACCTAATTTCAGTGTTACACTCGTACTTGTATGCTATTGGAGCATCAATCAAGACATGTTTTCCATCGATGGTGTATTTGTTCGGAGTTTCTTTTGCTCCAATAGAACTATACAGTAACAAGAACTGGTTCACCATTGCACTGAATGATAAAGATATCAGAAATGGTCTCAAAAATCAAGACCTGTTAGTTGGAAAAAGTGATGACGTAAGTGGATGGTTACAACGCCATAACTATTTCAATCTTCGAATGTACTCATTTTTCTGTCACCGGCTCAAAATCTACCTTGAAAACAGCCAATGGGGAACCGAAAGACCTCAGACACCAGAAAGATTTGCCAACAGATGTTTTCCAGATATACTGGAGAAACCAATTAAAGATTTCAATTCCACTTTGATCAGACCAGAACACTATCCTACCACCAGTAGTCATATGGCTGATGATTCTAAGGGCCACAAATGTGTAATACAGGACGAATCAATGATGTTGAAGTTCTATACTAGAAATATCGAAACCTTGAACTTTTTCAGCAAAGACTATGTGTTGCAATTTGACTTTGAATCCATGTGCTTATTAAGAGACTATAGGCCGCTGGTATTTCCTTGCAGCGCAGAATGGAATTGCTTATCGTCAGAAGACATTCGGTATTACTTAGAAGATCGAAAACTACTCATCAAGAGATTCAAATGAAGTATCTACACTATGTAAATTAATGTATATTAGCTATATTGAAAGTGCGCGACTCGATATCATCTCATCGACATCTCAGATAATTGAAACAATTTATTCATCCAAGTAACTATGAAGGTGTTTCCAGGGGATAAGCTTCCTCTAAACGGGGGAATGAAGACATCCATAGGGCCAGGAATATATAAGGAACCTAAAACCCAGGCCATAATTCCGACCACCGCTGGGAATTTAGTCTATAAACTGAACAAGAAACAAACCAATCAATTATTGTATATAGAGTCCAGAGCTAAACGATACATACCCAAACTTAATGATTTTGTGGTGGGTGTAGTTACAGGGACCATAGGAGAATCATTTAAAGTGAATTTGCAAGACTATTCGAATCCAGTTTTACTTTCGATGATGGCGTTTCCTAATGCCAGTAAGAAGAATAGACCCAACTTGAAGATTGGTCAGGCGGTTTACGCTAGGGTGTGTCAAGACATATCCGATATAGATATAGAAATAGAATGCATTGATCCTACCACGGGGAAAGAAGGTGGGTTTGGACCCTTGGATGAGTCAGGGTATTTGTTTCTGGTAAATTTGAATTTTGCTAATGAGTTATTATTCAATCCTGATTCTGAGGTACTACAAAGCTTAGCTAGTAAGTGCAAGTTCGAAATAGCTGTTGGATTAAATGGTAAAATATGGTTAAAGTGTGGAGAAGGTCTTGTTACCAGTGATCAAATCAAGGATACTGATGCTGAAGCCACCAAACCACAAGAAGGAGAGTTGTCTGAAAGTAGTATTAATGATTTGAAAACGACATTGGCTGCTTCTAAGTTCATCATGAACTGTCAAAATATAGCTCCCGATGAAATACCTCAGGAATTGAAGAATTGTTTCAAAAATGTTTAAAATAAAAGTTCAACAAAGAAATGTCTTTGGATTATGGTAATGAATTTTATGCCAATGCTTTCATTTTTTTGAAAGGTTTATTTGGTATAATTGTAAAGTATACGGAAAACACCCAACCAAGGGAAATATATGGCATCAGTGCTTTGAATAACTGATGAACCCCACCCAGTCAACCTTAGTACAAAAACACGGCAGAACAGAATACCTTTATTGGAACAGGTATATAGATCAAATATAAATAACGGATACAGAAAATGAACTGAAACCTTGATTTCTGTGTATACGTCTTGCCAGTTAATCTATGCAAGGATCTAAACAGAAAGGAAAAGAGATCATTCCAAGAGGATTATTCCAATTGTGAAGAGTTTCTTCAAAAGAAGAAGTGTATAAGAAGTGAATAAGCTATATAGTATGCAACTTGGGACTTTCAAATATATGCCATCAGCAAAAATTAGAAAAAAGGCACATCAGCGTTCTCTGCGACTGGCTGCAAAAACCTCGAAACCGAAAAAAAAAAATTCAAAATCAAAATCCAAAATTCAAAAAACAAAAATAGCAAAGCATGTACACTGTCGGGGATTTATAGTGCACAAACAAGCACCCACAGTACACAAACGTGCCCCCAAAGTACACAAATATACCCCCACGGTGTACAAATGGACCCCCACGGTACACAAATCCATAAAAGAGAGGTTCGTCCTCGGAATTCAAAACCGGTATGCAGCTGACACAAAATAGAATTCATCAAGTTTACAAACGCCAAGGAGACCACAAACAGTTGCCTCCACCATATCCACAATTCCCGATTCAAGAGGTCTCCCGGATATCAAAGAATACCGGTTTGCTGTCATGCCTTTGTTTCCAAAGAGAAGAAGGTTAAATGATCTGGTGATTAAGACACAAAAGAATCGACTTCAATTCACGTTGAATTGAGAAGAGGACAACTAATTACATAGGAGACAAAAGACCCAAGTAGATTCGAAGGAAGAACAAGAGGCTACTGATTCAAGTACACCGAACTCGTTGAACCATTTCTAAAGAAATCAACTGCTTTACAAAAAGATCAGGTAGATCCAAGCGCGGTGTCAGGATGTTTTAGCATATAGTGCCAATCAACCGCTCGTAGATTCAAATAAATGCCATTTTTATTCTAAAAGCATTACAAACCAAACAAAATATAGAGGTGTTAACTACAGCCATATCTTGGTTTATATGCTTATATTTATATAGAAAACTATTTGATGCCTATTACTGTTGACGTCACCGATGCTCATCTCGTAGCATTTTTCGCAGTATTGAATTTTTCACTATTTGAATCAATTGTATGAGTTCAAAAATGGAGAATGAAGTACGACAGTCAGGTGGTAAGGACACCAAGCCTACCAAAGGCCCCAGTCCTCAAGAATTAAGAAAAATCGAAAAAGACCGGAGAAGAAAGCAATATGAGGATATTCAAGTTCAAAGAACCAATAATTCTTCGATTGTCTCGAAACGTTCAGTAGAGATGATTTATAAGTCTGTATGTCCACCCGGAGAATGGTTCAAATACTTTGTTCCCAACGGAAAGAGAAGATCTCCAGCTATTAACAGAGGGTACTGGATCCGGATGGAAAGTATCAGGCAGCTCATATACCGTATCATTGACCAGCATACTGATTGTACCGTCAATGTTATCAATCTAGGATGTGGATTTGATCCATTGCCATTCCAATTGCTTAGTATGAAGCAACATGAGAATTTAATTTTCTATGACCTTGACTATCCAGATTTGGTTGACAATAAAAAACAGATGATTCTCCAGGCACCGGAATTGAAACAACTTCTAGGAACAGAATCAACAGACCCAAAACTAACTCAATTAGGTTGGAAATTGAATTATCCAAACTATAAACTACTCGGATGTGACTTGAGAGATCATGAATTGTACCACAAACAATTGCAAGCAATTCCTCAAGGAAATGACATTATTAATATTTTCATAGCAGAAGTCTCATTAGCTTATATGAACTATGACGATGCCAACAAAATTATCAGGCATAGCAGCAAAGTTCAGAATGGACATTTCCTTATCTTGGAACAGATTATTCCTAGTGGAGATAAAGAAGCGTTTACAAAAAAGATGTTGGCTCATTTCAAGAAGCTAAGAAGTGCATTAAAATGTGTTGAACAATATCCAACAGTACAACATCAATATGATAGGTTCAAACAATACTTTGCCAACATCGAAATCCAGAACTTGTTTGAAAATTGGGATCAATTGGTCCAGAGCGAAATAAAATCTCAGATAACCAACATTGAAGATTTTGATGAATGGGAAGAATTTATATTGTTTTGTCAGCATTATATCATCACCCACGCCACCAATACAGACGTGTTAGTATACAAGAAGAACAAAACTGAAAGTACAAAAGAGATACATCCTGTTGATGTGAACATGTCGGTAAGTACAATCCCCAAGTTTGAATTGAAATTTCCCGCCTCTTGCGTGATTGGTGATTCTGTGTTTACTATGGGAGGATTACAACAATATAGAACCAGTGATGTATTTAAAGATGGAGTTGTGATCCCAGTGGATGGAGATGTGCCCACTGGAAGGATGTGTCATAGCTTTACTTGTGTTGGTAGTACTACAGGTTTGATAATAGGAGGAAGAACTAAACCAAACACTCCATTAGCTGATATTTATTTATTCCAAGCAAACACCAATACGATTACCAAAATGAAAACTGAATTGCCATATCCAGTATACAGACATCAAGTGGTCAACATAAATGAACAAGAAGTAGTCATAATAGGTGGACAAGATACTCCTAGTGAAGACAGAATTATGAAATATAATTGGGTCAAAGATGAAGCTCTGTTTATGTCTGTGCAATGGAAAGGCTCCAGCCCATTCAACTTGAATCAATTAAGAAGTGCTGGTGTTTGTCTAGAAGGTAACAAAGGGTATATTGTTGGAGGAATGGTCGATAAAGAAACCCCCAAATTCAATAATCAGCTTCTTCAATTTGAAGTAGAGGAACTGCTTATCATTGAAGTGAAAGATGTGGACTGTATCTATGAACGGGTGGATTGTAAGTTAGAAGTCTATGACAATGACTTATGGATGATTGGAGGAATCAACTATCACCATCATTTAACTCAAACCTCTCTAATCATGAAAATCACTCCAGGACTCAACGTTTACGGGTGCAGAATTCCGGATTCGATATGGAACAACTCTAGTCCGTTGCTTATAGGCCACAACGTTGTAAGAAGAGATAATACCATCGACATTATAGCCGGAGGAGTAGTGTGTTATTCATTTGGCAGTGAATACAGTTATAATTATCAGCTTGTGTTGCCAGCATAGACTATGACATAAGCAGTGACTAAAATGACATAACCAGTTATATAAACACATTTAACCAGCTACATAAACAAATTTAATCATTACTAACTCATTCTAAACTCCGGCAATAACTGTAAATCCGCACCAGGTTCGTACTATCTCGCACCAGCCCGCACCAGCTCGCACCAGCCGGCTTGGAAGGGTCCACCATAAACCGCATGGGCCGCAAACGGCTGCAAAATATTGAATATTCTACAACACAACCCACACACCACAACCAAACTCTAACCAAACCTCTAAAAATTAGTCCATATACTACTACATAGCATCAGCCCTTCTACACTACCACCATTCCAAAACTCTAACTCCATTTGACCTCGTCCGGGTTAAGTCCGTACTATTATAAATGGCTTACTAAAAACCGTTGCGTGACATCGGAAATGGTGGAGTACCCACAATACATAAGACAACCATGTCCCAAGTCTAAGACACCACCCCACTTGTACATACCAAGACTTTCATAGGTGACAACCTACACATAATAAGTCCAGAGTCACTCGATACTACCATCCGAGTCATACCAGAGTCATACCACCTACAACCATCGCCCCATAGTTAAGCGCACAGATTCCACATTCCCAAGGAGATTGTGCGGTTTTATTTCAGATAAGGAGCAATCTATAACTTTATTAAATATATCAACAGCATATACTATGAACGAGTTGGACGAGCCGTTGTCCATGAAGTTTATCCATAAGCCTGCTCGTGCCCCAGAGCTAATGGACAAGCATTTGGACGACTGGCATACACGGATGAATAGTGACAGAAACCGGTTCAAGGCGGGATCTATAGAACGCGATGATATGAATTCTTTTGTGGATAATAACAATGAAGACGGCAAGGAAAACCGCCAGGACGAAGAACATGAAGTGCAACAGACAAGCGGAACACATCCCCGTCCTAATAATATTATTCTTCCCAAGAATGATTTGGGAGAGGGGGCCATGAAATCTATCGGTTTGCTTCATAAAAAGACAGATTCTGATGATGATATCTCCTATAAGTTGGTACGGAAGAAGAGTGGAGAAGTTGTCAAATCAAATCTTAAGGATTCGGTTTATTTCGGCCATAAATGTTCCAAGAGTTTACCTACCACCCCGAGTTTCAAACAAGTTCATTTTGGTGATGCATTTGATGTGAAATATTTCAAGAAAAAGGATAAACCAAACGCCATTTCTGCTTCCAATTCTCCTACAGTTCAGTCGCCGGACTTTTCTTCTTTGGACGACCACTTCTATGGTCATAGAGATGGTTATAGATATCCTAATGATGAGATTCTGGATTCGGATCTTTATGACTCCGATTCGGTCGACTCGGAATCGGACTCGGACCACGAGTTTGATACGAGCTACAGCTACAGTTATGGAAATTTGAATGGAGATGATTATAAAGAAGGGGAAAATGATGAGAAAGAGGATGAAAATAGAAGTTCGTCTTTCAAAGCTTCTAAGGGGTCTACGTCGTATCCTAATCCAAGACAAGGCAAATTGATTGACTGGAAATTGAAATTGAAAAACTTCCCTCCATTGGATTATGATGCTCATATGGCCCGTGACACCCCTGTGTTTTTAGAACGGGTGTTCATTACTCCTGACAAGAAGTATCTTTTAGGGCATATTGCTGTTAAAAACCTCTCTTTTGAGAAATCCATTACGTTGAAATACACTTTTGACAACTGGTTGACCATTGTGGAAATATCTACCTGCTACGTGCCAGACATCCCATTGGTGTTGAAGAAGAATAACTATGACCGGTTTATTTTCAAGATTCCTTTGAACAACTTGTTCAATAAATTCAATCTGCATTCCAATAGCTCATACGGTGGATATTTTTCGTTGAAGAACAAGTTTAGTAATTCTTTTTCTGCTGATTCTGGAAACCATGGTCTTGATAATGATTATCAATTCTGTATCAAGTATGTTGCCAATAATCAAGAGTTTTGGGACAATAACAATTCCCAGAACTATGAGATTAACTTGACAAAGATCATTAATAATTCCAGAACCCTCGATAATGGCAGTTCAAATAAACAGCAGGCCCCAAAACCTGCTACTTCAAAACCTTCAACTTCAAAGCCTGATTCATACAAATCTTCGAGCCATATAAAACCCCGTTATTCTTCCAGTTATTTAAAGAGAAGAAGTTCAGATTCCAACCTTCCAGCATCCTTGGAAAGGGACGCCGACTACGTCAAGAACAATTTCTACTTATCGTCTCCATTATTATCGAATTACAATGCTGGCAATTTTAATTCCGATAGTTTTGAAACCGATACGTTGAATTCCGAAAACCTCAATTCTTCAGCCGTGTCGATCCCCGAAAGCACTTTATCTACAGTCACTTCACTTGACACTCATAGTACTTACCAAGGATCTTCTTCAGATATTGGAATCATCAACAGGGGCCCTGCTCGTGAAAATAGTAGCAGCTATCCCGATTCGAATAATAAATTGGATCTCAAATCTTTGAATTCTAACTTGTATAGAGATTCATTGAATTCAAAGAGTTACAAGGAGTTAATTGATAGTTATTGTTTCTTCAACGGTAACATCAATAGTGTGAACAAACCATCAAATGTCAGTGAGAATTCAGAACCTAAAAAGGCTGCTGATGATGCCAATACGACTTTAACTGATAATTCTGAAAACTCCGAAGCTGGCTCCATAGTCTCCTCCAATGTGCTTCCTGAATATGACCTAAGCACTCTCAAATCAGATGGGTTGAAATCCACCGACACCTTCACAGTGTCGTCGCTATTAGGCAGATAATGGCGTTTCCATGTCGTTCATTTCAAATTTCATTTTTGTATTTTACATTGCGTTAATTTCAGTTCTGGTGAGTTTATAGACAAAATCATCCGCATCTTAAGCTATATAGTGATAAAGGATTTTATTGTGTCGTTAGTGATACATTATAATACAAACCCTATTTACTCTGTATACCTTTCCATTTCTCCGTTTCTTTCATTACATATCTCCGTTTCCTTTCGTTATTCCACTCTCCATTATTTCATTATTCCACTTCTCTGTTGCTCCTGGATAGATTACTCAAAACAATACAATTTAACCTTCCCATTCTCCAAACCTGTAGCGAATCTCGAATCGCTTAAGCCCACACAATTCACAATCGACTCTCCAGTCCAAGTATGAAGACATTTTCCATTCTGCAAGTCCCAAAGTTTGATTAATCTGTCATGGGCTCCACTGACAATTCTGAAATTATCAGCCGAAATGGACCAAACTCCTTCAATGTGTCCGAATTGAGTTCTGATGCATTTTCCAGTATTAACATCCCAGATTTTGATAGTATTATCTAATGAGGATGTTAACAAATGTGTTGGATACTTGCTATTTGGACTAGGAACCAAGGTAGATTCTCTTCTGTTCATGACTTCGGTGGCATCGAGACCTTCTAATTCATTATCTGAGGTATCAGAACTGGAATTCTCATCATCTCTAATCATGTTATCCTTGTAATTTATGGGTATCACACATTGAACTTGTCCAACATGATTATTACCACCCGGTCCCCCGAATGTTTTTATACACTTATGAGTTTCTAGATCCCACATTTTGATGGTGGTATCGTCAGAAGCAGAAAATGCCGTATTGGATTGTGGATGGATTTTTACCGAGTTCACCCAGTCAGTATGTCCTCTTAACGTATAACAAGTTCTGGAATCAACATGCCATACTTTCACGGTATTATCAGCAGATCCACTTACAATAGTTTTATCCAGAAAATCTACTGAAACAACTGCATCTTCATGGCCCCTGTATGTACTGATACACTGCCCATTGTGATAATTCCATACTTTGATTGTGGAATCCAACCCACAACTTATCAATTTCTGACTATCAAAGATTAAAGACCGGATTCCCTTTGTGTGGCCCACTAATGTCCGAAGACATTCTTTGGTATTAACATCCCAGATTTTGATAGTAGAATCATAGGAGCCACTTACTAAGTACTTATTGTTGAATTGCAAACAAGTCACACCATCCGTATGACCAATAAACTCCTTAACCCTGAACTGACCTTTTCTCCAGTTCTTTTCCAACTTGTACCGTTCACTGTAAACTGATTTCCAAGGCCGTTTCTTCAACTGGACTTGTTTTTCGTTTTTATCAGCCTCAACAGCTTTTTCAGCAACAGCAACTGTCTCGGAAGTAGACTCTTGTGATTCAGACCGGGATGAAGAATTCTGTGTTTGTTGTTCTTGACGTCTTTGTTCGATTCTTCTCTTCTTATTATTATTATACTGGTCATATTCTTCTCTGGCCCGCTTCATATGCATTAAAGGTAAACCCCATCCACAGCTAGGACACTTTCTATCAATATGTTGTTCACACATATGGTGCCAAACCCTATCATCGTCAGCCAAACTCTTCCACTTTCTCGATACCTGGGCAGCATTACACAAAGAAGCACAGTCCAAATAACACAAGATCTTAAGAGATATTTCCACCGGCAAGTTCGAAATAAAATCAATTTTTATCAATGAACTCACTTCACTGGACACATATGACAAGGTAGGGAAGCAACACTGACTCAAAATACCCTGTAAAATCAACTTTCTGTGATGACTAGGAGCAGCACTAAAAATAGACCAAACGTGACTAATGGCATTCTGATCACTGGAAGATAATTTATCCAAACACGTCTGGATATTCATCATTTTACTTTCATCGATTTTCTTATTTCTATACACGTCGGGATTGTGACGGTAGCAATACTTGTGATAATTATCTTTTGGAATAGCCGACAGGTCGCTAATATGTTTTGTTAAGAAAGGCGTTAACACCGATCCTTTGTTTTTGTACGCGTAGTTATGTACTTCTTCAACGTCTCTGGCGACTGAAGGTTCTTGTGACCGAGTTTCCCGAGGGTTTTCTTCCCTATCACTTACGTTGGAAGCATTTTTTTCATTTATTTCATGAGTGGGATTCTGGTTGACTCGGGAAGGCACCAGAGGGTCTTGAACAGCATTTTCGCTCGATTTTTGCATTTTGGAACACTCTAAACGGACTTTTTATCAAAGAATGACTATAAAACCACTAGAACTTGTCCAGAATAAACAAATATGACCTGTGCTGGAGATATTCCTTTTTATATATATCGACTAATCGGTGATAACTGTGGGCGCGCAGCAAAATGACACCACAGTTTTGCGGTATGGACACGAAAAGATAACGATAACTGTGGTGGAACGAGTGTACGGCGCCACATATTGATAAACACGGTGGTAACAAAGGGGCATGGCTCCATAATTTAGACGAGTTGGGATAGACGAGTCTGAAGATAGCAATGGAAAATTGAAAGAACCCTTAAAGAAGGGGCATTTATTAATAAGCGATGCTCATCGCTGTGGTGGGAGTGCGAGTTAGAACCATATCCGTGCGACTTTAAGACAAAATGGGCCTATTGTGGCCCCAGGGTTTTTCTAGAACTTCTCGGTGCGATATGGGGCCATTGAGTCACCAGATGTCTTAGCGTCATATTCGTGCGACACCAGGCCCATGGACCTATTACCACCACCCTCGTGCGACTTTAGGTCCATATCGACCTATTCCACCACCAGTTTCCCTTCTAGAACCATCGATTCGTGTGCAGGCCCGCTGCGATGAGTTGAAAAATTTGTAGCTTATAGGCAATCAAGATGAAGAGACCTGAAGATCTAGTGTCTAATCAAGACGAAAAGAAACAAAGAACCATGAGTGAAGACTTATTTGAATCGGTAGGAGACCAAGTCCAGTCCATGGACAGAGAGGAACAATCGTCACAAGATGTTTCGGCGAATGGTGATGATATTAAAGTAGGTTACCATGATGCGGAAGGTCATCCTATACAAGAGATTGAAAGTTATTGTGTGAATTGTACTAAGAATGGAGTAACTCGGATGTTATTAACAAGAATTCCTTATTTCCGGGAAGTGATTATTATGTCGTTTGAATGTCCTCATTGTCATTTCAAGAATAGTGAAATCCAGCCAGCTGCTCAAATAGCTGACAAAGGGGCCAGATATGTATTGAAGGTTGAAGAGAAGAAAGATTTCAACAGACAAGTGGTGAAATCAGAGACTTCAACTTGTAGATTTGCCGAATTGGACATTGAGATTCCTCCTAAAAGGGGCCAGTTGACTAATATTGAGGGGTTATTAGCTGAGATGATTGATGACTTACAAGCAGACCAAGAAGCTAGAAAATCTTTACAACCAGAGATTTATGAGAAGATTAATGAAGTGATTGACAAGATCCAATCTTATATTGATGGGAAACCCAATACCTTACCTTTGACGTTTTCTATTGATGATCCAGCTGGAAATTCATGGATTGAATATATCCCTGATGAACCTTCCCACAAGTGGTCCATGTATGAGTATAATAGGACTGCTGAACAGAATGTATTTTTAGGATTGATCTCTGCTGATGAAGTTTTGCAGCAGAAACAATTGGAATCCGAGAACAAAAAGAACGCTACCAGTTCTAATATAAGTAGCAACTTGACTAAAGACCAAGCCGTGAAGACCACTGGATTTATTTCTGACGAGACTGATATTGAGAATTTAAATAGTGAGGTTCAAACTTTCCATGCTACATGTTCTTCTTGTTACAGACCTTGTGAGACCCATATGAAGACAGTTAACATTCCTCATTTTAAAGATGTGATTATTATGTCTACAGTATGTGAGCATTGTGGATACAAATCCAATGAGGTTAAGACTGGTGGGGAAATACCTGCATTGGGAAGAAAGGTTTCTTTGAAGGTTAGTGATCCTGAGGACTTGGCTAGAGATATTTTGAAATCAGAAACTTGTGGTTTGACGGTTCCTGAATTGAATTTGGACTTGACTCCAGGGACTTTAGGGGGGAGATTCACTACTATTGAAGGGTTGTTGATTCAAGTGTCTACTGAATTACGTGAAAGAGTGTTTTCCGAAACGTCTGATTCGATGGATGGTGAAACCAAAACGAGATGGACAACTTTTTTCGCCAAGTTGCAAGATGCCATTGAAGGAAAGATTCCTTTCACAGTTATAATGGTTGATCCTTTAGCATCGTCATACATTCAAAATGTGTATGCTCCTGATAATGATCCTAATATGACTATTGAAGATTTCGAACGAACCCATGAACAAAATGAAGATTTAGGATTGAATGATATGAAGACTGAGTAGGAAGGATGAGTGAGGTATTGTATAGATGCTATGAATGAATATATCAAGACATGTAAATCGTAGATTTTATATCCTCTTGTGATCTATTTATGGGGGCCGTCTGTTAACGCAGGATCGATGCGGGGCACACAACCATGCATGATTTGCGAAATAACTTGACACAAGTCTAAAGAGGATCTGAGATCTGATGGTAAATGTAGGGAGAGAATAGTAATGCTATGGTGGGGAGAGAGACTAGAGGAAGTTTGCGTCCTTCAAACATCGGCAATGGCTCTGTTTCTATCTTGATTTTATTGAAAGGCTACATTCTGAAGATAATTGACACAATCTAGTGAGAACATTCGGTTTAGGGGCTTAAAAGTAATTGTTCATCCAGAGTTATGAGCTTCTGATATTGTGATGTATGATATTTATACATGGCAGTGTTTTACTGTGGTGTGATGCTGATGGATGCTTTTACGCCTTAGTATCTTGATTCGTATTTCACCATTTCTGTTATGTTAATGCATATTATATTACTCTTGTTAATTCACTTATTGCGTCGTTCACTTATTATATCGATTGATTCTGTTAGATCAAATTTCAGTTCTTTCTCTACGTAATAAAGCAACAGTTATCAAACATAAGTTATTTGCTGTCTAAGGTACTGCAACAGCAGGTCACAATTCCCACTACAGTTCTTGTTATTACAGTTCTCATTACTCCCATTCTTATTAATACATTCAATAGCCATAAATAACTTCTCTCCCTGCTTGTCGATACAACTTATACATCCTCTCCAAAAACCCTATCATCACCACCACCTTTAAACCAAAGACGCAACTATACCCTAAACAGCGCTTAAGGTGACGTACATGCATGCAGTCTGCAAGTCTCAGGCTTTTTTTCTGCATGAGCCCCATCATTCTGCTGTAGTGGCGGCATCGCGCAGAAATCGGCCCGGACACTAAACCATATTCTCATTACAAGTTTCACGGTGACAGCATAATCGAAGACTTCATTAGTTTCATTGATTTAACTACCAAGTTAGAGGGAAACCACTCCCCTTTTCGATCCTTTTGTTTCATTTCCTCGGCTATTGCCCATACATATCCCAGTATCCCGTCACCCGGAACAACAGGCACTTGTTGAACTGTAAAAAGTTTTTTCTTCTCCAACTATTTGTTGCTGAAGTTAAGTGTCAACAAAGTCATGATCGAGGTACTCTTGACGGTAGTTCCATCGGTTCTATGGCTTCTTTATCGGTGTATCAAGCTACTCCAAGTTCCGGTGGAAGAGATCATTGACGATTTGAATATCGATATTCCCCACATCGCCAACATTTGCATTGATTCTGTTCAAGCTGACTCCATTATTATTCACTGGGACGTGGAACTAAGGCCCCACGAGACGTTTTATTACATAATTCTAGTGAATGGAAGGGAGGCCGCCACCATAAGCTCGACCGATTGCAAGTTTTGTGACTTGCAGCCCAACACATTGTATCAGTTCCAAGTGATTGCCGTGAACGCTGTCAATAATTTCAGGTCCCAATCGAACCCGGTTTATGTCGAGACAAACAGTCACAGTATCGGAACCCAGATCGACGAAATAAGTCAGGAAGATGAACAGAAAGTTCTAGAAGCCGGTGATGGTGAAGACAAGAAGTTGTCGATTGGTAGTGTAGACCAAATCAGTGATGCCAACGTGTTGAAGGAGTATTTGAATAGCTACCAAGTCCAACTCTTCAAGTTTCACATGGAGTTTGTGGATCTTAAAGCTCATTTTGCTGAAGAATTCAACGCGTTGAAGAAGGAGAACTCGGACCTTTTGAATCAGTCCAAAGAGAAACAAGCTATGGTTACCAGAAACTCATCTACTTTGAAAGAGTTCCAGAAACGCAAAGAAGATTTATTACTAACGAAGACAAAGTTACTTAATCAACTTAACGATTCGAAGAAAGTTATTGACAATAAGTCCAAAAACTATAATCATCTCTTATCAGAATTGGACCAGCTCAAGCGGACAAAGCAGGACATTGTCCACAGCAAAGACAGTGAGATTATACGCATTACCGAGTTGATCCATGACAATTCCCTACAGATTGAAAATAATAAGATCAAGTATCAGAATCTTGATGATAGCATGAAGAACTTGAAAAATGACCGTAAAACGATTGTGAAGAATTTTGAGACCTTGAAGAAGTTGGTGGATGATTTCAACGAGTCATGTTTCAATAAAGACTATTCTATAAACCAAAAAGGACTCGACATTCTCTCTGAATTGTGTCAGCTCAAGTCCAATTGGAATCCGAATATTTATATTGAACTTAAACAATTGAATGAGTTTGACCAGGCGTGGAAATCCAACTTCAAATCGGAAATCAAGACTTTTGTTAATGCTCAGAATTTGTTAGAGAATATCAAGGCGAAGAAGTCCGACTATGCTCCTAGCTATACGTCTGAGTACCAGGCCAGCTTAAAGTTCGGTGGAGGCAATAATATAATTCCTAAACAATTGAATAAGAGACGGAACAGATCCAATTCAAAACCACAACCCCACTACAACGGAAATGATTCTGTTTCTCCCCCACCAGGAGGTGTTAATTATGACAATATGAGTCTTTTGAATGACAATGTTGGCCGTATTAACGATAATATGGCTCCTGTCAATAGTGAGAACACAGTAGACTTCAATAATACTAATCAATTCAATAATTATTATGGAGGAATCTACACTGCAGAAGAACAACCGCCTTTGACTGCTTCTGGAGAACATGCTTTCAACAATCCTCCAGTAATTGAATCACCAATTCAGGATAACAGTTACTTGACACTGAACCCGTTGATAAATGAGTCGTCGGTGTCTCCAAATATATTGAATGCCAACCTTGTACCTCCTTCTATCAGTGTCAGCAACTGGAACAATCAAATGCCCAATTTGGCAAATGCTCAAGGGATACAGATGCCAGTTCAACAACCAGCGGCAGTGAATTCTCCACAAAGTCAACCTGGAGAATTCAAAGACGATTTGGTGTCTCAGCCTTTATTGAATATTTTGAATCATCAGAATTTGAGCAGTTCTAGCTTGGGTAGTCAAAGATACTCTTCTAATATTTGGAGTGGTAGCAATACGTTGAATCACGGCAGATCGATTTCGGGCTCGAATATATGGAATAATCCCCTTAACTCCAACGGATTGGACTCCAATGATTTCAGACCTTTTATGGGGAATATTGATGGTAGTACCGGACAATTGTCACAAAATGGAAACCAGGGTCCATTGTTAGATCAACCTCAAAGTCGGATGGGATCTCCACAAATACAAGCTGGTTCTCAGCCATCAGGATATTTCAATCCTATGATTAATAATGGCCCTGGATTTGCGTCAATTGACAATAATTTCAACCAATTTCCCAACTCCGGTCTTAGCTCTTCCAACGGCAGTCCTCAAGGACTTTTGCCTCTTCAGAACTCAGGGCCTCAGATGATGTCTACAATGTCACCTTCACAATTTGGAGCCTCTAACTATTTTCAAGAGGACGATAAGAGAGAATACGGGTCTTGATCTCGCAGCAATAACTTTTTCGGTTATTCAAGGGTATATAGAGATAATACAATAGATGGACGTTCTCCAACTCAATTGTAAAAGTACTCTATGAAAGGCTTTTTATGACTCCATAAAAGCTTTTATGTGACTCTGTTCCAGTGATAAGCTATCCAACTTCTTAGTTCTCCACCGTATGACTCCCCTTCTGACTCCTCGTACCGTTTTTTTTTTTTTTTTTTTTTTTTTTTTTCTTTTTTTTTTTTTTTTTTGTTTTTTTTATTTTTATTTTATTTTTTTTGCGGCAATTGTAGGGAAAAATATCTCGGAGTTACAGACGTCAGCATGCAAATATATATAAATGGCAATGTCTGCTTCGGCATTTCTTCCTGGGTCAACTAAATATTAGAAAATGACTGCATCCACAGAGTATCCAAAAGGGTGTCCTTCCAACGACTTCCGCAGTGATACCTTCACAGTTCCCTCCCAATCTATGCTTGATGAAGCCATCAGCTCATTCACGTTTGGAGATTCCGTCTACAAAGAAGATAGCGTAACTTTAGAGTTAGAGAAGAATATAGCACAAATGACCGGAAAAGAAGCCGCTCTCTTTTGTGTCAGTGGAACCTTATCCAACCAAATTGGTCTTCGGGCAAACTTGATGCAGCCACCTTATTCAATCTTGTGTGATTTCCGGTCCCATGTTTTTTTGCACGAAGCTGGAGGTTTGGCTACTCTCAGTCAGGCTATGGTACATCCGGTAATACCTGCCAATGGGGTTTATCTTACATTAGAAGATGTGATGAAGAGCTTCACTCCAGATTCCGGAGATATTCATGCTGCTCCCACAAAAGTGATTTCCTTGGAGAATACTCTTCATGGACTTATTATGCCCATTGAGGAGATTCGACGGATAAGTGAATTTGCCAAACATAATAAAATCAAGCTCCATTTAGATGGAGCCCGGCTCTGGAATGCTTCGATTGAAACCGGGGTGTCTATAAACGAATATTGCTCTTACTTTGACTCTGTAAGCTTATGTTTTTCCAAGTCGCTTGGTGCTCCGGTGGGATCGATTTTGGTAGGAGAACAGACTTTCATAGATAAGGCCAATCATTTCAAAAAGCAAAATGGTGGGGGGATTCGTCAAGCCGGAATTGTCACATCCATGGCATTATCAGCTATGAACCAGAACTTCGATAAATTAGCAGAGTCACACAAATTTGCTAAACAAGTAGGGCAGTTTTGTGACGATCATGGCATCAAACTTGAGTGTCCAGTTCACACTAATTTTGTGTTTCTCGACATGGTTGCTAACAAAATGGACGAAAACTTGTTAGTTGAACTTGGTGAACAACATGGAGTCAAGATCATGGGTAAAAGAATTGCATTTCACTTCCAAAACGACCTGAAAAGCGTCTCCAAACTTGAAAGTGCCATACTTCAATGCTTTGAGCATGCCAAATTGCATCCTTATAAAGGTGAAAGTTACACTAAAATGGGATATGGCTATTCCAGCCGTAGATAAGGTACGGTTTGTCACTTTTTATGCCGGGTCCCTGTGGCTGCAAGTGATCCGTGGAAACGTATACCGGAATTCGCCGGAGCGCGACATCCGGCTCCGGCTATCGCAGGCTTGGCCTATATTCGGCCCCGGATAATCCTTCCGCTCACCTGATGTTTCCACTTCCGACCTGGAAAAGCGGATACCTTTTGCAGCTATTGGCAAGTATAAAAAGAGTCATTGTTCCTTTGTATTTACATATATATTCATAATAGTACTACATCAATAAGATAATACTACATCAATTATTAAGATAATAAGTTGATACAATGCCAGAAAATATCGCTGATGATACAAGTATTGCTGATGATACTTCATCACTCCAATCGACTTCCACCATCAATGAACCTTACAATATTAACACCCTAAACAAAACCAGAACCGAAACATCCAAATCCTTACACCAAGAAGGAATTGAGTCCGACATTCCTCAACCAGATCTCATTAATCCCCTAATACATAACCCTATATTTCCAGAAGAATATAGACTAGAAACCGAAACCGGATTAGTGAAGGTAGAAACATTGCATTCCCTAGGAAGATCTAAACTGACTCCTGAAACACCTTCTCCTCAACTCGATGATGATATAGAATTGGTGACCTTTGTGAAAAACGACCCAGACAACCCTCTTAACTGGAGTCTCAAGATCCGATATTATTACACTTTAGTGCTTTCACTTTTGGTGATTCAAGCAGCATACGGATCTTCCAGTTTGGCTGGTGGATTGCCTTTAATAGAAGAGAAGTTTGGTGTGTCTCTTGTGGTTTCCAGTTTGTCTGTATCATTAATGGTCATCGGGTTCTCAGTAGGACCGTTACTATGGGCTCCATTATCAGAACAAATAGGAAGAAGACCGGTTTATACAATCTCGTTTTTCTTTTATACCATTTTCAATATTCCGGTTGCAGTAGCTCCCAATATCGGAACTGTCTTGGTGTGTCGGTTTTTACAAGGATGCTTTGCTGCTTCAGCCTTGACTATTGTAGGAGCATCTATTTGTGATCTCCATAATGAAACCAGGGGCCTTGCCATTGCTTTCTTCAGTTTCTGTCCTTATTCCGGCCCGGTTTTTGGAGGAATCGTCAATGGATTCATCTCAGTGCTGTCCCAAAGATACGACTTGATGTCCTGGGTCAATATGGCCTTTGCTGGAGTAATGTGGATAGCCGTAAGTATGATTCCAGAAACTTATGCTCCAGTGATATTGAAAAAAAGAGCCGCTAAACTCAGAAAACAAACCGGAAATGACAGAATCATGACTGAACAAGAAGCAACTCCCATGAACTTCACCCAGCTAATGAACAATGTGTTCTACAGACCCCTTAAGTTTATTGTCGAAGAACCGGTATTGGTCCTTGTATGCTCCTTCATAGCATTAATCTACGCTTTATTATATGCGTTCTTCTTTGCTTATCCTTACATCTTTGATCAATTATACGGTTATAAACTTAACCTAGTGGGGTTGATGTACATCCCAATCTTGATAGGAGCCTTCATTGCCCTTTTTACAACTCCAATATTGGAAAAACAATATGGGAAATTGATTAGAAGAAGAAAGCCTGAACCCGAGGATAGACTTATTGGAGGGATGATAGGAGCTCCATTTCCAGCTATAGCCTTATTTATCTTGGGAGCCACTTCCTATAAGCATATAATATGGGTTGGGCCAGCTTCTTCTGGTATAGCCTTTGGTTATGGAATGGTGTTGCTTTATTATTCCCTTAACAATTATATCTTGGACACATATCATAAATATGCTGCTAGTGCTTTAGGGACCAAAGTTTTCATCAGATCATCTGGTGGGGCAGCATTTCCGTTATTCATTACTCAGATGTATGAACGATTAGGATTACAATGGGCCAGCTGGTTATTGGCATTCATTTCTTTGGCCATGACGATTATTCCTTTTGTCTTTTACAAGTATGGGAAACAGTTGAGAGCAAGGATGTGTAAAGAGGATTACTCTGCTGATTTGAAGATGATTGTAGATGATAAAGAGGATTTATGATTGATTTTTGATTTTCTTGTATAGAATAGATTTATAGATTAATTCATGATTTAATAACTGTTTTCATGTAAAGTGTCTTGTGCAACATTCTCCACGCTATTAGGGTGATGCTTGGTGTCTTTGATCTTCTGGGTAACCTTTTCAAGATCCACACCCGTGATTGATTGCATAAAGTCTCCAATTTCAATATTCTCATGGTTTCCTAAAAGTCCATAGTTTTGCTTATGAGATAATAATCTTTTGTTGATGTCTTCAGAATTAGAATAAGCATAGATATTGACATCCACGGCAGAGTGTCCTCTGGTAGACCAACCGGTTTGCGATCTAATGGAAATCATTCCATTCAAAGCATATAACAATTCATTGGCATTATTCAACGTGTTTTTAATCAAATCTAATTCTTCTTGACTATAATTCTTGATCCCCATATCGGTTTCAAATATTTCTTTAGCAAGGAAAGATTCCACTTCTGCATCCTTCAAGTCGTTCAGACGTAAATGATTGACTATTTTCTTGGTTAAGTATTCACCCGAGTGACTGGAATTCAATAAGACTTCTGGGTACCACAAATAATCTGGATAAGAAGGAGATACTTGTCTAGAAACAGCAAGACCACCTGTTTCATGATCAGATGTTGATACAGCTACGGTTTCTACATCGGTACTGTCAATGAATTTCAACACTTCCTTGAAAGCTTCGTCGTAAGCCAACACTTCTCTCACCTGACAAGCTGGATCATTATGGTGCCCACAGTGATCAATTCTAGACCCTTCAATTAATAAAAAGAACCCGTTCTCCGAATCTTCAGTTGCCTTAGACAAAGAAGTCAAGGCTACTTTTACTTGTTCGGCCAAAGAAGGATAATCCTTAGGATTTCTGTCGATATCATATGGAATATCTGTAGGAGCCAATAAACTTAATAAAGGCAAAGTAACGTTGTTTCCGCCGTCTAATTGGTCAAACTCTTCTTTGGTACCTACATAATTCCAGATTTGTTGCTTGGTATACTCTTCAATAAGATTCCGAGAATCAGCTCTACACCCTCCTTCCACCGAATTTGGCAAGAAATGACATCTTCCACCTCCGATAATCAAATCCACCATTCTTCCCAATGGATACTCTCCCAATTGGTGCTGAGCAATCAAGTCTTCCTGGAACCTATAATCCACGTGTGAAGAAAAAGCAGCTGGAGTAGCATCAGTGATTCTCGTGGTAACAACCAATCCAGTCAAATATCCTTGTAATTTCAAAGCTTCCAAGATGGTCCCACATGGTTCTTTATCAGGAGATACACCAATGGCCCCATTGTAGGATTTTAAAGCACACGAAAACGCCGTGGCTCCAGCAGCAGAATCGGTCACCAAAGAAGAACTCGACCGGGTTCTAGAAGATCCGACTAAGTGCTTATCAATAGTCAAAATGTCGTCGATAGAGAGCCCGTCTCTGAATTGCCTGAAAGACCGGGCCATTGACAAAGAAGCTGGTCCCATTCCATCAGTGACCATGAATATAACATTCTTTTTGCCATTTGAAGTAACCTTTTTAGGGCTTTTATCACCAAAAACCGGACTTTTCTGACTAATAAACAAGTAGAAAACAAGTCCAACTATCACAAACGTCTTTATATGAGAAAAAACGTTCCCCTGGCGTTTTTTGGAGTTGTATACGTTCACCTGGTCTCCCCCAAGAAGCAGGTCTCTTTTAGCCATTTTTGAACTTGAAATAAAACGAAAGTGATAAACAGTTGTTTATTGACAGATATGACTATTTTATCTGGCTCTTTTCCCTGCCCTAGAACCTACACAATTAGCCGTCAAGAAGAAACTGATTGATAATTAATATCTTCTTTTCCTGCTGGCTCTTGATAATGAGATTTGGCGCGCGCTCTCCAACTGATAAGCATTAGAAGTCTTCTATAGATAAGCCTATATCACTACTGGCAGCAGCCAAAACAAGTTTGGATATACATAAATCCATCACAGATACTCCCACGAGTTTCAGCAACACAATCCCGTTTTTGCTGATTAATTTGGACGTCTGTACGCTGTTTAAATCGCATACCTCGATCACGTGATCTGGATTCCGATTCACCAACTCTCCTGCTTCGTGTAGGGCATGTTCTTTGGAATCTACAATGATCAAAGTGTCAGTGAATTGGTCTTCAATAACCCTGGAATCTAACTCCAGCATATGAGGTTTATATGAGCCAATCAAATTGATATATTTCAACACTTTTGGATCTGGATTGAGATATTCTCTAACAATCACCGGTTCCGTTGTGGGTAAACACCCGAATATCACACTGCTGTTCTGCATACCGACCTTTATGGATTCTTTGTGACTCTCTTCTTGATACAGAAACACCAGGTACTTGACCAGAGGGAATTGTTCTGTCAAATTGTCTCTGAGTTTAATGGCACCATCTAGTGATCTGTTAATAATATTCACATTTTTAAACCGATCTCCATATAACTGCAACGCCAATTTCACGTGCCAGAACGCCTGAATCCCAGATCCTAGGACAGTTATAGTATCTAATACCTGTAACCCATGATCAGATTCCATAATATGGACAAAAGGAATCGAGCTGGCCAAAGCAGTTCTGAATCCAGTTATAATCCTAGCATTTAGGACCCCTAGTAACGATCCATCGTTTTCATCGAGGACCAAAATACATCCAACAAATCCTTTTCCCTGCTTAGAATTGGTAGGGCCCCCTGTAATGACTTTCAACCCTACTTCGCCGTCTCCAACACAAGGCATAAAGAGATGAGTACTATCCGAAGATTCAGTATTCGACAGCTGAACAATTCTAGGGGGTATGATTCCGGGATTTTTTTGCAAAGATACTAGCGATTGTATCAATTGTGGCTGATAGACGTTTAATATAGCATTTCTGTCTATTTTCTGGAGCACTTGGGCCGTGTTCTGTTCCGTTAAAATCTTCATTTTGTTGAAATTTTTCAGATTTTTCACCTATCGCGTTTGATATCTGATCAACTTGTAGAGGACTATAAGCCTAGGCAGTTTCTTACTGTGACTTGTTTATTCTCTTACAATGACTAAACTAAACACTATTGGTGAAGACTAAACACTATTGGTGAAGTACTTCCATATATCAATCGACTTCTCTACATTTTCAGGGAGTAAAAGATAGTTGAATTTCAATTGGTGATTATGGTTCAAGCTTATCAAATCACCCCGGAAGAAAACTGACACTATTGAAGTCCTGAAGTTTTTCAGTCGTCTAAACAAAGCAGCGAAGTTTTTAAAGATTTCCGAATATGTTAATGACTTGTTGGATAACTTCAAATAGCTGCAATTTGGGGCACTGGAATACAAATATTCAAACAGGACTCCACCTTGAAGTCGACTGGAATTCTTCAACTTTAGTAGCATGACAAATAAAGGAACAAAGTTAATGATCAATAGCACATTTTCAAAGAAATTCAATATGAGGATAACGAGCAATCGAATGATGAAATAAGTTAAGTAGAATGCAAATACGGTGGGCAATAATAATACTAGAATCATGAACAACAAGGTTCCCAATAGTAACTGGTCGATTTCAAAGAAATCACGGGGTTTGGAATAATTGTCCAAATTATCAACTCTGTTTCTTAGTACATTATATTTCTTGCCTCTGAAAAGTTGGAGTAAGGATTTAAGAATTTCAATTTGTTTCTGGTAGATTCTGGCTGCTGTGTGGTAAAAGCAGAATATATGGAGTGTCATGAGCTTCAAAATATCTATGATAACACCAATTAAAAATGTGACTCCAAGATAACATAGTCCTCTGATCAACATGAGGAATATCCGATTTTTCTCTTCTGACAAAATATATTCTCTGAACACATAATTGAAAGATGTCAAGCTCCATAGAAACATGTCTCCCATAAAGCTTCCTAATTCATTATTCAATTTAAACCCGGCTGGGTGGTTATATGAAATCCAAGATATCAAGGCATGAAGATCGTGGAATAAGAGCTTTTCAAACACAAACTCATTCAAATAATGGAATATTTCATGGTAATGTTGAGATATTACTTTCCATGCAGTGACTCCTAGTAACACATCATTGAAGATGAGCCATATGGAATTGTACAAATTAATATAATTGGAGTTATTGATGTTTAAATCTGAGTTGAAAATCGGTAAGCCTAGTTCTTTCAATAATATCGAATTATCTTTGTATAGAATGCTTTTGTCATAATAACACAAGAACTGAATGGGGAAATATGTCACCTGTTTCAATCGTAGATCTAATTGTCTACACACCTGACTCAAATCAACTAGACTGGTGTTCCCTACCTTGGAATTTAAGATCTTTATGAACAATACGGTGAACAATTGGATTGAAAGAATCACATGACTGAAAACTGAAAATAACATGGATTTTATAGGTGTCATCACTTTCGTCAACATATGGGAATTTGGAAACCTTCTGGTTCTCTTCAATACACCCAAATCCCTTAACACTTCTTCTAAAGTAAGTCTCACCTTCAACACAATATTGACTTTATGTAAAGTGTCTTGGTCAGAAATAGTGGATTTTTCAGAATCCATACCAAAACTGTCCTGGTAAGGTTTTAAGAGTTTATTAGTAACTGGGTCTACTTCATAATTTCCCATGGACTGAAGCAAGATAGGATCAATAGAAAAATATTCAAGATTTCTGAAATTCGGTGGTGTAAACATGATTATTGTATATGATTCATCACTTCCATTGCCGGCCAGATTGAAGATTACCGGAAGATTATTGTTCAGATTCTTATTTATACCGAAATAACCACCTTCAGCGCCTTCGGTAGCTCCCAAAACCTCAATATCTCGTAGCCATGGATGTTTCTTTATAGTAGACAAATGATGTACTATGTCTTTAGACACAAACCGTACCCCAACAAAAGCAAAATTGTATTTAAACCCAAGCAAGAGCCTATCTTTCTGGACCTGTGTAGCTAGATCGTTTGGAAAATAAACATGATAATTCATCGCCTATCTATCTGACTGAAGCTGTCTCTTCTCAAGTATTGAGAGCTGTTATTCAAGTTCTGGTAGAATTGCCGTTTGCGTAAAGGGGAAAGAAGATCTTTTTCTATTTCCTTTGAATTGTCTGATGCCTTGTTTGGAATTTGTTCGAAAATCGTATAGCGGTCGGCTATTTTCTTGACACAATAATAAGTTAATGAAAACACCACAGTCACGGCCAAAACTGCAATAAAAACCCGGGAAAAAAGACTATTCAACCCTTTATAACTCACCTGTTCCACTGGAACTGGTGTGTCTGTGTATTTCGATATTATTGACCGCCAAAAGTCCAATACTCTGGAGCTCATATACGTTGTCAACAGCTGAAAATACAAAAACCAGACCGCGCGGCTGCAAAATTCAATGAAAAATCATCTTCAATAAGACATATTCAATAACTAGGCATACATTTATACTATATAATCTCTCTATCACCAGCCATATAACAAACAATACAAACATGCGGCATTGACGCCACGGTATCAAAACACTAGAAGAACTGAAAATAATTATGGCTTTGCTCTATATTGAGAAATGTTACTGTTCTTTCGATGGAGCTCACCATACGAAGAACGGGTATTATCTCCACCAGTGGACCCGAACGAGTTTGTTCTGGCTAGAGGATCAATGGAGTTTCTTCTATCGGAGGAATCGGCACCACTGAAGTAGTCAGGGGTATTAATGTTTAAGCCAGGGCTGGCACTAGGACTTTCACCAGTGAAAGATGTGGAAAAAGAGCTCTTTCTGGTCAACACTTCCTGTTCCGACCGGGAATGTAAACCTAAAATCAACTTGATGGCAATCAAAACCAACACCATCACAAAGAAAAGAGCAGAAATAACCAAAAACACAAATCCCGGGAAATTCAACTTCGTCAACGAGATGTTATACAAGGTCAAGATGGTGAGAGGCACCGTCAAGATGCAGAGATTTTTCATCACCGAGAGACCAGCGAACAATTCTCCTGTTTTGGCATCAGGGTAGTACTTGACAAGGGCCGAATTCAAAGAAGGACTTGAAAAAGATCCAAAACTGGCAAGACAAATGATAAAAAAGAATTGCGGGGTGCTTTCAACAACCAGTACCAATGCCATTGCAATACATTCAGAAGTCAAAGCAATCAATACGCTGACGAAATCGGGCATATCAAATTGTGTCTTCATTACTTTATACTTCAACCATTTATGAAACACATAGTGATTTAACAACGGGGATATACCCACCAAGGCTATAGCTCTAGCAGCACAACCTATAGCTAAGAAGTATCCGATTTCCGTCGAGCCCCAGTTGAGCTTCAAAATTCCATATAATGCGTAAATTTCACCCACACCCACACCGATTCCTGTAAAGATACAGTCAAGAAACACCAATCCAATCACAGCTATTCTTTCATTTCTAAACCGGGCTGCAGACATACTGACGGGCTTGAATTCCTGGGGAATCCAAAGAAGTCCGAGTGGTTTCAAAAAACTCAAAAACCATGCTCCTACAGATTTCAGAATTGATTTCAATCTGGCTTTAAAGCCTACAGGAGCAGGAGAAGGAACTATTGGTTCATTAAGTCTGGAAACTGACAATGATCTGGACTTTCTCCGGGACTTTTCAGGTCTGGATTCGGGTAAAACAAAGACAATAAATGCCATCAACAAAAGTAAAACTATCATTTCAAACCGTAAAGGATCCCATTCATACTTTTCAATGACGTTGTAAACCTTGTCCACTGCAGCAGAAGCCATACTAGGAGAATGTGAACCTCTCAAACGTCTAGAAATCGATCCGACCAAATTGGAAGCGATGGGCCCCAAAGAAACCCCCGTAAAGAAAAACGCCATCATAACCCCCAAGAAATAACTCCGTTCATGAGACTCAGCAATATCAGCTACATAACAGTTGAATAAACTAACAAAAGTCATCACACCTCCAGTCAAACTCAGAAGCGATTCCAGGAATATCATCCATCCAAACCTCAAAAAGCTGTAATGAGTCATGAAATAATACTGTGACACTCTAGCGGAGAAAAGCGTCAAGGCAATAAGGAAAATAAATGGTTTCCGGCCATACTGATCCGATAACTGTCCTACTTTAGACATGGCTATCAACCCAAGGATACTAGTGGAAATAGTACAAGCCACTTTCAAATTAGATATAATCACTTCGGCCCCCACAGGATCACAATATCCCTTATCAGAATCTAAAATCAAAGAATTACAAGCCAATTTAAAGAACAACACTTGACGAGAAGATTCTCCAATAATTGAGGCAAAACTAAGCAAAAAGACGGTGATCCCTGCCATGAATAATGAAGGTCTTTTCAACCAATGCAAGGATTTATTCAAAGCACGCTGCTCTCTCAACCATAAAGCATCTTCATCCAACTCTTCGTCGTCAATATCATCCACTAATGCATCATATAAATCCTGAGCAGCATGGCTCAAATTGGCTTCCTGTTGGTCTTGGTGAGGATCAATGTCTTTGAACTTGACAAACGAATCTTTTCTGGAACCCATCAAGGGCATTTGCTCGTCTCCTTCAGTCATATAACCACCTTTACCTTTACTTGGGCCGTAGAGGATCCAATAAACAACTCCTGAGATAAGTAGCCACAGCGCCCATCGCATTCCTCACAATAGTGCGGCTCTTATCTATGGGGACACATTGATGTTGCTGCCGCATTTTTGGGCCGGTTGTCGCCGCGCGACATTTGTTGACGGTTCATCCGTGGGGGGAAATCGCTGCAACTGGTGCAGCTTGCATGCATCCATGCACATAGTGCATGTCGGAAGGACATTTTGCAACCATGGATTCTTAGCACATGAGGTTCTTACTTAGTTTCGTTATTGAATTAAAGGAGAGGTAAATAGCTTATCGAGTTTTATTAAGTAAGTATCAGGTACAGGCAGAATTTCGTTTCTGTCGTCCAAAAAGGAGCTTCTGATAGTAACATTTTTTATTCTATTGTTTCTCTATATGACCCTCTCAGTCCACTGAGAGGACACCTTGCTTACCTGAACGCTAAAACTGCTTCGTCTCCTGCCTGATTTGAGCTATAATATTTGGAGAAGAGAACAATCTACTAACGCTAAATCCGGAGTCAGTGGCTGCTCTTTTTGGTCCCTCTTCTCTGATGCGTTGTGTCAATCATACAGTCCTATAAGTGACAATATAAGTGTTTGTTCTCTACAAAATGAATATGCAAGGCTTATTGGCCCTGGTATAAGCCGGTTTCTTTGCGTATAGTTATCCAGCGTAATTGAGCGTCTCCTTTTTGCAGCCAAAAAATTGCGCACAGTAATATGACAGCCAGACTGCAGCCACGAACGCAAAAGGTTATAAAGTGTTGCTGACAGGGCCATAGGTTTAGAACAGATTGTGGCATTATAACTTGTCACACACATTTCGAGTAACTGTTTTCAATTTCACTTCTCCCTCTAATTTCAGTCTCTCAAATGTATTTATCTTCAATTTCTTGGACCATCTACCGTCTCTCCAGCTGACTTGGCTAACTTCAAGACCACATGTGTTTCGTAAGACATATATTTTTTGAAAAACCAGGACATTCAAGCAAGTTGCTGCAAAATTTTAGACACTCACACGTCTTTGATTCCTTTTTGTATACCTCGGAGTGCCTAAAGTTACCCGTTTTGTTGAACCTAGCTTTACAGTGCTGAAAAAGTCAAGGTACCGCAAACCTAAGCAAATTTTAAAGTTTATCCGTCGCTCAAGTGGTTATTGGTGCATGGGTAGGCATCATACAGATTTAATCTCTTTATTTTGGCAAGTTTTTCCGAAATCACAAAGGCGGTTCGTTCCAAGATACAGTTCTTTTGTTTGAATCGATGGTTTGCTCTTTTGGTCCAAAAGAATAGGACCTGGAGTCCAAGTAAAGTATTCCGGTTGTTTTATAACCCTTGAAACCCAAACCTTCTGAATCCTTTAATCTGGATTATTCCTTATCCTTTGTAATTCATTTAAGCTAAGCTTTCTTTCCTTTGAAAGTTTATCCCAACTGAAATGAAATATTGTTAATGATCGTCGCTCATACTTTCATTTAAGATGATCCAGCAGCAGGGGCATCTAGCCCGTTTTTCTCGTAAATCATAGTCCTGTAAAATACCACTGCGCATATTCATATAGACAGTTCCCTTTGTCTACTAAGTCCGTGGGCCTCACATTATAACTCCGCCCTTGTTTTCCTATCTAGTGTTCTGAAGGATCTCTCCCTTGTCTTCAAATTGTGCATCCTGCAGGTTGCATCAAATTGTTGCAGCAACTTGCATATTTTTTTTTTTTTTTTGCATTTGCATTTGCATACTGTGGACATCTTCGTATTGGAAAAGGGGTCCACAAGACTCTGCATGGCGCCTGTAAATAGATGGTACGAATATTGTGGGTTGACTTTATAAATAGAGAGTTTTCTGCCTATCTGATTACCTCACCATAGCAAGTCCTTTTTTAGACTTGATTCTCTGCTGCTTTGCTATCTTTTTTTTTTATTTGAACTTTAAATGTCTTATCAAGCAAAGAACCAGGATATGTCTTTCAAATGGACTGAGTCGTCTCATACACGGACCCTGTTAAGACCTAGAATTGTTCATAGAAGATGTGACTCCATAGATCACTCCAGCAGAAAGTCGACTAGTGACGAAAGTAAACTCAGTTTGGATTCATACACTCATCAGACCCCTCCTTCTTCTCCGTTAGTAAACTCCAAGAGTCGCCAAATTGATTTGGATGAAGTCACAAGACATTCTCAAGACTATAAGTTCAGGTTATCCAGTTCACCATGTGTTTCCTCAGAAGTTAAATCCAGCAAGCTTGATAGCCCAAATTACATACGCAGTTTTCTGGATTCCATGTTTCACAAATACCATACCCTTGATGAAGAGAACTATCAAAGTTTTCCAAGGTCTATGAGTTGTAATGATAAAGATACTACAAAAGCCGACTTTATCATCTGTCCACCTCCAACAAAAGAAGATGTTGACTTGAAGGAAGTCTTGACAGCTCATGAAATGTCTGAGAGTCCTGATTCAGTAACCTTATACACTAATGACTCGATATTAAGCTCTGGGTGCATTCATGAAGACTTTATCCTTCCAGATTCCAGTAAAAAGTTGCTTGAAACGTTTGATTGTAAAAGAAAAAGCCCTACTTTATTCAGTAAGACGCTTCATAAACTCCGGCAAAAGTTTTGAGTTCCTTAACATTTTCAATTCTACAAAGACTGGCTCTTTAGTGTATAATATGTATAAAGAGTAATATAATTAATTTAATTTGATTGGTAACTTAATTCAATTGGGATTGTAAAGATTCTAATTGGGCCAACACGGCAGACTTAGCAGTACCTCCAATAGCAGTTCTTCTTTCCACACTAACTTCAAAATCAAATACGTCTTTGACATCATTTTCAAATCTAGCATCAATCTGTTTAAACTGGTCAATTGTAAGTTGGTCAATTCCAGATAATTTTGATTCTTCGGCAGTTCTAACACATTCTCCAGATATATGGTGGGTTTCTCTGAATGGTACACCCTTTCTAACTAAATAATCAGCCAAATCAGTGGCCAACATGTCCATGGTCAAAGCACCCTCCATTCTTTCCTTGTTGATAGACAAAGTTGATACAACACCAGTTGCTATTAAAATCGAATGTTCAACGGTGGTTAAAGCATCAAATAATGGTTCTTTATCTTCTTGCAAGTCCTTGTTATAAGTAGAAGGAGTGGACTTAGACGACATCATGAACCCAGAAAGAGATCCAAACACTCTTCCTGACTTTCCTCTTAATAACTCCAAAGAATCCGGGTTCTTCTTTTGTGGCATCAACGACGATCCAGTAGAGTAAGCATCGGCTAATTTGATAAAACCAAACTCCGCAGTAGAATAAATAATCAAGTCTTCAGCAAAACGAGAAATATGATTCATAAATAAAGTGGACCAGAACAACGTCTCGATCACAAAATCACGATCACTAACAGCTACTAAAGAATTACCAATGACAGAATTGAATCCCAAGCCAGCAGCCAAAAAGTCTCTATCAATATTATAAGGATGACCAGCCAAAGCCCCAGCTCCTAAAGGTGACTGGTTGACTCTTTCAGCTATTTGTTTCAATCTTTTATAATCTTCGGTGAAATAAGTGGCATAACAAGACAACCAATGAGCCCATCTGATTGGTTGGGCTCTTTGTAAATGAGTATATCCAGGCATTAACACATCCAATTCCGTAGACGCTCTGTTAACAAGAGTGTTGATAAGAGTTGACAAATGAGTCAATAATTTAGTCAAATTCTCTCTAACAAAGATTCTCATATCAGTAACCACTTGGTCATTTCTAGATCTTCCAGTATGGACTTTTCCAGCTATATGTTTGCCAATAATCTCTCCTAATCTTCTTTCATTGGCAGTATGAATATCCTCATCGCCATCCTTTTCTTCAAAACTATCGGTCTCCCACTCTATTCTAATCACTTCAAGACCTTCATGAATGGATTTCAATTCGTCATTGTTGATTAATCCTAGCTTATTCAATCCTTCAGTATATACTTTAGTCCCTGTCAAGTCTGCATCATACATCTTTTTATCGTACGGCAAAGACGCATTGTACAAATCCATCAACGGATCAGAAGCTCCAGTGAATCTTCCTCCCCATAATCTACTAGCAACAGGTTTTTCTTCAGACATTTCAATATTTTTCAATGAGTTCCAACAATCAATGAATTATCTTCAAAGATATTTCACCGCGCTTAATGAAAATTTTCAGCCGATTACCCGATTAGGCCATCTGACTCATAGACTCCATGAGTCAAGTTACTGAGGTATATTACATATATAAACTAAGGCTTACATCTTCCAGTGAATCTTGGGTACAAAGAACAGTCTCTGACAGTAAACCTGTCACACAACCAGGCCAAAATTCTTTCGGTCCCCAACCCGTATCCTCCGTGGGGACAAGTTCCGTATTTTCTTTGATCAAGGAACCAGTAATAAGGTTCTGGGTCTAATCCTTCTCTCTTCAAAGCAGCCATCAATTCGTCGAGATCATAAGTTCTCATAGAGCCTCCAGTGATTTCTCCTACGTTTGGCATCAACACGTCCACGGATTCTGTGACTCTTTGGTCATCTTTACATCTAGGCATGTAGAAAGATTTGATTTCTGCTGGGAATCTGATTAATAAAATAGGAACGCCCAAAGTATCGGTCATTTTCCGTTCAGCAGCTTCAGCAATATCATCACCAAACTTGAACTTTTCTCCGTCTTCGTTTGGAATTCCATGTTCGTTCAACCAGTCCAAAGCATGAATATATTCCATTCTCATGAATGGAGTTTGAGGAGGAACAAAGTCCGGGTTTAATTGTTTCACTAAAGGACCAGCAACTGGATCTTCCACCACATATTTAGCAGCAAAGGTCAAAAGACGTTCTAAGTGTGATAATAAATCATCGAAATCTATAAATGCTAATTCTCCTTCAATATGAGTGTATTCAGACAAATGTCTTCTGGTATGGGATTTTTCAGCTCTGAAAGATTCTTGCACACAATAAACATCTCCTAAAGATGCCAAACACGTTTCTAAATATAATTGAGACGATTGGGTCAAATAAGCTTCTTCTCCATAGTAATCCAATTTAAACAAGTTAGAACCTCCTTCAACTTGATTTTGAACCATACAAGGAGGAGTAACCTCGGTCAATCCTTCATTAGCGAAAAATTGTCTTAACCCTGCCATTAAAGCAGCTCTAACCTTCATGACTGCTGATAAAGTTTCCCCTCTTAAAGCCAAATGACGTTGGTCCAATAATAATGATGGGTCGGCATTTTCAGGAACCTTATTAGTGAAAGCATCTTCTCCACTTGGAGCCAATCCTACAACTTCATAATAATCAGTTTGCAATTCAACTCCTCCTGGAGCAGATTTTCCTTCTGGCAACTTCTTGATAGTTCCTTTGATAGCAATAGTGGACTCTAAAGTCAATTCTCTGGTCTGTTTAGCTAATGCCAAATCTCCAGTTAAAATACATTGAATGTATCCATATCCATCTCTTAAAGTAATAAAAGCCAATCCTTTTTGTACTCTCAAACGATGAACCCATCCTTGAATGAAAACTCTTTTGTCGATGTTATCTTGAACGCTTCTTAACTTGATTTTGGTGGCAGTAGGTAAAGAAAGGTCTTCTTCAATCTTGATCAAATCAGTTTCAGCTAATTTTTTAGCAGTTTCCTCTTCTCTCTTCTTCTGGTCTTCTTCCAATTTCAATTGTTTCTCTTGTTTCTTCTTCAACCCGTCGGCACCTTTTTTGGCCTTTTTAAGGGCTGAGCTGGAGATTTCGACATAGGCAAACTCTTCCGAATCTTCTACTTGCTTGTACACCATAACTTTGGCGTCAGGGTTGACAAACAATGCAAAAGCTGGGGTTTGGAATGGGGCTTGTTCGGTTCCGGCCACTTGGGAATCATCTTTCCCTGACTTCTCGTTGACATATACAGACATCTCTGGTGTTTCTTATTATATAGAAAGTCTGGAAACTAATGGTCTTATCTTATGACTAAGTTTTGGTGGAAAAAATTTTGAGATTCGAGTCGTGTTTATAATTACGCAGTCAACATGCAAACTTCGATGTTTGACATTAACATGTAAAAACCCCAAAGATTTTGCAGATTGTATTGTCGCATAAAGATTTTTCATTCTTCCATTTTGATACGAACTACCTGTCACATATCCTTAATCATGGCCTTAGAACAATCCCTTGCTGCTTTATCCATGTCAGCTGTAACTGGCGAAGCTGCTGCCACCAAAACTTTGGTGTTTAAGCCTAAAACCGCCAAATCGGCCGAGCCTGTTCCAGTCGTCGTATTTGCATTACAAGCTACTCAAACTCCTACTAATATAATCGCCAAATCTGCCGACGTCAAAGAACCAAGAATGGCCAAAGAAGATTTGGTCCAGCAGTTCTTCAACACCACTCCTAAAGAATTATCTATCGCCAATTTATCTAAAGATTCCGCCGGAAAAGTTAAAGTGGTGTTAGATGAACAAATCGCCAATGCTGGTGACGATTTTGTATTGGAATTAAGTACCGAAACCACTAAGCTTGCATTGGCTGCCAAAGATGCAGTTAAGTTTTTAGAATCCACCGGAATCGAATTGATTACCGTGGACTTTTCTGCTGAGCCTGTTGCTGCTCCTGCTGCCGCTGATAAGAGAAAAGACGCTGCCAAGAAGGAGAAAGAGGCTGCAAAGATTGAAGATGCTAAATTAATTGGTATTACCGTTGACAAATCCAAAGACTTTTCTACTTGGTACACTCAAGTGGTCACCAAAAGTGAAATGTTGGATTATTATGATGTTTCCGGGTGTTATATCTTGAGACCTAACTCTTATGCTGTGTGGGAAACCATTCAAGATTGGTTTAATGCTCGTATTAAGAAACTTGGAGTCAAGAATTCCTATTTCCCAATGTTTGTCTCTTCTAAAGTATTGGAAAAGGAAAAAGATCATATTGAAGGGTTTGCGCCAGAAGTTGCTTGGGTGACTCGTGCTGGAAGTTCGGAATTAGAAGAACATATTGCTATTAGACCAACTTCTGAAACTGTCATGTATCCTTACTACTCCAAATGGATTAGATCTCATAGAGACTTACCTTTGAAGCTTAACCAATGGAATTCTGTGGTCAGATGGGAATTCAAACATCCACAACCATTTTTAAGAACTCGTGAATTCTTATGGCAAGAAGGACATACGGCTCATTTGACCGAAACTGAAGCTACTAAAGAAGTCGACCAAATCTTGGACTTATATGCTGGTATTTATGAAGAATTATTGGCGGTTCCTGTGGTCAAAGGTGTTAAAACTGAAAATGAAAAGTTTGCTGGTGGGGTTTATACTACTACTGTTGAAGGGTATATTGCTGCTACCGGTAGAGGGATTCAAGGAGGAACCTCTCATTATTTGGGAACCAATTTCTCCAAAATGTTTGATATTTCTGTTGAAAATCCTGAAGGAGCCGATAAACCCAAACTTTTCGCCCACCAAAACTCTTGGGGGTTATCTACCCGTGTTATTGGGGTTATGATCATGACTCATTCTGATAACAAAGGGTTGGTGTTACCACCTCGTGTAGCCCAGAACCAGGTAGTGGTTATGCCTGTGGGGATTACTGCCAAATCTTCCGACGAAGAAAGAAAAGCTCTTCATGATGGAGCTGATGATATTGAAAAGAGATTGCTCGATGCAGACATTAGAGCCATTGGTGATCACAGAGATAACTATTCTCCAGGTTGGAAATTTTCCGATTGGGAATTGAAAGGTGTCCCATTGAGAATCGAATATGGACCAAGAGATTTGAAACAAGACCAAGTCACTGTTGTTAGACGTGATGATAACTCCAAGAATGTAGTCAAATTGGCCGAACTAGAAAAGGGAATCCAAGCTTTATTGGATGCCATGCAAGTTGGATTATTAGAAAAAGCCCGCAAAGAATTCGACCAACACCGTGTTCTTGTGACTGAATGGGATAAATTTGTTCCTACTTTGAACGCCAAAAACGTGATTCTTTCTCCTTGGTGTGGAGACGGAGATTGTGAAGATGAAATCAAAGACGCTTCTGCTAAGAATGATAGCGGAGAAGACGAAGAACAAGATGAAAGAGCTCCATCCATGGGTGCCAAATCCTTATGTATTCCAAAGGAACAACCCGAATTGAAAGAGGGCCAGAAATGTGTCAGATGTGACAAGAAAGCCGTCACCTACTGTATGTTTGGTAGATCTTATTAATAGTGTATGTAGTATTTATTATAGATTTTTAATACTAATGTTGATGCCAGAATTTATTTTCATTCATTTCTTCTATCGGTTTTTGCTTGATGGTGGTCTTATTGTCTTCTCTTGTAAGGTAGAATATGTGCTTCAAGTGCAATACATTCTTAATATATTCCCACATCTTATGATAATTGAGTCCTACTTGAGCCATCCCATGTGAATCGTCTGAAAGACAGAACCTGCTGTCTCCATGAACGATTATAGCCCTGGCAATATCAAGCTTCGGGTACGGACTATCCCAGCCTTTACGAATCGCAGCAGAATTAAGCTCGAATAAAGCTCCATTGTTTCTCGCAAGTTGGATATTTTCTATAATCTGCTGCCATACTTCAGGCCAATCTGTTTCAATATTCACATCTCTCAACACCTTTCCAGTACTAGGGTCGACCTCATCCACACAGGCATAGAGTCTTATTAAGTCAAAATGACCCACCACATCTGGCTGCAAAATCTCAATCATTCTATGTTGTAATTCAAAATAATGTTTATAAAGTGATCTTGCTGTTCCCTCAGACGTAATGTCTTTAGCTTTATTCCATAGCTCCCTGGAAAAATCTATAGGAATCCCAAATACATGGTGTACGGACCCTATAACCATATCGAACTTGTGTTTGTACGTTAAAGCATACTGGATATGTTCTTCATCTACACACTCCGATTCGTACCCCACAAGCACTTCCATAGTTCCATTGTATTGTTTCTGTATTCTTCTAGCATGTTCTTCGTACCTTTTAAACACATCTTGTAACGTCTGGACCGTGTAATTCTGTTCCTCTTCTTCTGGATACATTAGTTGATTCCGCAACCGAGGCATATGTTCTGTCAAACAGAATTGCTCAAAGCCCATGGCATATGCTTTCTCTACAATCTCGTCAAGTGTATCAACAGCATGGCTCACATACAGCCCGCTATGTGAATGGTGTGAATGCATGGAGATGATATTTATAATGTTGAAGCAGAAGAAAACTGAAAAAGAATTGAAGTGAAAAATTGCGAATTTTTCATCTTCAAGATTCAGTTTCTTCTATTATTGATATCATAAGCACAGAATTGGAGCTTTGTAGGCCCCAGAGACCATGTTACGATCGTTTTCTGCTGTCAAAACTAAGAGGAATCAAACTGGGTTGAGGTGGTTTTCACTTCCTCGAACTATCAAGCAAATTCTCGAAGTTCCTCCACTGGTAGGTTCTTCTATTTCAATCAGTGGCCATATCAAGTCGATACGACGGTTTAAAAAGATCGGTTTTCTTGATTTATCAGATGGTACCACTTCCAATTCGTTTCCTGTGGTGGTGAAAGATACCGATTCTGTGTTTGGGTCTTATAAGTTCAAAGTAGGACAGAGTATTAATGTTACTGGTACATTGAGTGAATCTAAAGGTCTGCAAGATTATGAAGTGACCTTCAATCCTCTGGAGCCAGAGAACCAATTAAATATCATTGGTGATGTGGAGGAGAGCTACCCCATCCAAAAAAATGCCATGACTTTGGCATATTTGAGACATCATCCTTCTTTCAGACACAGAACTTCGACCCTATCATCAGTATTGAGAGTCAGATCTCTATTGGAGACCCATTTGATGGAATTCTTTGATGAACACGGGTTTTTCAAAGTGGCTCCTCCTATGTTGACCGGTGCTGATTGTGAAGGGGCTGGTGAACAATTTGAAGTGGAATCCATCAATCCCAAAATGGTAATGGAAAATGGAAAAATGGTTCCCGAGAAGTTTTTTGGAAAAACTGCTTATTTGACTGTATCCACACAACTACACCTCGAAGTATTAGCTGCATCAATGAATCGTGTTTGGACGTTGGCTCCTTGCTTCAGAGCAGAAGATTCTAATACAAATCGGCATCTTAGCGAGTTCTGGTTATTAGAAGCTGAGCTTTCCTATATAAACTCGGTAGACCAATTGACCGATTTTACAGAATCCATGATTAAACATGCAACCAAGAAACTTCTAGAACACAAAGGAGATATTTTGGGGGCCCGGTATAGTAAAGAAGATCAAAAAGAACTTGAGGCCAGATGGGATATGATTCAGCATCAAAAATGGCCCAGTATAACATATAATGAAGCTATCAAACTCATTCCAGAACTTCAATGGGGAGATTCTTTACTGACAGAACACGAGAAATGGTTAGCAGGAGAGCATTTCAAGGGTCCAGTATTCATCACAGACTATCCTAAAAAACAAAAACCATTCTATATGCTCAATTCCGCAGACTATAACGAATCTCAGCCTACCGTAGCATGTTATGACCTTATATTCCCCCATATCGGTGAATTAGTAGGTGGGTCACTAAGAACTCATGATCACCATATATTAGAGCAAGAGATGATCGATAGAGGTATGAAACTTCTGGATATGAATTGGTATCTAACTACTAGACAGAATGGTAGTGTCCCGCATGGTGGATTTGGATTAGGTTTCGACCGGTTAATCTTATATCTCACCGGCTTAGATAATATAAGAGATGTGGTGGCATTTCCACGGAGTCCCAACCAGTGTGAAACCTGAAGTTCAAGTTCTTCGGACTCCTGATATCCTTACAAGCTCAACATTTGTAGATAATTGTACATAGTAAAATCGTATAAGAAGTAATCAAATCGCACTGAAAAAAAATGATGAAAATTTTCATCAAGAAGTAACTAAAGCAACTAAAATGGATCAATTAAACGGAAAAGAACAACAAGAGTTCCAACAAATCGTGGAACAGAAGCAAATGAAGGATTTCATGAGATTGTACTCCAACTTAGTTTCCAGATGTTTTGACGATTGTGTCAATGATTTCACTTCTGGATCCTTGACCAATAAGGAGAACACATGTATTATGAAATGTTCAGAGAAGTTTTTGAAACACAGTGAAAGGGTGGGACAAAGATTCCAAGAACAAAACGCTTTGTTGATGCAGAATATGCAAAAAAATTAGGGTTGTTCTTGTATAGTTTTGGTTTTCTTTGTACATAGTAGATATATATTTATATATAATCGAATAAATGGATTAGCTGTATCTGTTGACAGTTTTTACTTCTGTCCCTTCTTGTTCACTTGTATCAATCCGTTGTTTCTTGTAGTTACTCTACTTCTTCTCCTCTTCAGTACCTCTACTCTACGTCCTCTCTTCATCAAATCCTCTCCTGTACGTCCTCTCTTCATCAAATCCTCTCCTCTTCCATATCTGGGGCAAGATCGCGGCCGAAATTCTCCATTCCAAACATCTGTATCATGACAGGGTCTTCTGAATGTATGCGAGAAGGACTCCTGGTGCTACTCATGGCATCAACTATCAACAAGATCTTAAGACATTACGATTCACTAAACGTCAAGATCGAAATCGACACGTTTCTCGGATATTTAAAGACTTTAATAAGAAACTATAAGGAAATATTTAACCGCCCTATGGCAATCGATATTATCAATTCAAAAGAGCATTTGGCCCGTATAATCGATAGAAATGACTTCAAATACTTTGTAAAGCTCCAGGGAAACACCCTTCATATTGAAGCCGACATTGAAAACTATCCAGCATTGATGAAAGCTTTGATTGTAGAAGCCAGTCGAAGATACTCGATGTTTTTAGTGAAGAACGCCAATGATTTGGCACGGTTTTATGCCAATATCAGCGATGCTGAAGAATCTAAAGGTGCTATTGAAAAGCTAGATGTGACGGTTGTGAAAGAAACTGGGTTTGAAAAAGAGGAGGTCAAGAAACCAGAAGAAAAGAAGTCCAAGGATCCTCAACCTGAAGAAAATGATGTCGATTCAGAACAACAAGAAGGCTCAGAGGTATCTGTGGACAAAGAATCAAAAGTTAAAGAGCCAAAAGATAAAAAATCTGAAAAAGAACTGTCTGAACTGGAAGAATCTAGCCTGGAAGAATCCAAGGACGAATCTGAAAAAGACGAAGAAAAAGAAGCCACTCCAGAACCAGAACCCAAGAAACCTGTTACCAGACGAGGTAGAAGGATTGCAAAAGCTGAAGCTGCTGCTGAGGAAGATGAACCTGAAGAATCAAAAGAGAAGGACGTCAAAGAAGATCAAGATAAAGACGAAGAAGACGAAGAAAGTCAAGAAGAAGATAAAGACGATGAAAAGGATGAAAAAGATGATACGATTTCCAGGAGGAATACTCGAAAACGGTCTATGTCACCAGCCGTCACTAATCCTAATAAAAGATTCCAAAATATTGGTATTAATCTTATCAACAACATTCAATCACATCGGTTTTCGTCTGTCTTCCTACAACCAGTCAACAAGAAAGAAGTCCCTGATTATTATGAAGTGGTTCATGAACCAAAAGATTTAAAGAACATTATGAAGACTTTGAAGCTGAAGACAGCAGAACCAGTTTACACTCTGTTGCAAGACTTGGAAAGAGATATAATGTTAATGCTTGCAAACTGTATAATGTTCAATCACTCAGATGAAGACTTGGTTAATCTAGCAAGAACTATGAGAGATGACGTTATAAATACGTTCAAGATTTTCCGAGAGGCTGAACTGTAATTCCCATACACTGTATTATTAGTCTATATAAATCATAACTCAATATCATGAATCAATTACCATTGGAACTGGAATCAATTTGAACCGTTTCCGTCTTCACCTGATTCTTAGCAGTAGAGTCTATTGTTTTCTCATCATCCTCTAACTCAGGAGTTTGATTGATTAGCTTTTGCTTCTCTTCTCTCAATTGAAAATATCTTATAATACAAGCAGTAATTACACTTGCTACTACTGTAGCTATCATAGCATAACAACCTTTCTTGAATTTAGGAGCCGTATCAGCATTATAGAACAAAATCGACCACCAAGCATTCACAGCATTACTGAACATATTCATTGATGCCAACACAATGGCTCTCTCTTGTAAGTCATTAGCACATACCACATTGGCCCAGGCAAAGAAAGTAGCTTGTCCAGCATAAGCAGACCCTGAGAGGTAATGGCCAGCAAAGGCTATATTATGGTTAAGAGGAGCTGCCAATAGCAATATCGATGAAATAATCATAAGCACTGCTATACAACAAGCAACACGATAATGATACCTGGCCCCAGTTCCATCAACGTATAAAGCAAATAAAAATGTACAGACAATCCCAACAGCATATACTCCCATAGGATAATGATTTCTATCGACTATATCATAATCGAAGTATTGCAAGTAAAGAGCAAATAACCCATTGGTAGCATAACTTTCATTTTCACCACCAAGAACCCATAAAAATGAAAACAACCACCAATGCCAGTTCCCAGTGACTCTCTTAATTACTGACCAATCAAATTTATCTTTCTGGGGTCTTTCCATTCGCTTTTGTGCCAACTCCACTTCCTCTTGACTGAAATACAATACTTTACAAGTCTCTGGAGTATCAGGAAAGAAGAAAAATCCATAAATACAAATAGGTACGGATATAAGGAAATCCACGATAAACAACCATCTCCATCCCGCTAAACCATTGACCCCATTCAAGTTTTCATAAATGGCTGCTTGTAAAGTCCCCGAAAAGATATTTCCTATTAATCCAGAACAAGTGAAAATAGCTGACCGTTTAGTTAATTCGGATTCCTTATACCATCTTGATAAAATAAGATGAACACCGGTGAAAGTAGAAGCTTCAAAAACAGCTTGAAAGAAACGTATCACACAGATTTGATAGAAATGTTCCACTTTGTACATTCCAAGAACTAACAATCCCCATGCAAAGCAACAGAAACTCAACCATATACTTGGTCTGACTTTCAACAAAATAATATTGTGGGGTATAAGCAGGACCGTATACCCGACGGTAAACACAGTATTCGCTTGAGTCAACCGTTCAGGTGCTAAGCCCAAGTCTTCTTGAAGGCCACTGACAAACGCATTAATATAATTGATTCTTTCTAAATAGTTGACCCAATAAAGTAAGCAGGCAAATGAAAGAATAAACCAATCCATTTTCAATAAAAGCTTAGCTTCTTTAGGATCTGATGGAGCTTCTCCCCATACTATGATTCTCAACTTTCTCAATACCGACATGTTGATAGTATGATTAACAATATGATCTATACAATCTGATTAATAATCTGATCTCAATACAATCTAATCCTTGATGAGTCAAATGTATGAATTTGCAACCAAAAGGTATTCCGTTGAACAAAAGATGAGAAAAAATGAGAAACCAGCGTCTATGATGTGATATTTATAGCACTGATGGATCGAACCTTATCTTGATCTTATCGGTTGTTTTCAATGTTCAAAGCAGTTAGGGTTCGGTTGCAGTGCTATTAAGATAAGCTACGTTGACAAAAAGCCATTCCGTTCACCTAATCCGCTGGTGCGGCTCATCGACGACATTTCTGTCAAGCTTACGGAAACCTTTATCCAAGTTCCCGGACGGGTAAATAGTTCCGTCCTGGTGTCGGGGGTTTAAGAAATGGTCAAATGAGTTGCCAATATCCATTTGTAGGTTAGTTCTTTTTTACCAGAAAGTTTTCATTAGAGAAGTACCAATAAAATATGTTCATACTATCAGCTCACTATTTCATACTATCAGCTCACTATACTATCTAAATATCAGAATAATCAAGTAAGTTCGATACAGCCTTCATCATCTCGATGACTTTCTCTTCTTGAAATCTTCTTCCTACTATCTGAACTGCCACAGCTCCTCCGTGGGTTTCTTCCGGATTGTAATCTTCCCAGATCATCTTATCAGATCTACTATAATTCGTACAAGTTTCGTCCTTAATGTCGATGTCTTTATCGGCTCTGGTAACAGGAATAATCCCAGCCGAATAATCCAACAAATTAAAAGGACTGGTATACCCAACATAGTCTCTGAATTTATGATGTGGTGACCCAGCAAATGGAGTAGCAGGCATTATAATACAATCAATAGGCTTACCGTTTTTGGTTTTAGAAGCAGTTTGATTCCATCTGTCTAAATATCTCTTCATAAGACTCGTTCTTTCTGCTTGAAGTTGCCATAATCCAGCTACGCCTAAATCTTTGGCAGTCCCATATGGTTTCATATACTCAAATAATGGTTCCCCTGTGGCATCTACAACATCTTTAACGTGTTTTCCTCCATCACTTAAGAAAAACGATCCAACAATCTGGGCAGCTCTAACATGATCAGTAGGCTCCCATTCAATGATGTCATGTCCAGCTTCTTTCAATTTGTCTATCACAATTTTCATTCCTCTACGAATAGGAGGGGTTGGCCGTACATATCCGTCATCAATCAAAACAGCCACATTCAATTTGTCGGGCAATTCAATAGATTTCCATGGGAGTTCCACTACTTTACCATCATAATTCCACGGCTCTTTATCTACAATAGTTTTGCAATAAAGCTCCAAAGATTCTAAACTGGTACTTAATGGTCCATTGACGGAGTTAACGGATTCTAATCCTGGTAATCCAGAACGAGATCCATAAGTAGGAAATCTACCAAATGAAGGTCTTAAAGTAAAAACATTCTGAAACGAAGCAGGAAGTCTTAAACTTCCACCAATATCACTGCCAATTCCTACTGGAGAACCTTTCAATTTAAGAAGACTGGCTTCTCCTCCACTACTACCTCCAGAGCTCAAATCTCTATTCATTGGATTTGTAGTAGTTCCATAGATATGATTCTTAGTCTCTGGCATCATCATGGCCACAGGAACATTGGTCTTGACGTATAGCACTGCTCCTGATTCTCTAAGCATTTGGACAATAACAGCGTCTTCAGTCATGGCTTCTGGTTTAAAACAGTTATCAACCATCCCAATAGTAGTGGCGTGCCCTTTAATATTGATGTTATCTTTCAAAGAAATAGGCAATCCATGAAGAGGACCTTTCAACTCACCAGTCCGGTCTTGATACTCGTCCAACTCTTTGGCCGTCTCCAATCCTTCTTCAAAAAAGATTTCTGACAAACAATTGGTCAATTGATGAGCAATAGTAGCTCTTCTTCCAAATGCTTGCATTACTTGTAAAGCTCTCCATTGCTTGGACTTAATATTGGCAAGTATCGTAACTCCGTTTGATTCGGTGATCTCTAAATCTAAAGGGCTCAATACGTTAGCTTTTGCAATCCAATTGGTCACATCTTTGACTGAATTATCTGGCAACTTGGATTCAGGAATTAACCATTCTGAAATAAATCTCTTATCTCTCAATGCCTTTTTCTTCGCAGCAATGTCCACGTATGGTGCATCTAAAGTCATATTCGTCAACCTTTTCGATAATCTCGTTATAACAAACACTAGTACAGTACTTATAACTCAGTTCCCGAAGAAATAGCCCTATTGATATACAAAGAAACACTCTTCCCTATAGTCAAGCTTGAATCAAAGGCTCGGAAATAATGTCGCATGTCGCGTCCTTTTAGGAAAGGGCCGTCTTATCAGCGATCGGCGGTCGACTGTGCGTCTGATAACGAAAATCGCGGCTTTTACCTCCGAATGCAAAAACTATAAGAACCAGGCGATTTCTTCCTCAGGTCACAGGGAAGTCACAGGGATATCACAGGAACAGCATTATTTCGGTCCAATCTAACTTTTGCAAAAATGCAGGTTTTGTGGTCGAGAAAGTTGGACACCAATCCTTTTATTAGAAACAATGCCTATACTGTTACCAGTTTTGAAATATCTAGTCTTAGTGCAATGCTATCGATTGTTGATTACCTTGGTTGAATTTTTGCCCATTTTCTGGCTCCCTTTTTCGGGTCTAAAGAGTGCGAGTCGGGGGTGGAATTGGGTTCCGGTCAAAAGTGGTTGTGGCTTCCCGCTTTGGAGCTGGCTTTCCTTTGGATATAATTGGACAGCGATAACGTCTCTAACCTTTCTCTCTTATCGTTGTCAACTAGTTTTTCTCGTATCGAATCATAGGTGTAGTTATCTTAGAGTAATTGTCCTATAGGTGTCCTATAGGTGTCTTAAAGGTAGTGGTATTATCTAAATACTCTATATCTCTATATACGCACACGATCTCAAGCTGATCTTAGTCTGAATCAGAATCCGATTCCGTCTCCGACCCCGACTCGGACGCTGAATCTGTCTCCAGCTCTTCTCCTTCTACTCCACTGATTTCCTCCACTTCTACATTGTAGCCTTGTTTGGTTAAAAACTGTTCAAACTCGGCAGATTTGGCCGAAGGGATACTGGTGAATAATACCGAGCTCTCATTTTCAAACAACGGTTTTATATACTTGTTCATAGTTTGTACCAAGTCATCAGCAGTAACTTTTTTCAACTTTTCAATCAAAGTACTCTTGTAGTCTGGCCCTCTTCTTCTTAAGATATTGTCGGAGATTTTGGCAAATGAAGCATCATAAATATTTGCTTCGGCATTAGCTACGATATTAACTATAGCCGAAATACAATTTTCTATTGTGATAGCATCGAATTTGTCAGCACTGTCACAGAACTCACCAACAATGTCCTTACTCTTGATCCAAGCTTGTTCAGCGTCTGATGAGCTATAAATGGAATATGTCAAGTATCCGGTTTCCAAGCTCCTTGTCAAGCTGGTTCCATAGGCCAAACCATTCCCTCTAATACCTCTCCAGAAGGGCCCTTCTACTGTATTCAAATATTCGCTGGCTAGGGCGATTTTAAATATATCTTCATCCAAGTAGTCGAGTGGTATCAAAGTGGATGTCATTAAATGGCTCGAGTCAGCTGCTGGAAGGGTGACGATATAAGCGTTGTTGGAACATGCTAAACCCACTTCACTTCTAAATTCATGAGATCTTGGGAGTTTGGAGATTGGTGTTCCCTCTACTGACTCATTGAATCTAGAGTCGGACTGGAAACACTCAATGAATTTAGACCAAGTTGAAACTGGATTATTCAATTTTTTACAATTACCATTGACAAAGATATTGAAGTTGTTCAAGTTGAAAAGTTGTTTCTTGAAAGTCTCAAGATCATTCTTGATCTTTTCGAAATCCCCGTCATTAATTTCATTCAATACATCTTGAAAAAACTGCTCGTTGTTGATGGAGTCGTGTTGTTTTCTGATGGAATTATCATTGAAAAGAGTTCTGTATTGTTTAGAATACATCATCAATTCTGCGTTTCTCTTTTTCTCTGGTAAGGAGTTGATGATTTTTTCAATGATCACTTTGATTCGGTCATGCTCAATATAATTCATGGTCATGATTCTGCTTAACCATTCAACGGCTTTATGGTACTTTTCAATCTCACTTTTGACCTTGATAGTGATAAACTCTGACAGTTGACCGTCAAATCCATTATCCAACAGATACTCGATTAAATCCTCATTTAATTGATTAATGACATCTTCAAATGATATGATCGTGTTATCCTGGCCTGGTACTTTGTTGGGCATATTGAAAATTTCCTCCATGACAGAGAGATATCTCAAGTATTCCTTATCGACGTGTTTGGTTGATATCACAATACTGATTGTGACAAATTCAGATTTGAAATCTTCAAAATGAAAGAAAAGAGGGTTTTGGGGGATTTCATCTCCAATAAGCTGGTTGGCAAAGGAGTCATTAGTTTCGTAGGCAACAGTTAAATCATTAGTACCAGCTCTATAAGATTTGGTCTCTATGAAGGAAATATTAGCAACGTCAGGCTTACCAAATTGAGTTAATAAATGTTCTGGGATCTCCTTATCATTTTCGGTTTTTGCATGCTCCAATTTCTGTTCAAGGTTCTTCAATCCTTCTTTTCCAAACTTTTCTATAGTATCTTCTTTGAATTGCTTCTTCTCTTGTTTCATAGCCTTGTTCAACTTGGCTGATGGTTTTCCTAATATCGTAGCTGATTTGTTCTTTACAAATTGTTCATCGATGAGCTTTGACCATTCAATAGCAGTCCATTTTTCAAGGACATCAATGGCTCTTAAGGTTCCACACCATTCTCTCAACCCTTCTCTTTCACTTCCATAAATAAAATCAATCACAGCACAATTCTGGAAGAAACTAGGCAGTTTTTCACATTCGAAAATCAATTTCAATCGCTGTTGTCTGATAACCTGCTTCATGAAATCCAAATCGAATTTAGATGGGTCTGTTTGTTCCTGCAACAACATCTTCACTTTTTGATCAAGTTCAGATAATCTATCAGTAGGCACACCACTAAAAGAAAACCCAGTTCCTACCGTCCAGTAGTCATCTGTAGTGTACGATACTTCAGTCGCTAAAGGATCCTCTACTTCTATCAAGTGCTTATTAAACAAACTACTCGGCGTAGATGTCAAATAAGCTCCAAACATATCATTAGCTTCGACAGTAATGTTATCATCAAATTTCGGTCCTAGCCATCCAATTAAAACTTCTCCCATAGATTCATCCTTATCGGGGAACTCTATCTCTTTTATTATCATTTCACTCAATGGCTTATCATGGTAAGAATCCACAAATGGTCGTTTGTGTGGAGTTTCTGGTAATCCTGGCAACTGATTATCAAATTCTGTCATAGTTTGTAACATTTCTTGCGCGTCAATAGACCCAGTAATGATAACACTAAGATTATCAGGTCTATATAAAGATTTATGGAAATCCCTTATTTGATCATTGGTCAAATGTCTTAATTCACTTGTAAGTCCTCCAGTTTCAGATGCATAGCCAGACTTTTCACTGTACATAGTTCGTTGTAAGCTTAAGAAAGTCTGAAACCACGATTGATTCTCTATCCCTTGCATTTCACAGAACACTACTCCTTTTTCATCCCCATTTCCATCGATATGATACACTTCAGTTAAACAAGCTTCATCGGTTAAAGTAGGATTGAGGATATGTTCCAAATAAATCGGCAATAGAGTCTTAAACCCTTCCCAACCAGCTGTAGTCATATTATACACAGTTTGATCTATCGCCGTCCAAGCATTAGTGGAAGAGAAAAATCGATTCCCTAACGTATCTAAAAATCCTTTGTAAGGGTAGTTCTTGGATCCCATAAACACTAAATGCTCTAAAGTATGAGGACATCCCGAATCATTGGCGATTTCTGTTGCCACTGCAAAATATCCTTGCACTATAGGCGACGGTTGGTCAATATAACATATTTGAAGACCAGTTCTTTTGGACCGCCATTTGGTGATTTTGGTCGGAGCAAATTCTACTTCGAATGAGTCTAGAACTTCGAACCCGCTTTCCTCCTTAGTCATGGGGTTGTATGTATATATATATGATTTAAACTTATAAATTTCAAATTTTTCACTTTTGATATACGCGCAAATGTCAAGAAATACGCGCGAGATGTCAAGAGATGCGCAAGAGGTTGCAGTAACTAAGATGTGATTGATAAGTTTTCTATTATGTTATTTACATCTTCTATCGAGCTTATCCTACTGGATCCTTTCCAGCGACCTCTTTACTGTCTTCCTTAACTTCTTGTTCTTGTTTCGGATCGTCTTTTTTAAATGATTTAACAAACTTTAAGTGTTCTGAAAGTGGAGATTCAGTGTCTTTCAACAAGGTTTCTACGTATTTCGATGCCCTTTGACAAACTTCATCTTGCTTCAAATCGTATCTCTCGAAGACTTTGGACTTTTTAAGCCCCATTTCATCACATACTAACCATTTGGAAATTGCAGCCATTCTCAATTCTTCATCTATTTGAGTGGATAATACCGATTGGACTTGAGCAACTGGAGCCAAGTTTCTTGTTTCCCATATACTTTCTTCCCCTTTATATATGGTCAATGGGTTATTTAAAGGTTGACTGGTATGTAAGAATATTGCCTCTAATTTATTCCCGTCCAAAATAGGATCATTGTCATCGGTCATTTCTGATTTGAAAGATTCAAATTGTTGAACGAGTTCTTTAGTATACTCGTTGTCCTGGAAGGGCCATAATCTAGAATCTAAACCTTTGTCAGCAAGCCATTTCAGCCAATCTTTCATTCTGAACTTTGCGGCAGTGGGGAAGTACTGGACTAGTGTTTGTGCTTGTGGAGAATCCAGATCAGAAGAACCAGCTTCTGTATCTTCACTCTTCTCAGCTGTCAAAAAATCAGGATCCTTTTGTACTAAGTGATAAGTTTCTCCAAACACATGTAATGCAGGTATAAGAGCATCTTTATCATTCTTGATTGAAGAATCCTGGTTGAATAGTTCATAATAGCAGTTGGGCCCGTATATGTTGTAGTATAATGCCAATAGGAGAGCCTTGAAATGTCTGGTTTTATTTATCACGTATAAGCTAGAATCTGCTGTCCTTCCTGAGGGTAATCCTTCTAAATCATGATACAGAACTTCAGAATTTCTATCATTGGCAAAATACTCTGAAAACTTCTTTTTGTTATCTAGACCATGTCTTCGAATTGGTTCTCCTACCAGAAACCTAGCTATATCGTAGTATAATGGAGAAGTGGTCTTAGCCCAAATATTCGGCCACATAACGAACTTGGAAGTCAAGAAATCCTGGCTGGATAATAAGGAGTCCAAGTTCTTAATGGGCAAGATTCCACTTGTAGTATCAATTACAATCACATTATCAAAAGTCGAAAACATTATAGCAAGTATCTTCAATTGAGCATCAGTTAATGATTTTGGTAATCCTTTCATGAAGAAAGGCGCTTCCTCTTCTATAACAATGCACTTTCCCTTGAAATAATTAGGGAGTAGATCATTGCAAATGTACTCGTCTCTATCGTCTTTAGATAACAATACAAGTTCAACAGGAAGAGTGGTATCTAATTCTTGGAGTTGTAAGATAACACTCAAAGCCGACCCGAGACTTTTTCCCATACCATTCAAAACATACCCATCGCCCATATATACAATGTTGATTGGAATATTGAAATTATTAATCAAAGGAATCAATTTATCGTGATTGGTAGTTAACCTATCAATTTGCTCCTTACTAAGCGATACTCTTTTATGGAGCAAATTATCATGAGATAATATTTCTCCATAGGTAGGGCTATTGAATTTCTGAGGAGTGACAATCTCCCCTATATGATTAGGTTCGATTACCACTTTAGGCTCGTGTGCTTTTATAAGTTCCTCATAAATAAATTTGTAGAAAGTATCTCTATCCGGTCTTTCATCAAGTTGCTGGATAAGATTATTGACAAAGTCATTGGCATTAGCATCATTTTCAAGAAACTTTTTATACTTCTCAGTGTTTTTCAAGGCCACCATAAGATCTTTGACAATATAACTTTTAACAATGTCGGCATTATTCTTCAAGAGTTCATTCTTCAATTGTCCATTCAATTCATTATTGATTTGCTCTTGCTTATATACTTTTTTAGTGAAATCTTCCTTGAGTTTTTCCTTTATATCAGCAAACACCTGCTCTTGATATTTGATTCTAGTATCTTTTTTCAACTTCTCTAACAACCTGGGCTCATTATCCTTAGTCAATTGTTTAACCACTTTCCGTAACACATCTTCATTATCGTACTTACAAGTGTCTTTAAGTAGGGCTTTAGTATCCATTTCCTTGGCGTATTCATCTAATTGTAAGTCATCATGAGTCTTTATCTTAGAACTTATATTGGGCAACACATTAGTATAACCATCAGAACCACTGCTGCTGTATAGGAATATCGACAAATTGAACACTATCACGGCAAATAGGAGTCCACTAAGAAGGATCAGGACTTTATTAGTCTTCTCGAAAACCCGGCTTAGTATAGCGTTCTGTCTCATCCTCTCCCTTAGTTATGTTGAATTCTGTTTAGCTCCGGATAAACTATTTCTATAGATAAGAGGATTATATCTGTTTGATACTTCAGGATGATTATAAATTGCTTAAAGCTGGGAAAGTCTCTCTATAAATAGTGAATTTTGAACCTTGGCGGTGTCGTGTCACTTTTATACCCCGAAATCTCGCATTGAAGATTTACGAGCATCACAATGCCAGGGTCCAAAATGGAATAATGGAATCAGAATAAGCAAAAACTTAATGAGACAATACGAGTTTTGGGTGGAATTTAGTTGTTTGGGAGGTTGTTTTAGATAGTCTATGTTGACTTTAGGTTGTATAGTGGTTCTTATTAGCTAGTAGTACCCTCTCTTCTATGACTTTATTATATGCGCTAATTACATGCGTGGAGTCAGGATGTTTGAGCGGTGTACGGATGTTTTAGAGGGATAGTTGCAAATTGGAGTCTATTGATAGTTTGGCCGAGGAGAAATTTCTTTGCAAGTAAAGGTATGAGAAATGTGTAGTGTTAGAGATAAGTTCTCTTGATTCTTCTTCATTTGTTTCTTCTTCTATTAATTTCCTCAAAAAACAAAGTCAACCTTCTTTTTTATATCTAAGAATCTGCGATTTTCACAAATGTTAAACTACTTATTATCTACTAGCTATATCTTCTTCCACAGGTCCCTAAAAATCACCAAAAAATATAAACAACATCCACAAACAACTAAAGATTCATTTAGACCCATATATTAGACACATATCTCTGCCATTTTCCCGTAAACTGAGAATATTCACAAAACTCACCTCGTTGGCTGATAACGGCGATACCGCCATCGCGAAATTACAAGACGAGGCTCACTACATAAATGGTGATTTTAGTGGCGGCAAAATTACAAATCATTCTAAATATCTCCTATGTTTGAATTACAAGTCCAGCTAGGGGACTTATCACCCAATTCAGATAAAGCAATATTACCCCCAGAAGTGCTATCTACAATCATAGACCAGTATGGAGATACGAATCTTCCGCATCCATTAATCTTCAACATATCTAATAGCGCCAAATCCACTTACATCGGGGTAAAAGAATTTAGTGGAGCTAACAATAACATAATTCTTCCTGAATTTATAGCAAAAAAACTACAAGCTCAAGATGGCGATGAAGTGACGGTGAAGTTGATTGATAATATTCCTAAAGGAACCTTTTTGAAATTGAAGCCATTACAATTCTATCCCGAGATCAATAATTGGAAATATTATCTTGAATCCACTTTGAATTTATATTACACCACCTTAACTAAGAACGACAAATTGGTTGTCAAAGATTATGAATTCCTTATAGAAGATCTAAATGACGAGACTGTGAGCATTATAGATACAGATGTGATTTTGGATATTGTGCCTTTGAATGATATTATGGCCAATCAACAATTGAATTTTAATATCGACAATAGTGAAGAGTTGGATTTTCCCCAGTCTAAAGATATGGAGATTGTCCCTTTTAGCAAAGACTCAAAAATAAAAATATTCAAATTGAATGTTTTCAAAGTGTCTACGCTGCTTACGGTTACTATTAGGTCTCCCAATTTCTATAATAGTGATGTTATTATTGGTAATGACAAGTTGATAAACTTGGAGAACTTTAAATTCACCACTATGGACCAAGACTTTGAAGTTCAGCAAGATGGTGGAGTTAAAACTATCACCATACCTTTTGAGTATGTGCAATCAATTGCTGATAGTTGTAAGTATGATTTACTGGAGGGGTTTGCTGAAGATGACGAGCTTCGTAATTGGTTATACATAGTTCCATTTACCTGGGAATTCACAGAAACAGTTGAGTTAACTATCGAAGAAAGGGGTCAAAAGAAGGAGATTGCTGATATGGAAACTGCTGATATGGAAACTGCTGATATGGATACAGATATTGAAGATAATACTATCCTTTGCAGAAACTGTTCCAAACAAATCAATAAGAACCAATATCAATTGCATGAAGCATTTTGTTTCAAAAATAATATCAAATGTAGTTGTGGAACCGTGTTTTTAAAATCCATTCCTCCAAACCACTGGCATTGTCCCAACTGTCTGAAATTTTCAGATTCCGAACTTTTCAAATTCAAACATGAAAAATTGAACCATCAAATATACAAGTGTGACAAATGTGACGAAGAACAGGTTTATGCAAACTACACAGACTTAATCATCAACCATAAATCGTCTACATGTCCTAACAAATTACACGAATGCAAATTCTGTCATTTAGTACTTGAACAAGGAAAAGCCACATATGTGGATAATTTCGAAAACTTGACCAACCACGAGAATAGTTGTGGTAACAAAACCGACGAATGCTACAAATGTCATAAACTTATTAAACGCAAACAATTCCGGAAACATTTCAAATTACATCAATTAGACCAGAAACTAACCAATGAAAGCTTCAAATTGAATTTCATTAAATGTAGCAATGAAAATTGTGTGAACCAAGCATCTTTTGAAAACCCCATGAACTTATGTGACTATTGCTTTGGGCCCCTATACAATTCCGTCTACGACCCAAACCACAGCAAACTCCAAGCTCGTATAGAACGAAGATACATGCTTCAACTAAACAAAGGATGTGAATATGAATCCTGTCAGAATTATTACTGCAAAAGAAATAATAAACTAGGATCAATCAAAGAGATCCTACAAACTATCCACAACCACCTTTTCCCCCACATCATCCAACCCCCACTACCAATTAACAAAGATAAACCTATACAAACATCCACCAACAAATTTTGGTTTTGTGTTAGTGAATCCATGAACCATAAATTGATTCTCTACAATCATTTCCAATCCGATTATGCCCCGGAACTCGTCCTAAAGGGCCTCAATGACATCAAACAACTAGACCAAGATTCATTGCACACCTGGTTGGTCGACAACAGCCATGGCTAGTATAGATTGTATATAAACGTCAATTCATCTATTAATTTACCTCTTTTAGGTGTTCCGTTTAACTCCACCGTCGGTCATTGGATGTGGAATTGCGTCACAAGATATTCCTATCTCGGCCATTGGTCTGCGCACAACACCTCGCTCATCCTTTTATCTTATCGCCACTTTTACCAGCCATTCTTCTCCTTAACTATCCCTTTCTTTTTAGTCTAGGGATAAATTGGATTTTTATATAGAATCCTGAGTTTATTATAAGAAAGTTTGTGTTAGACATAAGTTCGTTGCTTTTGTTGTTACCATGTTATTATCTAAGTCTGTTGCGTTATCTATCTTGGCCACATTAGGGGTCAACGGGTTGGTCATTCCTGATGCCCATGAAGTCATTGACGTGTTCCAAGAAGAAGCTAAGGCTGTTCAACACACTGTGATGGAAAAAGTGGGTGAGTTAACCGATCAATCCAAAGATATCTTGAAGAAATTGGATATTAAATTGGCTGACATTAAGGATGCCGCTCCTCTTTCTATTGTGGATAAAGCTAGAGATATCATTCCTCATAAATACATTATTGTGTTTAATGATGATGTTGATGAAAACGAAGCTTCTTTCCACAAGGAATGGGTTGGTTTGCAACACGTTAATTCCTTAGAACCAATCAAACAAGAATCTCAACATTCTTTCTTCAGCTCTATTAAAGAGTTCAATTCCGAAGGTGGGGTTGTTGATAGCTTTAAAATCGGCGACTTATTACATGGATACTCTGGGTTCTTCTTAGATGAAACCGTTGAATTGATTAGACGTCACCCAGCTGTTAAGTTTGTGGAAAAGGATTCTATGGTCTATGCTTCTGAATTCGATACTGAAAAAGGAGCTCCTTGGGGGTTAGCCAGAGTGTCTCACAGACAACCTTTAAGTTTGAACTCTTTCAACCAATATTTATACGAAACTGAAGGTGGTGAAGGGGTTACTGCTTACGTGATTGATACTGGTGTCAATGTTGACCATGAACAATTTGGTGGTAGAGCTACTTGGGGGTCTACTGTTCCATCGGGGGATGCTGATGTTGATGGAAATGGTCACGGGACTCATTGTGCTGGGACTATTGGTTCTGAAACTTATGGTGTTGCTAAAAAAGCTGACATTGTTGCTGTTAAAGTATTAAGATCCAACGGTTCTGGTAGTATGTCTGACGTTGTCAAAGGGGTTGAATTTGCTGCCAAATCCCATCAAGATGCTGTTAAAAAGGGTAAAAAAGGTTTCAAAGGTTCTACTGCCAACATGTCTTTAGGTGGAGGTAAATCTCCTGCTTTGGATATGGCTGTTAATGCTGCTGTCAAGGCAGGATTAAACTTTGCCGTGGCTGCTGGAAATGAAAATCAAGATGCCTGTAACACTTCTCCAGCTTCAGCTGAAAATGCTGTTACTGTTGGTGCTTCTACCATTTCTGATTCCAGAGCTTACTTTTCCAACTACGGTAAATGTGTGGATATTTTCGCTCCAGGATTGAATATCTTATCCACCTACATTGGATCCAACACCGCCACTGCCACTTTATCCGGAACCTCCATGGCCTCTCCACACATTTGTGGGTTATTGACCTACTTTGTTTCTTTACAACCATCAGCTGATTCTGAATTCTTCACTGCTGGAGACTCTGTTACCCCAGCGCAATTGAAGAAGAACTTGATCGCTTTCGGTACTAAAGATGCCTTGACCGATATTCCGGAAGACACTCCAAATATCTTAGCATTCAATGGTGCTGGTCACAATTTAACTGATTTTTGGGGTCTTGAACAAGAATCCGTCAAGGTAACTGAAGAATCTGGCGTTGCTAAGGAAATGGACAAGATCCATGCTGCTTTTGACGAAATGTTGGGTCAAATTGGTGAAAACTCCGCTCCAGTTCTTGATGAAATCGACAAGTTCATGGGGAAAGTTTATCAAAAATCCTCTTAAATTATCTTATAGAGAATTATAGAATCATTTGAGGGGCCCCATACCATTCTAGCATCTTTGTATATTATCTACTAAAGATCACCAGAATAATGGCCCTATCTTTTTGCTTTTATGTCCCAGCATTCTGTTTCCTGACTTCTTACATGGAGTCGTTCATATCCGGGGTTGTTTGTTTGCTATGTTTTCGTTTGTGTTTAGTTTCATTACCTATATAAAGAGTCTGTAGTGTAAATGTGAAATGTTATTATTGATTATTTGATCGCAGTGGCAATGAGAATGGCGGCGAGCGAAATTCTCATTTTAGTAATCTTTGGCAGAAGGGCTTGACAGAATATCAGAGTAGTTTGATAAAGAGTTTGATACAGAGTTAGTGATCGATAGAGATTTGTGTCTATTGAGAAGTCTGTTTTATTAGTTGAAGATGTCGACGCCTGCAAAAAGAAGACTCATGCGTGATTTCAAACGGATGCAACAAGACGCTCCTAGTGGTGTTTCTGCATCTCCGTTACCTGATAATGTCATGACATGGAATGCTGTGATTATAGGACCTGCCGAGACTCCGTTTGAAGATGGAACCTTCAAGTTGATATTACAATTTGATGAACAGTATCCGAATAAACCGCCAACAGTTAAATTTATAAGTGAGATGTTTCATCCTAATGTGTATGCTAGTGGAGAATTATGTTTGGATATTCTACAAAACAGATGGTCTCCTACTTATGATGTGTCGAGTATCTTGACATCGATCCAGTCATTATTAAATGATCCTAATATCAGTTCCCCTGCTAATGTGGAAGCAGCCAATCTATATAAAGATCACCGTTCGCAGTATATAAAACGGGTGAGAGAAACAGTGGAAAATAGCTGGAATGATGATGAAGACGATGAAGATGAAGATGACGATGAAGACGAGGACGATGAGTAGAATAATGAAGATAGCTACACACAACAATTCAGAGACATAGATGATAACCATCAGTTGTGTGTTGGATGTATATTACTTATTGTGAGATATGGTTACTATGTACAAATTAAAGCAGATTTAAATCTTGCCATCTTATCTACACAAGAAATAGCTTATTTCAACCATAAATAATACCATTTACGATTTTGATTTTGGTTTTGTATTTCTTGGGCCAATGCTTCCTCTTGTTGTTTTTTCTGCCTTTCCTCTTCATAGAGATCTCTAATGACGAATTCCTGGGGTTTTCCATCTTCGCCGATTTTTTTATCTCTTAATAATGCTAACGAAGCAATTATCAATGTCACGTAGATGAAGAATTTCGTGACGTTGTCGATTCTTTTAGTATCAAACTGGTCTTTGTAAACTGGGGTTTCCAGTAAATACCGTGGTGGTAATTCTTTAATTCGGTCTGTTGGTTTAGGATTAGTTTTTTCCACTGGTTGGACAAACGGCAAGTCAAACGGTGTTTCTAATCTATTCCAGTTAGTGAATTTTTCTCTGGGTCCCCAGTTCCCGTAATATATATAATACCCTAACAATTTATCTTGTGGAGTTAATTTGGTCCATTTCTTATCGTATTTGGCTTGCAACTCTTGCAACACTTGTCCCTGATGTAGTAAGCTCAAGTCTTTGAATTTAGAAGGATCTTCAAATATTGGTCTGGTGTCTATGCTTTCCGTCTCTTTGTCTCCACTGGAGCCAGAGAACATAGTTCCTATATCTTTGAAAGATTGCATCGCCAACTTTGCAGCTTCTTCTCTCTTTCTTTCGAGCTCCTCGGGGGTTTCCGTCTCAGTAGAATTAGTTTGAGACGCCTTTTTGGAATATGCTTTGGTTATGCTTGCAACATCTCTGGAGAAACGGGGCCCTGTTCTATATATCCTTAACATTTTGATATTGAATACATTGATTTTTTCATCTGAGATCCTCACTAAAAATGAACCTCATTTTTCATTATGGATGAAGACGATGTTTTTGAGTTGTACAACACACAACTGGTGTTTATCCTCTATGTCAGAGCCGTATATAGTTCAAAAGGATATAAAGATGTCAGTAACATGGAAGAGCTGGGATTATGCTTTTTTCCGGAATTTTCAGATTCAAAATTGGCCCCGTTAGTTTTTGCATCCAAGTCTAGGAATCGAGTTTATCTTCAACTACCAGAGATTAACATACATATTCTTGGTAATTGAATAACAGCAAGATACTAAATCTACCCTAAATTCTATATAGGTACTTTTGGGCCCTCTTTTAGAACGAAAAAAGCAAAAAAAGGCAAAAAACAAATCAACATTTAACAACCTGTTCAAGGTCAGCCTCTTTTTCGACACATTAGCCTGGCTAGCTCAATCGGCTAGAGCGTTTGACTTTTAAATCACGTTTAAAGGTTATCAAAAGGTTGCGGGTTCGAGTCCCGCGTCGGGCTTTATTTTTTTCTTTTAGCTACTTTTTTTTGCAGCTATTCAACCTACATTATTATTAAACTCTAAATATATGTAAAAATGCTATATAAACTGGTGATATCTACACAATTCTATTCATAAATCTTCCCATGGCTATCATTGGAGCACAAATAGCCTTTACCATCATACAAAGGGCGTCTATCAAAAGACTTAACTCGTACAAAATCCACATGAAGATAGCCAACTCTATCAAGATGACAAATGTCTGCAAAGTTGGAAAAGATTCCGCTATTATATCAATAGGAGCAAATATGATCTTCATGATCTTGACACTTTTGATAAGCTGATTTATATTCGATATGATTGCTCTGGCGCCATTAGAAGTATCAATTAGTGAGCGATTGTTGGTGAATCTAGACTGTGGAGATCCTGGAGTGGAAGGATTGAAAGATCGATTTTTAGGATCCATTGATGAATAAGAAGTTGGTGGCTCCCGTTCTAATTGTCCCGTGTCAGGATTAAAGTACAATTCTTCATCATAATCAGCATCATCTTCATCATCAACTTCGATAACAAATTCCTGAGAATTGCCATCAAACGGAGAAATCTCATACATTGTGGATTGTGGTAACGATTGGTTCAAAGTAGGAACATCGTGCATTCCATCAACATTTCTAGCGGACTGATAACCGCTTATTTCACGAGCAGCATTATTGGCAAATAAATTGGAAGCAGGCAAGTTCCACATATTCTTAACTTTACTCACATTTTTATTGAAATTTTTCAACTGTTCCCGAGTCATTTTAATTCGAGGAACATTGTTCTTTTTATTCCTTTTCGGTGGAATATTTTCTTTTGAAGCCTTCACAAGAGATTTCGATTCACTAGGAGGCACTATTTGAGAAGCTGTTGATTGCCCTGCGGTATCTCCCACTGTCTCAGCTATAGGAACGGGCCCAGAGTGATAGTGAGTGTTTTCAGGAGAAGGTTTAGGCTGATCATATGTAAGCCATGACAATAAATAATTCCAAGCTGGATGGAAGTTGGGATTTGGACCCGCATAAAACCTATGATTTGCTTCGTCATCAGGCTCAGTAATTATGGGTTCATTTGTTTGATTATTCTCGGTGAATTCATCATCAAAAGTTTCATTTTCTGCTTGCTGTTGTTTTTCTAACTGTTCTATTTCTTTACGCCTTTTCTTTTCCTCTTCGAATTCCCATTGTTTTTCCATGTTTTTAAAGAAATCTTGACCAAGATCCTTCTTGAACTGTTTTGTCTTTGATTTCCACATTTTCTTAAAGTTTACTTTTTTCTTAGGTTTCGGATTATTACCTGCTTCAAGCACTCCATCTATAGGCTCACCACTTTCATTAATGTTGACAATATCTTGGGGCTGACCCCCTCCGTAATCTGAATCATCGTCACTTTCTCCACCTCCAGCAACAAAAATATCATTAGCAACATTGGACTTTTTATCTTTGTGGTCATAATAATTGTAATTGTTATAATCATCTCTTCCTAATTTCGCTTGAAAGTTTTTGAATGCCGTCTTCAATTTCTGATTCTGCTCTTGTTCCTTAATCTTTTCAGGATCATCAAATACATATTCCATAGGATTATACCTTCCAGATTCCTCGTCTTTATCGTTAAAAACATCTCTGAATGTTTTATGTGTGTAGTTGGTAGGTTTATAGAACTCAGCTTCATCATATCTTTTCTTTTGCTGAATGTAATAATCATCACCTTTTCTTCTAGGAGGTTGCCTTCTTCTTGATTTAGGTTCATGGCTTGACCGTCTAGGTACTCGTAGATTGTGTTCTCTGTTGTAATAGTTGTCATACATAGAAGATCGGTTGTTACTACTGGCATCATCAAGAGTTCTCTCATCCAATTGGCTATCATAATCATTCTCATAATCATCATAATCCTCATCATAATAGCTTCGACGTCTTCTACTTCTATGGGCAGGCTTTTGGTACCGTTTTTGTAAAATATTCAATTGGGCAGGTGTAATTTCTTCATTTAAATGGTCTGGATCCACTATAATCTCTTGCGTATTCACCGTATCAGGATTCGTTGCTGCAGTATACTGAGTCTCAGGAGAAGGAGGATAATCAGACCCAGCTGTAGTAGTCACAGTTTTATCCATAACAGAAGGTGAAGTAACGCCTCCAGTAATCATAGAAGCGTGTTCTTTATCTGTCTGATTGGAAAGAGAATATTCAGAAATCTTTTTGTTCAAGTTCTGTCTTTCAGGATTTCTTCTGTTCCCATGACGATTCAGTCTCAGTTTATTGTAGTTATCCAAGTAGGTGGTGGTATAGTAACCTCTATCGGTGACATTCATGGTAATGATTAGCAATAATGTACACTAGATCAGATTGGTTCTTCAAAACAGATCACTTAAAGAATATAGAATCGTAGAAAACCCTTGATCTCATCCATTCCACGCTTATTAGTCGAAATCATATCAGATGGCTGGATAAGTTATATACAGGAATGTATTTGATGTGCATGAATCGAGACATTTGCAGCATTATAGTTAATGTGTTAAGGATTGGATTTATTAGGGGAGAAAGGGGATAGGTTAAATAGAGAGTGTTAAGAGAATGTATGATGATAGGAGACTGTAGGATACTTCTGTTCTCCACTATATATTGTATTCTTATAGTGTCAATAGGAGTTATCCCCGCGAGACTCTGGTCGGAATTGCGTATGCGACCGGATATGGAACTCTTTCTCCTTACGATTTTATAAAGGACCACTTTATCCTGCCAGTTAATCTTGATTTCGTTCTAATGACCTTTTGACCATCTTTATAGGAACTCTGAACATAACGATACAAGCTCCCTAACAATCAATACAACTAATAATATCAATACAACTTATCATATATTATAGTAATAATCCCGTTTCTCTCAACTCCGGTGAGCATTGCGAAAGAAGTGAAGAAGTACAGATCTGATATTGATAGCGGCAACTTCAAACCCTTTTGAACTAGCAATGATCCAACAAGCAGTACATTTAAAACTACCTCACCACAGTTATTTTCCTCAACTGATATTTAGTCAATGTGGAAGGAAGCTTCGGCTCAAACAGAAGAATGTCACGAGACAGAAATCTACTCTGACTTCTGAGTCACGAGAGTCAGCAACCAGTTCATACATGGCAGATATAACTCCTTATTCCTATATCGATGAAGATTTCTTATCAGAGTTCAACAAACAAGAGATTGCAAAGTACCTTGAGAACCTCGGCCCGTATCCGAACTATAGCAATATCTTAAACCCCCAGCACTTTTACCAGAACGAAGTGTTGATGAAATTTCTGGATCGAAAACCTCACCCAGTGTCTTTAAGACAATTGGCTGGGTACGGGAAGAAGCTTAACAAGGAGAAAATCTTGAATAGTGCCAATTTCGTCCGTCTAGAATTACCTATAAGATTGGCTATGAAGGTCAGAGACTTACAAAGCTTACCATTTGGAATTGTCAACAATTTCCATTTCAGTCAGATTTATGAAAGTTATTATCACCTGTTCAATGCGTTTAGAAAGATGTCCAAGATCACCGATATGAAAGAAAATGATGAATTCTGTCAAAACCTATCAATTTTATTGGACGACCATGTATTCAATTTATCTCATTTGATGATGGGAGCTCTTGAAATCTCCATCTTGGAAAACTTTCCTCAGGAAAAATTAGATGAGTTGATGAGTTCTATGATCAGATCTAGAATTAGTAGAAGAGTTATTGTTGAAGAGCATTTATCATTGACGGAAAATTATAAATCCAAGCCACAAGTGACTAAATCTCCAGATTATATTGGGGAAATGTTTGATGATTGTCAAGCCGTCACTCATTTGAATATTGTGGCAGATTTGGTTAAGAATTCCATGGTGAACATTTATCCCAATATCAACAACATGCCAGATTTAGAGATTGATGGGGATTTAGACGTCTCGTTTCCATTTATGAAACCACATTTACACTATTTGTTTGGAGAGATCTTACGTAATAGTTATGAAGCCACCATCAAAAGACATGGGAATAAAACTTCCAAAAAACTTCCTCCTATAAAAATAACCATCATAAATACATCCAAGCAGATCACCTTCAGAATTAGTGATGAAGGTGGTGGAATCAATCACGACAAGTTATCCAACATCTGGTCATTTGGAAAGAATCCTGAATTCGCCAGGAAATCATTAGCCAATTTCCATAGAATCCCAGGGCTTCAATTGTATTCAAACTTGAAGGTTACTGCTGCTGGATCATCAGTGATTGACAAATCTACCTTGACTTCTAAAGTGGGGGAGTTTAGAGATAGTTCTAGCCCTGCTCAGGATTTAAATTCTTTGAGCGAAACTGCTATAGGTGATATCAATAAGCAATCATCTACCAAATCGAAGAAATCCACCTTGGAAAAATTGATCACAAGACCTCATGAATATAAATTAGGTCTTGGGTTACCTATGTGTAAGGTGTATGCTGATTATTGGAATGGGGACCTTCTGATGAATTCATTGGAAGGATACGGAAGTGATACCAGTTTGACTTTGAGTAAATTGGGATTATATAGTACCAAGACCCAGTTAGACAGGGCGTAGGTATACTGGCATATATACTTCATTTATTCTACTATCTATATATATATAATCATCTCCATCTATTCTATATATCCACAATATCTATTCACTCCATCTATTCACACCACCTATTCATCCCATATCACATTATCAACTCGTCCCTTCTCACCATTTGTGGAGTTGGCGATAAATGCGATAGCGACAATCGTATCAAACTTCATCGACTATGTCGAAGAACGTATCCATATCTTCGTTATTGGCCGGTGATCAAGAAGTAAATGAAAGCTCACGGATCCAAACAACTCCCGACAATGAAATTATTATAATCCCAGACGGTGAACATCGTGATGAGAGTGGACCTCCAATTCCTTCAAATGTTCAATATCAACAACCTCCAGAACCATTAGCTCAAACCTCGGCCCTGTTAATGGCTCCACCACCTTCAAGGGCCGTGGAATTGTCACCAACACCTGCTCCCCAAGAAGGTGCTAGAACTTCTGATGATGTTGAAGTGGTTCCTGAAGGTGATAAACCGAAGACTAAAGCAAAGACCCAAACAAAACGAGCTCCCGCCAAACCAAGAGGAAAAGCTGCCGGTACCGGAACTCTGACAAGAGGAAAAGGAAAGTCCGCCGGTCAAACAAGGACCACTCAAGCTAAAGGAAAAGCCAAAGCAGCTCCTGCTAAGAAGAAGACTACAGCTAAGACCAAAGCCAATTCTAATGACAATCAAGAAGATGGGAAGGAGATAGGCACGGACGCAAACGCCAACGATCCAGCTACTAACAGCGATCTTCGAAATTTAGTTTCTAGGTTTCAAACAAATATAACTGTGGGTGATGCTGATGCTCCAATTCTTATAGATGATGGACCTGTGCCACTTCTAGAACCTTCACCATTACCACATTCTCCTACCAAAGCACCCAATGGCGAAACTGGCTATAGAATTGAGAATACTCCTCAGCCAATTATGGTAGCACCGGCATCTGCCTCGGCTTCACCTTCTATTTCCAATTTGATGGCTTCGGAGAAGTTGCAATCTTCAATAGATCGAAGAGAGCTTAATGCTAGTATAGCAGATCATATCAAGAGATTCCAAACGAATTTCGTGACCAACAGTCCTAGTAAAACTTCCATCAGCTCTATCATCAATATTGATGAGCCAGAAATGCTGCCTGTTCCTGAGACCCAACTTCCTCAAGTTGATAATACAGCTTCTCAAGAAGACAAATCGGCAGAGAAAGTCCCCACAAAGAAACCAGCAGCCAAAAGAGAGAAAAGAAAAATAGAAAAGAAACCTGGTACTGCTGGTAACAAACGAAGAAAAACTCCAGAGGGGGCTTCCAAACCAGAGAAAGAAGTCATAAACTTACCACCCCCAGAATTGATTGATGTTTCTAATGATACAAAGCCACAAGAGGAAAAAACAGAAATAAAAAACGATGAAGATGTTTCAATGGATCCCGAGAAAGAGAAAGAAAAAGAGAAGGAGAGAGAAAAGGAAAAAGCAAAGGAAAAAGAACGGGAAAGAGAAAGAGAACGAGAAAAAGAACTAGAAAGAATTGAGCTGGAGAAAAAGGAAAAGAAAGAACTTCCGATAATCGCATTGAACATTCCATTAATTGATCCCAATAATCCTAAAGCCGGGCGGAGCGAAGTGGTTGTTAACGTTTTGAAACTAGCAGAAGATAAATATGGATGGTCTACCATTCACCCCGAAGCCAAATCAGCAATAGAAGTGATGGATGACTTAATAGAAGATAATGACGAAGAAGAAAATAAAGACGATGAGAATAAAGAAGATGAAGACGATGAAGAAGAAGAATTGGAGGATAGAGAAGGAGCTGGACCAAGTGGTACCAATGCCAATGGCACCACTGCCAACACTAAGAAAAAGAAGGACGAGAACTTAACAGAAGAACAATTGATAAGACAACATCAAACGAGAATGAATAGAAAAGTTGGGAAATATGATTATGAAGATCCGTTCATAGATGATGATGAACTTCAATGGGAAGAAAAAATCAGTTCCACCAAAGAAGGATTCTTTGTATACTGGGGACCATTGATCGAGGAGCGTAACAACAATGCTGCTAAAAAGTCTACCAAGAAGCGATAACTCACTATAAGCACCATGGCATCATGTAACATTAATTATTCAACTACATACTATATACTATTTACTATAAGACGATGAAGCTACAACTTCCATCATTAGAATTACTGGTGATGTTACCCTCTATTGATTAACTTTGATTAACTCTATCTAAAGTTATCGATAACATGTCTAAGTAATTGCGTTCATTGGCAGAATCCTTATACTGTTCCTTCAGGGCTTGCAAAATTTTTGACAACCGATTTAAGACCGGCGTTAACTTCAGAGAGTTATTCTTATATCCATCAAGGGTCCTTAACACAACCAATAAGTTCAATTCAGTAGACAAGTTTGGTAAGAAGGGCTGATTGATGGTATAATTCTTAGGGGCAGTTTGCTTAGGAGTCCCACTATCAGTCTCTCTTTCAGTTTCAGTTTCATCTGAATCATCTTCTTTGTCATCTTTGGTCTTTCCATCAGCTGAAGTACTCTCAGTGAAAGTATCACTGATGGTATTGTTCAAGATTCCAACAATATCGTTGAATCTGGAATCGGTCAAGGTCATATACTTCGTGGCTTTCTTGACTTCACGGGCAGGTAACGCAGGGGTAGACTTTGTTTGACCAATTGATAAATCTTTCAAATCATTGGCTACTTCTGATTGGTCGACATTTTTATCTTGGGTCAATAATTCTTTCAAGATCCCCACTAAAGCTACTCTTACATTATTAAGAGGGCAATTGATCAACGAGTCTTTTAAAAACTCATAACTGATTGATTCAGGACTCAAAATCAAAATCTTCGTTAACAATGTCAAGCAAGTAAATCTGAAATTCTTGAAAAACAATTGAGGACAATTGGAACACATGAATAATAAGGCCTGGAAATAAATATTTAAGTACACTTTTGGAATTGCACTGATGTCCAAGGAAAGCTTCTTACCTTGTTTGGTACTCTGTTCAATAGCATACCAGTTCCAAAATACCAAGGAATCTTGTATAGACTTATTCAGGAACTTGTTGTTAATCATTTGAGGTATTATTAGTCTTAAAGTCAAGATTAGAACATCATTAAAACTTACGTTGACGGGAGAAGAATCCGGATGGTCCACCACCTCTTTGCAGATATTATGAGTGTAATAGATCAAACAACCCAATTTATTCAAGGCGATGTCCTTAGCAGATTTACCGATAATAGTAGTGAACAAGTTGTCCTGATAATCAATCACTACCGACGGGAATATGTCGCTCAATAAATCATCTTCAGACTTCAGTCCTAATTTAAATTTATGGAACAATTCATGACTGGTTACTATTAATGATTGGAACTCTTTGTCTAATTCAATATCGAAACTTAAATTCAATTCGTGCAATCTTTCCAACACAATCAATTTCTGATCATTGACGAGTTTCTTATCACTAAGACTGCTGAAGTATGACACAGCATCGTTAGGAGACCAATTCTTCCCTAAAATCACCGTAGCACTACTCAAGAACCCCACCAATAGCTTGCGCTGCAAATAATTTTCATCATCAACCAATTTTTTCAATTCTTCTTCTGACATATTCAAGTCTTTTTTCAACTCAGGACTCAACTTAGGCCCCTCGTAATTTCTTAAGAAGGAGTAAACTCTCTTCAATACGAATTCCACCGAGGTAGAATGATAATCGGTGAAATTGGTGTAGAATGAATTAATCAAAGCAGTCAAAGCCATAGACAAAAACCTGGAAGGGTAGGCGGTGGAAATTTGTCTCAAGTTATTACTGATTAATTCCAACAACAAGTATAGCCTCAAATCAAAGAATTTCTCTCTTAAATCGTCGGTTTCAGGAGTCTTCACATCGGATATCTTGGTAAGGGACAATAATTCACAGGTCTTCAAAAACAATTCTTTAGGGTTTCCATGTTGCACCAATTGATCGAAAAGCTTAAAAATGGTTTTGGCATACGGAGAGGTTCTTAAACCGTCTTCGAAAGTAAAATCGTTATCAACGTATAAAATGATAATCGCAGGCAAATCCCACCCAATCTCATAGGTCAACTTCGGATTCTCCGTCAACACTTGCAACAAAGTCTCAAGAACCGCCTCTCGTTCTTCGTTGCTGAAGCGCATGGGATCTGACAAGTACATATCAATAATAGTACTGTAACTCAAGAAGTCATCAGAACTAATAGATTCTTCAGCGGCAGATTTCAAGTTGGCGCATATGGTCTCTGGAGATAGGTTTTCAATCGTGGTAGTAGAGGAATCACTGAAATCGCCGTCTGACATGTTGAACCTTTAAGGAATAGTTGGATCCAGCTTAAATGGAGTAGTCGATTGACTTTATCAAGCTGTGACTAACTTTAAGGAGTATAGTTTATCACTCTGGTGATGGATTCGCTGTGTAGAAGAAAAGCCGCACCGTTTCGCACGCTTTACGGCGCCGGGTGGGGAGAAGCCGCTGTTAGCTGGGGCAGAGATCTAGAACAACACAGAAACAGGATATGATTCACAGTGATCAGGATACTGATAGTAGCAGTAGTAGTAGTAGTAATGGGATTGGTGATAAGAGAATACAGTACGAAAGGAATTCTCGTTCTATAACCAATTCTCCATCTAAAGAGCCTATAGATCAAGATGATGATGACAGTAGTAATGAAAGGAGTATACCAACTCAGTCAGTAGAGGAAGATAAAATCACCATACGATTGAAACCTATAGGATCCACAGCATCAATAAATCCACAGACATTCAAGGTATCAACCACCCAAGCAGTCCAAGTGATAATCAAGTTTCTCTGTAGTAAGTTGAAGGTTAACACTGTGTATATGTATATCAACAATTCGTTTCAGCCGAATCCCGATGAGAATATAGGTCAGTTGTTCAGGCATTTCAGCAGTAATAATGAGTTGATAATCAATTATTGTCATACCATAGCGTTTGGGTGAAAGGATTATAAGAAATTAAGTAATACCAAGTAATGCAGAGTAATACGTCAATACAAGGGAGTTATACGTGGATACACAAGGGAATAAAAGGGAATAAAAGGGAACAAAAGGGAATTGATAAGGAATAAATTGTAAATAAATAAGGGAATAAATACACAAGGAAATTGATACGTAAGAGAATTAATATTGGGATAATTGGAATCAATGCTGAAGGTAAAGGAATTTAGAGTCAATGCATCGTGATATTGAAAGGGGACTTGAGAGATCATATTCAAGAGAAGTACCTAGCATGATTAGCATAGTCAAGTATTCAGCATGAATAATAAGCATGATATAATAATACTCAAAATAGTCAGTAACCAAAACTCAATAACATTACTCAGGCACGTCCCTTAACAATTATTCCTCATATGAAAACTACCACACAGTGCTCAAACAAACAATCCCTAAACTTTATTTATAGAACTAGCCACCTAACCAACAGCAACAGTCCCCTCCAGCTACCACCAATCAGCTTAACCCTCACGCATAACTTTCGTGTAATTTTAACCCGATTAAGCAGCGAAATTTGACAGGGTTCAGTAACAGGTAAATAAATAATCCAATTTCATAACTAAGGCTGAGTTAAAACATATATTTATTATACAAACACAAACACAAAACAACAGGGTATTGGGATTGCTCCCCTAGCACACCTAATAGAACACAAATTTGGCAGCACCGGAAGATACAGTGACAGTACATCCATCAGAACCGTGGCCATTGTATTGACCGTTTTCATACTTACAGTCACCATTGACATTGGCACCATTTTCACCGACAATTTTAATGTTATAGTTAGGTTTACTCTTATTATTAGGATTTGGAATCAAAGATAAGTAAGTCTTACCATTAGTAGTACCAGATCCTAACACAACTGGAGCCCAGTTACCGACACCAGAACCATCAGTACCCCAGATACAACCGTCTTCAACACTGACACCAGCGTTGTTCACGTAGTATTGAGTAGAAGTCTTTCCTCCTTTCCAGTGGTAGTAAGAATCAGAGTCAACAACACTGGCAGGAGCTTGACCACCAGCAGACAACAAAGTAGGAATGTTCATGTTTTCAGAACCTGGGTAATCGGTTCTACAAATAGCAACCGACTTGGAGATCTGGGAAACAAAACTGGCGGTCTTAGCACCCCATTCACACAAGTAGTCTGAATCAGAGTTGGATTTGTATAATTTTCCGTTTTTACATTGTAATCCACCAACAGACATACCGTTACTTGGTTGGTTAGAAGGCCATTGGGTCTTGGACATACCAGCTTGACAAGCGTAAGAACAGTAGTAACCGTCTTGACAGGTAGAAGAAGTGTCACCATTTTCGTTCATAATGGTGGTCCAACCACCGTTCAAACCGGAAATCCAGTCAACGGCAATAACCCCTTGACCAGTAGGAACTTGGTCACAGTCATGGACACCATCTTCGAATTTTTCTGAAGGAGAAGAAAAGGCAGACAAGTCCCCTTCAATACCTCCAGAACCACCAGAAGAAGATCCAGAGTCAGATCCAGAAGAACTGGAAGGAGCTGAGTCAGTACTAGAACTAGTAGAACCAACAGGACTGTTAGAACTAGTAGAACTAGTAGTGGCAGCAGCAGAAGAAGTGGCACTGGTGGTGGTTTCAACTGGAGAATAAGATGAAGTAGGAGTAGCAGTGGAAGCTTCAGGACCTTGAATGGTTTCTCCATTAACATCCACGTAGACAACAGTAGTCACAACATCTCTTTTGTTCAAATGAGCGTGGTGGTGATGTTGATGTTGATCGTTAGTTGGGGCAGCAGCAGCTATGGCTAACAAACTGGCAATAGTTAAACTGAACTTCATAGCGATTGATTTCAAAAGAATGAACTGATAAACGAAAGGAGTGGATAGTCTAAGGAGCCGATAAAATGAGTGATGGGCTTTAGACGGTGATCTAGACAATAACTAGTGTTAAATGAATGAAATATCAAATCTAGTGAATCGAATCGGTATAGATATCAAGAAGAAAAAGTGATAGAAATCTTTTTTTTTTCTCGATCGCTGGCGCAGCGTCGCCCTGCAATTCCGCAGGGCTCGGGGCAGTAAATGCGGCACGAGGCAATAGAACGGTTAATTGCGTTGCTGGGATTGTTTACTGTAGGTGAAATTGCTGAGATGGAAGAGAGTAGGAAGTAAACAGAGTGTGTATGTTGTATGTATGTGGTATATAGGTAGTATATAGTAGTAGGGTAGTACAGAGGGAGTAATAGATGCTATAGCTAGTGAACAGGGATGCCATGTGTGAAAAATTTGACAGGTTCTAGAACTGAGGTCTTTGGTGCATACACACCAGGTGGAATTGATTGATTCAGGAAAGGGGTAATAGTATTAAAGAGTTTATTAGGAGACGATAGATATGTCTGAAACAATGTCTTATATTGATGTGAATGTATGGAGCAGCATGTCATACAACTATACGAACTCTATTAAGTAACTGGGCCTTTAAACATCTTAACACTAACCAACTCAATCACTTACTAATAGTGATACACTAGTTAGTTGTATAAAGTCACGTGACTTCCAAATCGGTCTAATTACTTGCATTGACACATTACGCTCTCTACCGTACACTCTATGCTATGTTTCTACGGTGACATTTCTACCGTGCTATACGTGCTACCGTGCTATACGTGCCACCGTGCTATACGTGCTACCATGCCACCGTACTATACGTACTACCGTGCCACACACTCCACCGTGGTGTACAACTACCGTGAATCTACCATTCTATACATGAATCTCTACCGTATTATACATTACACTATACTATTCCCAAACCGTAACCTCGTAAATATATCCTTCCTACACTGTACCTTCATCCTCCACCCCAAGATTGAACCACGGATGATTCATAGCTTCTTCTGCCGTCAACCGATTATTAGGATTGATGATGAATAAATTCTTCAACAAATCAATCAAAAACCACCAAAACGTGAAATTTCCAAAGTTGATTAAATGCTTATTTTGATCAAAATTATAGTTCAAGGAGTAATCAAAATTGATTCTTAATCCTATCCGCTTACTTATAAACAAGTCGATTCTATCCAATTGGTCGACATTGGTGATGAAATGACTTGGAGTATCAGGAGTAGGGAAGATCAATCTTAATTCTTGGTCTTGATTATTTTCATCTTCATACATGGTGGCATCGTTCAAATACTCATTTTCATCTGTTTCATCTTCAATAGCTTCTTCTAGTTGATCTGACAACAGAATCGGTTCACTGGCACTCCCAGTTTGAGCCCGAACACTGCTGGAACGACGTTGTTGATTAGGCTCATTATGATATGGTTTGATTCGTTGGGTTCCTAGTTCATTAGTGAAATAATTGATTCCACATTCATTATCATTCAACTTCAGTTTTTTAACAATCGATTTATCAAATCTGTACCCCACAAACTTTTCAATCATGGCGAGATGTTCTAGATTGTCATGAGTTTTAAATAATGGTTCTCCTATAATTAGTTCCACCAAAATACATCCTATGGACCACATATCACAAGGGAATGACCAGCCGATTCCTAACACAATTTCTGGGGCTCGATAATGACGAGTACTGACTATAGAAGAATGGTACTCGTCATTGAATATAGCACTGCCGAAATCAATAATTTGTATCAATGGATTGGTCAATACTCTGGAAACTTTGGGGATTTTCTTAAAATCATTGATATTAGAAAGGTTTACGTATGACGACACCAATGTCTTGGACACCAAGGACTTTTTAACAAACCCGTCGTCATACAATAAGATATTTTCAGGTTTCAAATCTGTATGAATCAAATTCAAATCATGGAGAAATGTTACTGATCGAATCACTTGTTTGGCAATGGCTTGTATGTGACTACCAGGAAATGGAATGAACCGGTTATTCTCCAAGAAATCATATAATGAAATCTTCAACAAGTCGGTGACAATACATATATGGCCTCTATAGTCAAAGCATTCTCGAAGATGCAAACAATGATTAAGATTCTTATTATCAAATTTCTTCAACGTAGCCAATATTCTTAATTCAATCTTAGCGGCGTCCCGGTACTTGGGGATATTTCTAATGATTTTGATAGCCACATAATCTCGATTGATTTTATCATAACATTTAACAACCTTACCAAAGGTTCCTTGTCCTAGAAGTTTGATAATCATAAATCGATTTGCCAAAAGGCTATTGAGTTCAATAATGAAATGACCATCTTTATCTAAACAAGGAGGAGCATTCAAATTATAAGGAATCACCGTGGGCTTAATATTTCCTAATTTATACCCCGAACTGCCTCCACTGCCATTACTGCTGGAACTAGAAACACTACTCCGGCTACTATTAGCAATGGCATTATTACCAATGATGTAATTATAATTACACTTCACCTGAGGAAGTTGTGGTAAGGAATTCTTGCGGTGCTTCTTATTCGTATCCATATCAAGAAAATGAGTGGATTGTTGATTATTAACATTCAACAACTTGAATGCATTCACGGAATCGGCATCAAAGAAAAGAATCGAATCGCTATTATTCCGCTTAGGTTTGATTCGGTAATGGTTCAAATTCCGTTCTTCCAAGATAATCACATCGTCGTCATCTTCGTTTTCATCAGTAACTTCCTGAGAATTCGGTTCATCTTGGTTCATAGTATCACTATCATTAGGATGAGAAGAAGAATCATCAAACACTTCATAATATGACATATCATCGGCATTAAGCTGATTATAGCCTTTATTGGCTTCAAAGGTTCCACTGAAACCCCTTGGTCTCTTTCTATTAGTGATCACGGACATGATCAAACACAAATTCAACAGACCAATTCAAGAGTCAAGCAACTCAAGAGTCAACAAACAAATAACTCAGCAATCAACTTTACAATCAAAAAACCCTACAACCTCAACAAACAACTCACGTAACAAACAACTGAACAAACAACCCCTGTATCTTTCAATACGTTCAAACTCCTGCTCAACAGAACAAAAAAAAAAGTCGGCTGAATCCACAACAGAGAAAACAGTCGAACAACAGGATTGTCTGTCACTAGTGTACAGAAACCCTTATTACCTAGTCAAAGAGTCTAATGATAATAATTCAAGGGAGTTATTAGTGCCTGGTTATATATGGTGGATTTTTCATTAATTAGATTGGGCTGGGTGCAGGAGTAGGGAGACAAGGGGCGGGGGAGTGGGCGAGCTAATTAGAGATTAGCAAGAATGATGGGGTGAGGATGTGATAGGAAGGGAAGGAAGAGGAGGTGAAAAGTGGCAGTAGAATACGTAAGACGAGATATTGATTGGTTTAGAGATAGAGATATATATACATGTAGAGATATTTATTGATGTAGAGATAGAGATAGGTACATGGAGACAGACGTAGAATGGCTATGGCATATGTCGACATATTAGATGTCTGGCTATGTTTGTTCTGTTAATAAAGTACTTGGAGTGTGGAGTGATGGTGAGATAAGGCGAGGTTCTACGGCCACAGCAACCGCTAATTCCTTAGTTCCTTCTGCTCCAGTACCACCGATGTCACAGTATTACAATGTAGATTGTCAATTCTTACCGTATTGAATGAGCAACTGTCTATTTAGTCGTGGGCGGAACAAACGGACCCCCAGACTGCCAAACTTCCACCACACTGCCGCCAAAACTTCCACTACACTCCACTACACTCTACTTATACTCCACCTTGGTGGAGTCGTTAGCGGAGCCCCTAATTCTTGCGAAAACTGCAATTTTTCACCAGTTATTTTTCACCAGTTATTTTTCACTAGCAATGTCAAGGTTCATAAATTTCTAAATGTTCTCTCAACTTTGCTCTATACATTCTTCATACACCTTCCACAGTCTTCTTCTCCATACTTCCTTCTTCAGCCTTATCCATACACCTCTGAAACTCTATACTTTATTGCTGGCTCGGTGCTTATAGGGGAACCGCGAACCAGGAATTAAGCAATAAAATGCGAAGCCAGAAAAAATTTCACGGAAATAATCGTTTTATCAGCCGTTTTCAATTAATATATCTTCATATTCATCGCTTTTCATCGAGAATTCTCCTCCTAATCCCTGACACTGGAGTAGCAGACGTCAAGAGCGAAAGATCTATACCGTTTCCGTCCCGAAACTTCAAGTTTTACCCCCGGTTATTCTGTTGTTGGTGAGGGGGAACTTTGAACAGTTTGACATTCTACTTATTACATTCGCTAATTAATTTCCTTCGCTATGAATTCCAATCAATTTGTCGTCAATAATGGCTATCCAATGGCCCCAGCGTCTATGGGTCCTCAGTTCGACATGAATCCGCCGGTTCAGGGCCAAAGTTTTCCTGAGACTCGGTTACCGTCGGTGCTAATGACTCCTACTACCAATGAATTCACCAGCAAATTCAATGATGTTCATTTGCTGAGTCCTCAGTATGTGGGTTTGGGAATACAAGGTCACAATGGCCCGGTAAATTCCGTACCGGTTTCCACAGGCCAGTCTATGTCTCAAGCTCAGCAGCCTATATCTCAAGCTCAGGTCCAGGCTCAAATGCAACAGCTTCAAATGCAAGCACAGATGCTGCAAATGCCAATTCAACCTCCTCAAAATGGTTCTATTCAATCGCTGCAACCGCCTTTTAATGGCAGGTTCAATGGCCCTCCGGTAAATGGAAGTTATCATCAGATATCTCCTTCAATACCTTCTATGGGTCAAGATTTCCACACTTCTCCTATCCCAATACCCTTGCAACACACTAGCCCAAGCATAGCTAACTCCACGGTGTCCAATAATTCCACCATATCACACCATAACGGGTCGAATTCAAGACCTCATTCTGCTTCTTCGCATTCGTCATTTATCGTCAATCCAGCCACTCCTACGGTGACCCACTTCAACGGATCTATTCCCACCCCGCTGACCGAGCCAATCAATCAAACTGCTTCATTCAAGCCTTTAAAACGAATTAATTCCCTTCCCAAGTTGGCAGAGCATCAAGCTCCTTACATTGATACCACTGGTGCCGACAATAGTAATGTGAATAATTCGATAGAGAGCTTGACGCCTGAGGAATTGTTTTCGTTTATAAACGATGACTATGATTATAGTAATAGTAACAGCAATATCCGAACAGGTGGTCATACCCATACCCATAGCAGAGACACCATAGAGTCGATTGACTTGGAGGAATTATTGAATTCAGATCCTTTTGAAGATTTGGTTGAAGATCCAAAGGTCTATAAACAGAAAATAACCGAGAAGCAAGCCAAATCTGAAGGGGCTACTAAATTGGAGAAGACGGAGAAGAAAAAAGTAGACAAATTACCAGCTGGAATTAATAAGAATTTCAAACAGACAAAGTCAAAGGTAAACCTACAAACCATGGCTCCAGCAGCCAACAAAAAGTTTTCTTTACAAGATTGTTCCAGCAGTTTTTCAGTCAATGATCAATACTCGTTTGTATTTGAGGGCCAAATGAAAGGCTCTTCTAAAGACAAGGACAATTCCCATTCCAACAATTCCAGTAAGGATAATACTAATCTTTCGAGTCCAATTAATATGACTTCTTTTAACAACAACAATTACAATAACAATACTAATAATGCCAACAACAGTTTTAATTCAATTCGTCATTCATTTCGTCATTCAAGTTCCACCAATTGCATACCCCTGAAAAAGGTTGATAAGCCCAATATAAAACGAAATCTATCATCAACAAACCTTGATAAGAAACTCGTGGGCAAACCGCTAAAAAACATGCAGTCGGGTATAGTAAATTTCCAAGTGAACTACAGTTAAAATATTCATTTATTCTTCTTGATGCCTCCCGGAGGATTTGCTTTATTTCGTCATCACTATGTACTATATAAGTTTCAATGATTTATGATATAGGATTTATCTTTTCTAATGAACAATATTTAATGGATCCACTTAGATTAATCTTCATTAAAGTCACTACAGGATTCTCGTATATCTATGTGTATTATCTTACAAATGCCTAGAGTCCTCTAGACTTCTAGTTCCTTACAAACTATTATGCAATTATCTCCTTGTCCTAACTCCTATAAATACTTCTGTCTTGGAACGTATTCTTGGTTCAAGACTGGTTGTTGTCTGAACTTTCTGTAGAAATTGACTTGTCCGTCGTTGGCGTATCCGTAGTAGAAAAGAGCGAATGGTACTACTCCCATGGCCACAATATTGAAGGCAATACTTTTAGGCTTGAATCTGAAGTAGTTACCAACATTTTCTTTGGCTTTGTTGAATCTTTGGAATTCTCTATCTGGTCTTAAAGTGCCTGCCATTGTATATGGTTTCTTTGGATAAGTTGATATAATTTGGATTTCATTGGATGAAGCGTGAGAATTTTTATGAGAATTGCGCGTGTACAGGACTCGTGCTAGCTGGTACGATCTGGTGCGAAGGTATACCGGTGATATTTGTTATAGAGTGCAACAATGGTAGCTTCTATCAATAGAAGTGACAAATAAGATTATATTACAGGTACATAGGATACAAGGTAAATAGATTACAGTTGTTCAGAGTCTGTGGCAGGACTTTTGGCGGGGTCTGTGGCAGGATCTTTGGTATGATCTTTGGCAGGAGTTTCTTCCAGGAGGGCCTCCTGAGTTCCTAATTTCTTAAGGTTCTCCACATCCTGTGCAGTTACATCCAGCTCATTAGGCAATAACCAATCATTAGATAAATTCTGGAATTCAATCCCCATAGAGTGTAGCAATTTCAACGACTTTCCAGTCAAGTAATAATCTCTATTATTCGGCTTGAAATTAATATTGATATGAAGTTTATTCTTCTCGAATTTTTTGTACAACAGATTCACTTGATTGAATAATTCATTTACTTGGGCGATGATGAATTTCAAGTTATCATCTATAGGAGCCAAATCGTCCAAGATATCTTTGGTGTTTTTATTTTGACTATTACTGTAATGATCTTGGAATTTCTGGAGATCATTCTGGTAGGTGCTCATAAACTTAATAAGTCGAGTGCCTTTTTCTATTTGGATTTTTAAAATCTCTCGTAACTTTAGCTCCAATTCAATATCTTTAATCAACTGATTTATATGTTTATCGGAGATATCAGATGACGGATCCAGATCCTGGAGTTTCAAGTGCTCATGATGCTTCAATCGTATATACCCCAGATCTATCAAATGTACTGGAATCGTAAAGATGTTTCTCAAGGAGTATAATTCGAACTTGTCAAAATTCTTATCCACTTGATGTTCAAGTAATGTTTCCAACTTTGCTGTTCCCAAATTGATTTCATCAGCAGGTAACCGTTGCCATATTGAATCTTCAACCAGTTTGTCCGCTTGTCTTTGTTGTTGTCTTTCTAACAAATACGTCTCCATTGCCTGGGTACATTTGTACAAGATATGGTTTACAGCATTAATTATATCATCTATCACGGCAAGAGGCGGATACCCAAAATGCTCAGTTAATATAGCTGTTATTCTGTAATCATAATCGTATTCTTTATCAAGTGCATTGTCATTATTTGCACCAGTAGCGGTTTTGTTCTTTACGTCTCCCATTGATCCATGAATTTTCAAAAATAATCAGAATTGGCCGAATAATTTCTAATAGTTTCTCAGCCTTCTTGTGGTGCTATTGGTGCGATCTCAAGTACTAAACGTATCAGTTAATCTCCCAATCAATCTATCAATTAATATCAATAAATCAATACAATATTTCAATACAATCTTGTTTATTTCTGAGATTCAGTCCGCGCTCGCTAAGAAAATGTTTTATCAAGGGACTCCCGACAAGAGATAACTGTTTGAGGAGAAGTTATCCAACGAGAATTGTGGCCTCTTACTGAAGCCAACGTATCATCGGACCGTATAACAACATACCCCGAACATGTCTTCCAAAGATGAGCCATTTATCACCTCGATTGATTGTAAGATATTACAATATAAGTACGCGATCCATAAAATTAAACTGTTGATACCTTATTTACAGCAGCTCCAAAGAAATCAGAAACAGTCCGATAAAGAGTCTGGTGACGACAAGAAGTCTGATAAGGATACTGAGGCGGTTGCTGGTGATGATAAAAAATCCATAAAACAATTGATTTTGTGTCATTATCTAACGGTGTTATGTGGAAACGTCTTTGCTATTAATGAAGGACTCTTCAATAACAAATTAGAATTGGTTAACAATTATAAATTGTTTCGGATTTCGCCGATAAACATTTCTCCTATAGTCTCCCATATTCCTTATGACACCAATGATCCTTCTATTAACCCATTGGAGAGTTTACCTGGAGTTGACCAGAGTGCTAAAGTATGTAAATTGTTAGAGACTCTTCTTAATAATTGTTTACAAGGGTATGAGAAACGTTTGGCACAGGCACAAACTGATATTAAGAGTTATCATGAGTATGATAATGAGGAATTCGACCGGTTGGTAGAGGGAACTTTTGATAAAGATTTAGATATTGGTGGTTCAGTTACTGACTTTACATTTCCCATAGATACAAATTCTTTGGATGACTTGGTCTACAATGAAGCATCGTTGATAGATATAGATATAAAGATGTTGTTTGTGATAATAATCAATTTCAAAAAGACCTTGAATCATTTGAAGTTGTCAATCATGAAATATTCAAAGCTTAAACAGTACCCTTTAAAAAACCAACAAGCATATCTCCAAAAACAAATTCCTAATTGGAAATTTTCCTTACACCGGATATTTCTTCTTACATTAAGATTAAATGATCTTTATTTGATTCTTCGGAGATTCATCCGCAAAGTATATTTGTCCAACTTCAATCATTTGAACGACCCAAAGTTCTTGTCTATTAATAATAGTCAATCCAATCATACTGGCCATTCAGTTAATTATTTTAAAATGTTATTGAAAAAAGTCGATGAAAACTTTAATAACTCCAAGAAGAATGGAGTGTTGATCGCTAATTTGACTCGGTTCATTCGTCAGAACTCGAAATTCGTTAATAATCCTAAGAACATTTTGGATTTCATAAACTTCATTAACCAGGGCCACCTTCTAATTGCTACTCAGATAGGAACCTTACAAGAATTCAGTAATCACTGGATTGAATTTGAATTGTACTTTAGACTGTACCATAACCTACCGGTTGAAAACCTCCATTTTATTGTAGAGAATAATAACCTTGATGAAGCTGATATCCTAAGTGATGAAACTCAACCTAATAATACATCAGCTACTTCACATATCAAGAAAGATAGTTTGGAGAAACCTGTGATTACTAGACCTTCTAGATCTTCCTCGGTTTCGTCGAACAACTCCAATGGTTCGGGCTCAAACCTTCCACCAAACGATCCCTTTTTGACCCGGAAGTCTTCCATCAATAAGAATCGTAACTCTATGTTGTCGCCAGGTGGTACGAGTCCTAGACAACAAAGACCCAGCTCGATGATCTTTATGAATACGACTCAGAACTCGTCTTCCAACAGCTTACCAGTAAGACCACCATCGCAGTCTCAACAGAATAACCACTTGGACCCCCATAATGTGACATCACCGAGCCTGAATGTTAACACCACACCAACTGGCCGTAGAAGGTCGAATTCTCAACCTCAAACGTCACCAGAAAAGTTCCATACTCCCAATTCGTCTCCGGTGGGAATTGCTGCTTCAGGCGCAGCAGCAGCATTGAAACATAATAATAACGGGAACAATCCTAGTAATAATATCTCCATCAAAAGACTGCCTTCCAACTCGAGAAGAACTATCCGGTCGCCTCCTAATGGACCTATTGGATCCAATGTTTCTACGTCCAGTTCCAATTCTGCCACGAGCAACGCATCAGGCACTGGACCAAAGTCTAGTACCACCACTAAAGGGTCGCCTGTGGCAAACAAAGTCCAACCAATTATTGAAGAGGACGTGCAAATCAACACCAATATCCAAAAACTCAGTGCCAATCAGAGATTGCAAAATCATTTGAGACAAGCAGCCAAATCAGGCACTTTGATGACTCAAGAGAGAGAAACTTTAACGTCGGTTGTGTTCGATCCAAACTCACCTTCTGCTGTTAATCTTCGGCGGTATCATGAAAAAGAAGTAGCGGTTGCTGCTAATGAAGCACTTCCTACGACTGCAGAACCTCGTAGTAACGGGACTTCCAATGGCACTGCCAATGTGGCCGGCAATGGAACTGGAACGCCAACGGCCCCGTTGAGAAGAAAAACCAGAGATCAGGTGACTAAATTGAACACACAACGTAATAGTGAACTTTTACAGATTGTTTCTACTAATGGGTCCAATAGCTCCAGCAATACGTCTACTAGAACCGGCAACATTGAACCTCAAGTTAGCTTGAATATGGAACTGAGTACAAATGACAGTGTAATTAAGAAGGTCAGATTTTCAGGGGTTCCCGAATACAGTGAAGCAGAAGATGCCCCTACTAAGTATGCCAATAGAATTTTGAAGAATTTTGCCGTATTTAAAAGCCCCAGCAAACCAGGATTTAGACGGAAAGATCAGATGCTTAAGAAAGAAGAGAGTTTGTCGTTCAAATCACAATTACATCAGACCCAACAGCATGGCCATATCGAGGGCCAGGGTCAAAACTTTCAACTCGATCCACATTCGTACAATAATCATAATCCAACTCAAACTGCCGCTCAAGCCCAGGCACAAGCATATATTCAAGCGCAGCGGCCTCCACAATCGAATTCACCCTTTTTATCCAATCCTTTGCAAAACACCAAATTGAAGCTCAAGGGTAGACTCACTTAATCCAGATGACCGTCACTTCACCCTATTGTATTATACTTATTAATATACGTATTATCAAAACAGTTATGTATTTAGATGTCCTGATCACCATCTCCATACTTGACAGTTTTCGCAGCTCATCGCCGGAGAAAAAAAAATTGAAAAATAAACCTCATCGAGAAAACCGTTGAAGACTATCAACAGCCAGAGACTATACAAAGACATGGCCGACTATACAGCTGGGGGAAGAAGAAAAAGACAGTTTGTCATTCCTAAAAGTACCAATCCGGTAGACGAGGATGGACTCAGTGAGTGTTATCAAATATACTCTACCAAACTCTATGTCTCATTATCACCAAGTCATATTGGAAATCCTATCAACGGAATCAAATCACAGCATCTAGACTCTATGGTAATGAGTTATTTCCCTAAGGCCAAAGGAGTAATATTGGCCTACTATAATGTTCAGCTACTTCCTGAGAATGAATCGGTCGATAGTAATGATAGGCCGATAAAGTTGGCTAAGATTTCCTCATCATCACCATTTACATTTTTATGGATTACAGTTGATTTCTTAGTATGGAGACCACAAATTGGTGATATCTTGGAGGGAAACTGCTACATGCAGACAGCATCACATATAGGGTTGTTGGTCCATGATACTTTCAATGCATCTATAAAGAAATATAATATTCCAAACAGTTGGAATTTTGTTCCTAGTCAGCTAGACGAGTATGCAAATGATGAAGAGACTGCAGCCAATGGCACTGAAGGAGATGAAAACAATAAAAACGACCAAAGAAGCTTCAAAAGCTTGGGGTATTGGGAAGACGAAAATGGCTTGAAGATGGAAGGAAAAATACAATTCACCATTAAGAATATTTACGTTAACAATAACTTAATATCAATTGATGGCACTTTGATCAAACCGGAAGACGAAAGAGAAAACCAACCTATTCATACTGGAAGTAACACTTTGTCCAACCAACAATTCCAATCCAGCCACACAAAATTTGATGACAATGATGATAACGAAACTATGAAAGGCTCTTTCAGTACCCCGCCGGTTAATAAGAAGACTGTTTTCGCCGATGACGATACCAACGAAACCCAAATACCTCATTACGATGCCAATGAAGAATCTGATACTGAAAATGGCGTCGTGAACAACTCTGATGATTCGGAATAATTTGACAAAAATCTTCCTAAATGCATATATATATACAATGTACTTTTATTATGCTAATTTACATTATTTACAGTATTTACAATTGTTCTACCTACGCTTATTATCGTTCATCATTCTCCAGATGTTCTGTCTCTCCTTGAACGTTGGCCGGTGGTACTTATTGCGCTTGGAGAACCAATGTTTCTGATGGTTTAAGAAGCTCCAGTACCGGAAAAGGTCTGACCATTGATAACCGAGCCATCGTTTATGGAAACGATGATGATTTTTTATGTATGCCTTATGATGATCTGCTAGCCGTTTCATATGTAAAGTATTGGAGGATAATTTGTTGCTGCCCCCACCCATCATAGTCAATCTCTGTACTTTATTCAATGTCTTCACATTTACAAAGGTGATTATTAATCCTTGAATAATCGAAAACAATACAATCAAGCCGAATCCCAACTCAGATTCCTCTATAAAATTCTTCAAGTTCATTCCGTAGAACGCTGGTACCAAAGTAGCGAAAGTTATGCCTAGAGTATAGATGGTGACTCGAAGTTCAAACAACATCAATGCATTTCTATTAGAATCCAAGATGATATTAACAATATCCTCTGTGGATTTAATATCATTCACCAAAGATCCGGAATGTTGAACAAATTCATCGCACTGACTATAATAAGCTTCCAATATATTCTCCAACTCTTCGAAGTTATTATTTTCCCGGGAAGTTTTATCGGTCAAGTACATGCCACTCAAATCTTCATCGTTATCTAACAAGTTATCCAAAACACTCTTAATCAACAAGGCTTTTTGGTGGTAACTTTGTACACCCTTCAGCTTGATTAATAAATCTTGCAATTTTTTCCGGTCCACTTGATTCTCCAATTCCGACAAGATGCTCCCACAATTTCTAACATGGACTTTCAACTCTGCTTCTAGGTACCCCATAACATTGATCAATATGGTTTCCAAAGCCTTGAATTCATAAGGAGATGAATTAGGAAGTTTCAATTTGGATTCCAAATCGTATACGAATAATCCCAATTTGGTAGCGATTTCAGGAGTGGACGTATCAAAAATCATCACCCGATCTTCCTTGATCAATGCTTTGATATGTAGCAAATTCACCAAGATGGTGTTGGGGGGACGAACCATAATCTGAGGCGCTACATCGATAGTAGAAGTATCAATTTTTCTCAAATCTCTAGGATATAAATTATGTTCTTTAAGAAACTGCATCTTGGGATACTTCTTGGACACGGCTATAGTATTCCCACTTTTATCAAACACAGTACAAGAAACAAATGAGTCATTCGGAGTAATAGGCTTTAACTTATTGTACTTACCAAAATCGATTCCTTGATTAGGATTTGATACAAAATCATTCATCCGTATCGGCTTCAAAGAAGGGATTTCATGGTCCGGATCTGTTACTATATCAAAAGGATTGAATTTCTTTCTTGATAGCAACTTCTCCATCAAGGTTTCATGTTTTTTCTCACATTCTTTATTATCTTCCGGAGGTGATTTAGTTTTGGTAGGCTGTGAAATATATCTTATTGAGGTCTCAAAGGAAGCTCCCGGTAATTTCCGACCCCGCAACTGCTTAACAAGGCACGAAGGATTCATATATCGACCCCTAAATGGGCCCAGAAGCGTTGTAAACATAGCTAATCGATACCTATTTGATAGTAATAAACGCTTATTCCATACAAATTCGCATCACCATATATTTGAAAAATGGTCGCGGCCATAGTTAAGCTACGGGTCACTACATCCTAATATACTGACTTATGAAATTTAAAGAATTATGAACCATCTTTGATGATAGAAGTGAAGAAGTATATAGTTACCTACAGAGGTAAATTAATCAAGGAATTTTCTGGTTTCAGACATCCCGAATAATTCTAATCTAAGTCCTGGTAAAGCTTCTTGGGATAATAAGTTCAATCTTTCATCTAAGGTATTGTTAACTTCAATCTTACCATCCTTGTTAATAACAATAACCCCTCCGGCGCAATCTTTACTTAAGAAATCGTCTTCAAGAATGTTGATTTTCACTGGTTCTTTGGTGGCAGCTTCATAGTTTTTAGCGGCTTCCTCTGCAACTTCTTTAGCTAAACTCAAGTCTTCTTCTCTCACTCTTAACGAAACTTCATCTTCTAATAATGCCAATAAACCTTCTTCAATCAAACCAATAAAAGCAGGTCTATATTCACCTTTGTTGCTACTGATACTACTCAATTTCTTCTTAGCAGCTTCAAAGATTTCATCCAACACTTGGTCTTTGGTCGATAAGATTCTTAATCTGGTCTTATTACCAATGGTAGACTTGGTAATTTGTTGAGCCAAGGAAGCCTTTTTGAATTTTTGTTCATAGGTGGCATCGATAGCAGCGGTTTCGGATCTGACAATCGAGGCTTTTTCGATTTCGTATTCTTCGTCGGCTTTCAATTTGATTTCTCTGGCTTTTTCTTGGGCCTCCTTCTCGATGAAGGCCTTCATCTTACGAAGTTCGGCATTTACCTAGGAAATTGTTAGTATAAACGAGGGGATGATTTCCGAGGCATTTGGAGGCCTCATTACGCAAGGTAAATGGCTGGGATTAACAATTGCCACTCTAATAATGCTTATGTGTCGTTCATTACATACTTGGTCGTCGGTCAAAGACATGATGAATAGTTTCAAAGTTGTTATCTGAACAATCCACCCCTAATACGTTGATAAAAATTCAGTTGGAGTGGTCGCGGGTTGTGTTGCGCACGATAAATATGAGACCTCAAAGACGAAATATTTCAATGTTTATTCTTCAATATTCATAGTATTACACCTACAACTAACTTTTATTCCCCATATGCTACAGAATAAATAAACCTCTATAACAAAGAACACAAATAAATAATAATAGACCTCTAAACTACCGAGTTCAAGAATTGGGTAGCGATTTCAACTCCTACAAAAGTAGCAGCATTAGCCGGGAATGATCTGGCCAAAGCAGGACCAACTCCCGGAAAGAAAGCACCAATACCTCCCTTTTTATAGATATTACTAGTAGTCTTAAAAATCGACACACTAGTATTGGAAGACTGTTGAGTGGACTTGATGGTATCAATTGGGAACACCCCTAACCACATAGCTACCCCGGCAAACCCACCAGCAATTGAAACGTTAATTAACGACAATTTTTCTTCACCTGGTTTAGTTAAAGATTGTTTCAAGTATTCATAAGTGGCGAAATACAAAGCCGAACCAGGTCCATCTCTGGCCAAGGTAGCAACAGAACCTTTGAAAATAGACCTGATACCTCCAGTTCTGTACATCTCTCCAATGACAGATCCCATAGAAGCCTTTTTGGCCCCATCTTGAATCTGCATCATCACCTTGACTCTTTCAAAAGGAGCAGCCACCAAAGTGGTTGGAATTGCCGAAAGAAAACCAGCGGTAGAAATTTGTTTGATGGTGAAATCTTTAGCATCGATTCCAGTGGAACTAGACACAATTCTCTTCCCCACATCGTACCCCCAGAAAGATACAGCAAACATAGGAGTCACCCCTAATAAAGGTGGTAAAACCCCCCTATAAAACCCTGGTAAACCTTCCTTGACCAAAGTTTGCTTGACTCCCTTAATAGCCGAGTCGTAGACTCCGGTTTGCAATCTAACTTTAACCAAATCAAAGGGATGTCCGGTTAACACAGCACAAATCCCACCGAACCCTCCGGCAGCAAACGATTTGACATTGTCCACTAAAGCACTATCAACTTCTTCCATGGTATTTATTAATCAAAAAATCTCGATGTCACTGAATAATTCAAGAAAATCCGCTTCCTTTTATAGTGGCTCGTGAAATTTTTAAATCCTCGGACTAACTGGTCGCACAATCAACATCATCTTTGTTAGGAATGATGTTTACGAACTTCGTGTCTATTACAGATTCGGTGATGAAAATAGGGATATAGAGTGGTTGTGAAGTGGGTGGTTGACGGGAAACTGTTTTGATTGGTTAGAAATGGGTTGGTGATGGGTGGATGAGTTGAATAAGGTTGGTTCCCCAGACTCGGCAGGGGTCGCGTGTGTTCCATTTTGTGGGGCAGATTACCGAAGGATTACTGAGAGGAAGCAATGAGTTGTATTGAGTGGATGTATGAGTGTATGTATTGAGTTTAAGCAATGTGTCTATGTACTGTGTCTGTGTATGAGTGTATGACTGTGTCTATGACTGAGCCGAACAACTCCGACTAAAACAACTTAGCAAACTCCTTCAACTCTAAATCATTACGTAAGTCTTTGGCCAACTCCACGTATCCATTAGTGAAGTTCTTGAATATCTGCCTATACATTTTCTGGAACATTTGCTTCAAGTTGACTTCGATATCATCAAGATCATTATCGAGATCATCAACAGCTAGGTTTCGATCGATGTTGAGCAACGACACGTAGTTGACTAATAAGTTGATGAATTCCTCATTACTCTTTATGAACTGGAAGATGGTCTCTAGTAATTGGTAAATTTGATTGATATAAGACTGGCCTGATTTGCCGGTGGTCGAGCCGTCCAATAATTTGAAATTCAATTTGTTGACGTAGTTAGAATTCAATTGAAGGATTTCGTCGAAATTTAATTGGTTTATGTTACTGGATATTTTGGTGTTGGCCCTGTTTGAACTGGATCGAGTATTACCTTTAACCAAATCAAGAAATGCCAGGTTTATTTTCATTTTTTTACTTTGGTGATTCTTTTGATAGAACCTCGACATCATTTCATTATAATTCAGATCGATCTCATCCACCAGATAACCAATGATCAAGTTCAAAAATCTGATTAATTTATATCGTATCATATTAACAACTCGAAATGATTTGATAATGAACTCAATCTTTTGATCCTTCAAATTTTTGCTTCCTCGATTACTCCTATTCATCTTCTTATATCGACTGTAGAAAAGCTTTAGATCATTCTTTTTCACGTTATTACTCTCCATATAATTATCCATGAGTAGGTAATTAAACTGTTTCAATTTCCATAGAAAGTTGAACATCTTCAAATATTCAAGACCCATGTTGTTGTAATTGATTATGTGATTGATAGGCAAGTCATTTATGTTGTATTCTATGGTGAACACCTGCCACCCTATATTACCATGACTCAAGTCCAAGATTCGAGCATCTAATCGATTCTTAAACTCGACGCTATAGTTTCTTATACTAGAAAAATTGACGGAGTCTAGTAAAATCTTTCCTAATTGATTGGAGCTTAGTTGGTTAGAAGGCTCATTGAACAATTCATTTCCCTTGATTATCAATGAGTCAATAAAATCATTTGACCCCATCAACAAAAACTTCCTATAATTGTTTAAATGATTGGTGAATTCGTATTTGCCATGGATTATATATGTGAAATAATTGACCAATTCGTTGTACTGTTGGTTGATTAATTCATTTATGCTATTAACATTAGCAAACTTCAATCCTCTGTATCCGCCATTCACTCTATTGTTTTCGAAAATCATTTTGGAATATTTGTTGATATAGTTATTCACCCAGTTGAGTTCTTTGCAATATTGGTTTAAAAATATCAATAATTTCCCGATCTGGAATATCTTGAATCCGATATCTTTATTGATGGTGATGAAGAAATTGGGTACTTTATGGGGCAAATATTGGATGATATCGTTGATGTGACGTTTTTCCTTGTCAAATTCCACAAAGAAATCGTTAGTGCTATCAGTCAAATCACCTCGTATAATCCAATGTTCTAAGACTTCATAATAAGGAGTGGAAATGCTATCGAATATTGTTGCTGCTGTTTGACTTATGAGGGGATCACCAAATTTGGTGAGTTCGTATATCTTGGTCAAGAAGTCATATCCCAGTAGTTTCAAATGGTTGGTCAAGGAGTAGAACAATCGTAGCTTCAATACTTTGGGGTATACCTGATGATAGATTTTTATTAACGAATCAACCTGCTGGTCATTGAACATCTGATTCACAAAAGTTCCGTATTCATTCAATTCGTTATCTAGAAGTGTGAGATAACATACTTTAATTGGAGACATATCAACAGAATTGGACCCAAAATTGGTCGATAAGAATTCCTTCAACTTGACAAAAATCAAAGCCGGCTCAATTATTTGCCCAAGCAAAGAGGAATAACTGTTGTTTATATGGCTGGGGATTTCAACTCTGACTTGATCATTGTGACGAGAAAACACAAATATCTTCGAATCAATTCCTAATAAAGTATACGGCAAGTACTTGAGAATATGTTGTTCGTTCATGGTTTCGTAGTATGGTTTTATCAATTCTTCCATCACCACACCATTCATACTGGTATGTTTGAGGTAAGGGGAAGATTGTAGATCAGCTAACAGGTTGTGGGGTCCTGAACTTGGACGAAGATTGGCAGCAAAAGGGCCAGAATTAGAGCCAAAATGAGCCGACTTGGATCCGTATTGAGCAGAACTCCCAATTGGGTGGGCTGACTGGACTTGTGAAAGATTTGAACCACCAGGATTAGACGCTAGACCAGAATTAGACTTGTTGATATCTCCTTTTATAGCACTCAAAAACACCAAATAGTTCCTGACCGCATCTATGTTCTTCAAGTTGATCAACGATTCAATAATCTGTTGGAACCGAAGCCATTCGGCGTGTCGGCCGGTGCTGATAAACATTGTTTTGAACTGGTTCAACACCGCATCTATATTATATTTTTGATTAGAAGGCGTTAAAAACAACGCCAAAAGATCTTTGGTGACGCTATGAATATACTCGTCGCCAAACTCCTGGGGAACCAATGAGTTCACCAACCGGGTGGTATATATTCGGACGACCTGGGATGAATCAAGAACCATAGTTATGATAGTAACTGTTTGTTATTATTTGTGCGCGTAAGGCATCGATCGCGATATCGTGGAGATCGAATGAGAATGAGATGTGAGATTGTATGATAGAATGGGAGTAGGATAGGATAATAGTATGATAATATGATAGTATAAGAGTACATAAGTATAAGATATGGTAGCATACAATATCAAATGGAGAAGGAGAACATATTATTAACTAAACACTATGATAAATACGCAGTGAAAATTCAGTATTATGGAAAAACTCCAATTTTTCCTAAGCAGTAACAATCCCAGAACTGACTCCAATAGGTTCAATTACCGGATCAACAACGTTAGCATTCAAATCCGCATCGGTCAAAGCTAATTGTTCCGGAGTCCAAATATGTTCAACTCGTTGAGCATTAGGCTCTCCTACCCCACATAAACCGCCATTAGCTTCCCATTGGCCAATTCTTGAAAGATTCAACTCGGTGAAAACGGAGTCTAAAGATTCAATCAATTGGTTGGCCAATTGGGCGTCATGTCCTGGAGTAGGGGTGATTCTTAATCTTTCTTCTCCGATAGGAACAGTAGGGAAATTGATGGCTTGTACGTAAATATTGTGTTTCTCCAATAACAAGTCCGAAGCTTTTTTGGCATCAGCGGCATTTCCGACCAAAACAGGAACAATATGTGAAGGATTAGGGATCACAGGGATTCCCAATTGATTCAAATTGTTCTTGACGTACCTGGTATTTTTCTGTTGGTTAACACGGTCTTTCAAAGTGGATCTTTGGTATCTAATTGAAGCAGAGCTTCCGGCCATCACTGCTGGTGGTAAACTAGTAGTGAAAATAAACCCTGGAGCATAGGATCTGAAAAAGTCAATTAAATCGGCTTTTCCAGTAACATAACCTCCAACGGTCCCAAAAGCTTTTCCTAAAGTTCCAGTAATCATATCCACCCGGTTCATCACCGTAGCTTCAGCTGGTTGATTAATTCCGGATTTAAGGTGGCTGTCAAAGTTCAAATGTTCTGCAACCCCGGCACCATGAGGTCCATACATTCCTACGGCATGAACTTCATCTAAGAAAGTTAAAGCTCCATACTTTTCAGCTAAATCACAGATTTTTTCAATAGGGGAAATAGAACCACACATCGAATAAACCGATTCAAAAGCAATCAATTTAGGAGTGCTTTTAGGGTACTGCGCCAATAACCCTTCTAAATGGGCAAGATCATTGTGTTTAAACACATGTTTTTTGGCCCTGGAGTTTCGGATCCCTTGAATCATAGACGCGTGATTCAACTCATCCGAGAAGATCACCAAATCCTTCAATTTTTGTCCCAACAACGACAAAACTGCATCATTAGCTACAAAACATGAAGTAAACATCAACGCCGCTTCATGTTTATGTAAAGCAGCTAATTCAGACTCTAATTTAATCGCATGCCGGTTATGTCCGGCGATGTTTCTGGTCCCTCCAGCTCCGGTTCCGTACTTATCCAAGGTTCTTTTCATCTCCTGTAAAGTCGACTCATTTCTACCCATTCCTAAGTAATCGTTGGAGCACCAAACAGTGACCTTCTTGTCCTCGCTAGTCCGGTGAGCTCTTGGAAATTCATTGGCCAAACGGTTGATATTGTTGAAGTATCTGTAAGACTTGTCACTTCTTTTCTTTTCAATTTCATTGGACCAGAATCCATTGTAGTCAAAACCACTTTCGTTGGTGGAAAGGTCCACTTCCACGTCCTTTAATTGCTCACCACTAAAAGAATATGGACTGGTTGATTTTCCAGTGGCAGGAGCGGCAGTAGCGTTGACTGGCTTGGATGCACTGGAGTATTGTCTAACCTGTTCCTGTTTCTTCATGGCTTGTCTCATGAAAGGACATTGACGAGCTTCATTAGCCAAAGACGAGTTTTTGTTGATTTGTCTCAAAGCTTGAGCAGAATGTGTCCTCACAAATGGGCACACATTCATGGAAAGTTTGGTGATAGCTTCCATTTTTTTGGTTCTGTTTTGATATATAGCACCCTGGTAATCAGTTCCACAAGAATATAGGAATTCCAGCGAACAAAACTGATTGAATATGGAGAATCTAGCAAAAGAGAAGTATGATACAAAATTCCATAAGCACATAAAGAGCTCATGAAAGTTTTTCGCACTCGTGACCTGTGTACAGGACGGGATCCAACTGCTTAATATGGAAGTGAGAACCACCAAGGGTATGTGCAGGCCTGGAGCGGGAGTTACGGCGGATGGTACTAGGTAAGTCTCGGAGCGAGTGACTCAGTATGGCGGAGTTAGATATAAGTAATAGAATGAGAGAAAGATTAACAGAGAAAAATTACGTAGTAAACCATCTAGCAACACACAATATACTCCGTGACGATGATGCAGAAACCATAAGGAAACAAAGTATGGGGTAAGTCCCCTCCTGCTGTTCATGAGGTAGGACCAGCCAATTGGCGCCGGCTGATTTACAAGCACCTCGCGTATATACACGATTCCTGTACAATACCGGACCAGCGCATAAGCATATGCGCGGCTTCTAATATGCAAGACCGGAGCGGAGTTAACAAAAGTTATACAGCCATCGGTGCAACAACCTGAACCAAGTTCATCAAGTTCATCTACATTTTGTCAAAATTGAATCAAATTAAAGTATATGTACCTATTTATACCCGGAACAAAATGCATACTAAACAATTTATTCTTCGTCTTCTTCTTCGTCTTCACCAACATTGTAGAATTGCAATTTGTATTGGTTTTGTTTGACGGAGACAAATCTGATCCAGTCTCTGATTTGGTTCTTTTTCAAGTATCTCTTGGTTAAGTATTTCAAGTATTTACCGGAGAATTTGGTGTTGGAAACAACAACGACTTTGTTACCGTCAGCAGTGACAGTAATTTCGTCACCCAAGTTTCCGACAATACCTTCAACTTTGATGTGTTCGTTCAAGAATTTGATGTAAGATTCTTGGTCAAAAACATCGTTTTCAATTGGAGCGGAACAGTCAACGACGAGTTTCTTAGCAACTTTAGCTTTTTTGGTGGTCTAGAAAAATCCCGGTTAGCCTACTGCACATGTTGATATTATCATAATGATAAAGACAGAATAGCCCTGGGACGCTGGTGTAATTTGCAAGTCCAAACTTAGAGGTAGGTAAAATATACTATATTTCTTCCTTTCAATTTTGAAAAAAAAAAGTAAAAAAAAAAGGATTTCACTCCTTTTTCAAGTCCTTCACACCTGAAACTGTTCAAGACATTTTCAACGGTGTGTTTCTGGTGAACTAGGAAACAAGTAAATGAAGTACAAGACTTCCTACCAGAAGAAAAAAAAAAAATCCAAAACTTCTGGTACATGAGTCTATGACTTGAAAAATCAAAAAAAAAAAACACTTGGTTGCACCTTACCCATACGAAGGGGTTATACCATCTTCAACATCTGTTCAATATCTAAAGTATACATACGATTGGAGCCATTTTGTTAATAATAAGTGATGGTTAAGTGAAAAAAAAATGAAATTTTTCACTAAAAAATTGATGGCAGTAGCGCGGTCGTGTATTTGAAAACTTGTGTCCGAAAGCAGTCCTGGAGCCCCTCCTCGCATCAGATGATCCGGGTGCGTTACCGCTTTAGGCAAGATGACTCAAGATGACTCGCTTTTGCAGCCATAGATTATACGGAGACGTAGCTACGGTCATATATAAGGCGAAACATAGCTCGAAGGCCAGGTTTTTTTGTATATACTGTCACGTGTATTGGTCAACAATGTATAGAGCTAGGAATTATTGCCACAGAATTGGTTTTCACAGACTTAATCGTTATTTAGCTAGCACTGCTGCTACCAGTCCTCAAACTGCTATGAGCTATGCCTTAAGTTTGAAATCCCCTAAAAATGATTGGTCAAAACAGCAAATCAGTGACATTTATAGCTCTCCATTGATGGAGTTGGTTTTCAATGCCCAAATTCATCACAGAAACCATCATGACCCTGCTCAGGTCCAGTTATGTACTTTGTTATCAATTAAGACCGGAGGATGTTCAGAAGACTGTAAGTATTGTGCCCAGTCGTCTCGATATGATACTGGCACGGTTGCGGAGAAGTTGCTCACTATTGACACCGTTATGGAGGCAGCCAGAACCGCCAAGTCAAATGGATCTACTAGGTTTTGTATGGGAGCAGCATGGAGGGACATGAACGGAAGGAAATCAGGCATGAAAAAAATTGCCCAAATGGTAACTCAAATCAATGAAGAATTGAATATGGAAACCTGTGTGACTTTAGGAATGATCGATCAACACCAAGCAGAATTATTAGCTAAAGCAGGGTTGACGGCTTATAATCATAATGTAGATACTTCAAAAGAACATTATCCCAACATAATCTCCACCCGTACATATGAAGACAGATTAAACACCATCAAGCATGTTCAGAAAGCAGGAATTAAAGCGTGTACGGGAGGAATCTTGGGACTTGGAGAAACAGAACTGGATCACGTATCTTTTCTTCATACGTTGTCTAATATGGAGCCACATCCAGAATCTTTACCTATCAATAGATTAGTGCCAATTAAAGGAACACCTATGGTGGAAGAATTGGATAAATTGCCTAAAGATTCTCATAGAAGATTGAAATTCGATCTGATCTTGAGAACTATTGCTACTGCAAGATTAATTATGCCGAACTCCATTATCAGATTGGCTGCTGGAAGGTACACTATGAAAGAGCACGAGCAGTTTCTTTGTTTTATGAGTGGATGCAATGCTATTTTCACAGGGGAAAAGATGTTGACCACTATGTGTAATGGGTGGGACGAAGACAAGGAGATGTTGAGGAAGTGGGGGATGAGACCTATGGACTAGGAGAAGTCAGTCGCAATAGATATAAACGTTGTAGTAACTATTATTCGTCTAATTCGTCTAATATATTACCAGTCACATTCTCTTCTTCATTCTCTTCTTCTTTGCCTCGAGAATTCATCAAAGTACTATTATTCACTTTGGGCAAAGAAAATGATTCGTCCAATTGCAATTCCTGAAGACTTCTCACTGGAGTTTCGATATCTTCTGGATTTCCCTCGCCATAAGGCGTAGATACTTTCCGTATTATATCATCACTTCTAGTAGGACTCACATCTCTTTCTATTAAGTTATCATCACCATTACTAACATTCTGGTCCGAAGGATTCAATTTAACTGTTTCCATGGTTCTACTGGGGTCAGTAGTATCACCATTCTGACCTTCTTCGGCTTCACTTACAAAACTTTCATCATCTTCGTTAATGCTCTCCATGCCGCTGGAACGACCAATTGTGTCATCACCCATATCAAACTGCTTCAAAAGCTCCTCTTCAGTTTCAGTATTGGCAAATAAATCAGGTGATATTGCCAACAATTGATCTAGCCCTCCTCCAGACCATCCCTTCCTAGCTACTCCTTCGAAGAGTTCGAGTTCTGCCCGAATTATCGAGCCTGTTCGAATCAATAACTGGTCGGAATTGAAATGTTCAATCATAGAATTCACCTCGTGATAATAGTCGTATTTCAACCGGTCTATTTCGTCTAATTGGCTCGTCAAATTCATCAAGTTGTTCTTATAAACCGACAAATTCCTCGTTTTCAGCTTAGATATCTTCAAATTCTCCAATTCTTTCAACCGAAGCGCCTTGGACTTCATCTTGACCTCTTGCTGGTAATATTCGTAATTCCGAGAATAATTTTGTTTCAAAGCATTCAATTCTTTAGTCAATGGCTCTTCAAAGTTCTGGGCCAAAATCCGGCTCAAGATCTGATTGTTACTCCCCACTATGTACTGCAAGCTCCCAGCGTTTATCAAACCATCCGTGACCTGTTTATCGTTGTTAACTTTGGGACAATTGTCGATAGTGTCCTCCAAAGCTTGACCAAACTCATTAGCAGCTTTAGACACGGCTACAAGAGCCTGACGGAAATTAGCCGCCTTTTCGAGTGTGTTCTGGTACGTCGAAATTGAATTGTCAAAGTCCTTGGACGTTAAGATGTTGGGGAGGTCCAACACTGATGGAGTAAACGAAGTAAATGTATTTAATGACGGTTGTCGGGTAACTTTTCTACTCCGGAATTCAGACCCAGGAGACTCCTTGACGCTGGGACTGTGATGGGGGGAAATGGAAATGTTGGATTTGTTGTTCATAAACGAATAAAACTCCGATAAATGTGCTGGTGGGGGACCATCTGTTTGTTTATCAGGTCCTAGATTAGGAGCGCTCATACTACTTGTCGATCGACTTCCTTGTTGTGACATACTATGCTTTTGGGGGGAAGTTCCGGGGTATAATTCAGATTGTTGTGGTGATCTGAAGACTCTAAAATCCGCTAATTTGGTGGAATAAGTGTCGAGTTATGCTGTGTTTATTATAGTCACCTTGTTCTCAGCATGGGTTTTGTAGATAAGCGATTTTTGCTGGGTCGCGCAGACGAGGTGAATTTTGCAATGATTGATTAGAGTCTCATGACTTTGGGGTTTGATATCTGAAGCATTAGTGGTCAATGGTTGTTGAAAGATGGATGAATGGTTTAACGAATGTTTATAAGCTTACGAGCAAAATTTGAACTGAAAAAGATGGAAATTGGACCATTTAGCGGAACATATATTAAATTCGCTAATACTTCTTGTATTCAAAGAGCCATTGGCATTTCTAGCTGTATCTTACAAACCAAACCTTTTCGAGCTCTTAAATATCACCAGTAAGTAGTTCTTTCCTCTTTGACACATATGAGCTCAAGTTGTGGTAGCAAATATGGAAAAAATAGTAGTAAAAACTAAAAAAATGGACGAGTCCGGAGTCGAACCGGAGACCTTTCGCATGCTAAGCGAACGCGCTACCAACTACGCCACACGCCCTGAAAATGAAGATATAACTGGTCCCTAGCAGGATCGAACTGCTGATCTTGGCGTAACTTGCAAACCTGCATATTAGCACCACGCCTTAACCAACTGGGCCAAGGGACCGGTTATGTATGAATGTTTTGGTCTACACTTTTATCTCATCACGTGTCGAAAAGTTTTTTACTTAAATGCCTAAAAAAACTGCCATTTCCCTCTAATATCCTCTTACCAACTGGATTTAGTACAGATTCTCACCGAAATAATTATATAACCTTCTAATATACCGATCAGGTCCTTTACCTGGTGGATTGTGCTAAAAAAACACCTTGCGGCTTACTTAATGGGTGATAATCAGAGTGACAAGTACTTACCAAGTACAGCTTGTTAGCCAGAAGTTACTTAGGATGCTACCTACAGCTAATCCATTCTATACTGGGTTTGTAGCAAAACCAACAAAATCCAAAAGAATATAAAGTTTCTGGCATATATAAGATCCATCAAACATAAATAGAGCTGAGTCTCAAATTCGTGATTTTCACAAAATTTAAAACATAAAAGAGACACCTCAATTGTGAGTCAACAGGGCCCCCAAAAATCGGCAAAAAATATGTTCAATGATGAGAAGACACCAGAGAAGTTAATCAACCTATTTATAGAGAAAAAACTGGGTTTTATTAGTGATCAAATGGAGAAGAATACTGTTACGCCTGGCTGCGAAATTGTGAAAATCCCCAATTTCGGCTGCAACCACTCAATACAAACTCCCATACTCATGTAGTAAGCTAGTGCGTTCAATTTCGTAATGGAAAACTGACCAGAACAATACAAAAAAAAATAATACATCATTTCATCACTTTCCTCTATCAAAGACTGAAAATGAGATTCTCAATTGCTGCAAAAAATTAGATGTTCATTGAGATATTAAGAATTAAAACTAGTTATTTTGATATCAATAAAACTTATGTTTTTTATTAGGACCCCTGACCCATGCCCTCTTCTCCCTCATATTAATCTTCCCGAAGCAGGAAGTCAGGGGTATGTTCTCTAAAACTTGAGGGTTGGCAACTTTAACATTTGTGTAAGCAGTGAACACAGACAATGGTTTCCAATCAGAGTCACTGTCTTGTTTTCTCTTTTTTCGAGACTTGTTGGGCTCTTCTTCTGACACTTCCACTGCAACCAGTGTATATGAATCACTGTTTTCCCACTCTTTGTAAACGGTATCCTTCACGGCATTGTGAATCTCTAGAGGACTCAGGTACACATTTGGATTAATATCCAAGACTCCTACTTTTCTAAGTCCCATTCCAATACGATGGGCCACGATAGTTCCTGGTTGCAAATTTTCCTCTTTTTCAATTAGAAAGTCACTCATATCACTCGAATTGAAACTGCTATCTCGGGCAAAACCAGGGTTGTTGTAAACATCATACGAAGTAATATTGGCCTGATAGGAAGTTTGCATATTGGACGATTCCGTGGCAGTTGAAGACCGGTTAGATATATTGAGCTCTCCATAAACAAAGTCATTGTAACCATAATTCTCAGCGGCATTATTAAAAATTTGGTATACTTGAGTGGAACTTTCTTCTACCTCTTGTTTAGGCACGTCAATCTCTTCCAAATAATACATTGGTGACGATGGTTCGTGTTCACTTTGTAAGGGAATGTCACAAATAAAGTCGTGAATAAAATTACTGCTAGTGGGGTGAAATGCGCTATGCTCGGAATTTGCTTGATAGGACACAAAGTCATTAAGAGTATCCTGAGTCGAATCGTACAGATAAAGATCGTGATCATACCCAGGCTCCTCACGGGCCGATGGAAGTTGGTTCTTCAACATGAACTTAGCAAATTAGGATATTTAGCAATAAAAAAGCAAAATGGGTACAATAGTTTAGCTTAGTTGCAAAACAGAGTTTGGAAATACTTGTGAGGTGCATCTAAGTCTCGAGCAGTTAAGATATTTCTAACAAAGCAACGGCAAAGACACCTTCAAGAAGAAAAAAAAAACGATAGAAATTGAAAGTATATAAACAGAATCATATTCAGAATTATCCCTAGCATTACAGATAGCTGGGTGTTTTGTGCTTCAAAGTGATAACGGCATACAATTTATTCATCATACAAGAAAAAGTGTTATCGCGGATAGATTTTGCAGCCAAAAAAGGTTGCATTTGGCAACTCCTGCAACAACTAAATGGAAAGAACAGCTTTTGTTACTGACACAATCGGTGATGCTGACTCTGAAAGCAAGTCTAGGCATGTTTCTGTATGTTCATGTATACCAATTTCCCTTTTCTATTCCTCTTTTGTTGTGTACCATATTTTTCTTTACACTAACTGGTAACGCATATCTTGTTGTTGCCAATTCTAGTGGGTTTGGAGATTCATCATTCAGAGATTAGGAAAAGAAATTAATAGAGATAATATGTGATATCTGTGAAGCGACGTTTAGAAAGGCTTAACGGTGAGTAGATTTACATCAGTTGCACTAAGGATTTGAATGAGATCTCGCTTATCTTAAGGGCACAGGAGCTAGTTAGAAATTGAGCATTCTGATTTACCGCTTGTCTGGTATAGTGAGTTCTTTCTAGAACCAAACTTACCAATTGAATAAGAAAACAGTCTACAGAGAATACAACATTCGGTTTCCAAAAGATTTAACGAGCCATTTACAGTTTTCTGCACCGAATATTAGCTACAATATGGTGGGTGGAGTTTCCGGAGCTTCCCTAATCTGAGCGATAAGCTCACTAACTCCACTTAGCTAGATGAGAGATTAATATAAAAGTATACTCCCCATCAACCACCAGCATCAGCATAGAACCCCCCACCCTCCGCCATCTACACCTCCACCCTAATCCCATACATCCACTTCATCTCACAGAAGAACCACCATTCATCTAAATATAAAATCGAGAAAGTTTGCGAGAGCGAAAAATCTGAAAAAATGAGTCAACCTATAACTTCAATGTGGAGAGTCTCAGGTCCCAGAATGGGCTCTAAAGTCCTCAAGCTGCCCGTATACACCGGGATCAATGCTTTAAAACTTCGAAAGCACATAAATATCCAACAAAATCGAAATTTGGCCGTAGACTTGAAGCCCAAAGACAAAAACCAGTTTCCAGAGTTACATGCGACAGATTTAGAGCCGGATGGACTGCCAGATTACGTCAAACTTATTTTGACGTCTCGTGTCTATGATGTGGTGGAAGAGGCAGGATCTCCATTGACATACGCCGTGAATTTGTCCCATAAGTTGAACACAAACATCCATTTGAAAAGAGAAGATTTATTGCCAGTATTCTCCTTCAAGCTTCGTGGTGCTTATAATATGATTGCCAATTTACACTCGAATCCCAAGACTCATCTTGATGGAGTCATTGCCTGTTCTGCCGGAAACCATGCTCAAGGAGTGGCGTTTTCCGCTAACAAATTGGGCATTCCTGCTACTATTGTGATGCCTACTGCTACTCCTTCTATTAAGTATAAGAATGTTTCTAGATTAGGATCTCAAGTGGTTTTATACGGAGAAGACTTTGACTCTGCTAAGAAAGAGTGTGACAGATTAAGTCTTGTTCACAACTTGACAAATATTCCCCCATTCAATCATCCTTATGTTATAGCTGGCCAAGGGACTATAGCGTTGGAATTAACTAGACAAATCAGACTCGACCAATTAGATGCAGTTTTTGTTCCTGTTGGAGGAGGAGGGTTAATTGCTGGGATTGGTGCTTATTTAAAGAAAATTGCTCCTCATGTTAAGATTATAGGTGTTGAAACTTATGATGCCAATGCCCTCTATGAATCCCACAAGTCAAAATCCCGTGCAAATTTGGATCTGGTGGGCGTGTTCGCCGATGGAACCGCCGTCAAGGTTTTAGGAGAAGAAACCTGGAGAATCTGTAAAGATGTAGTTGATGACGTAGTGCTAGTACTGACAGATGAATTATGTGCTGCTATTAAAGATATCTTTGAAGATACAAGACTGATTGTTGAACCTTCAGGAGCTTTATCTGTTGCTGGAGTAAGCAAATACATTGAACAGAACAGTGAAGTGGACCATACCAATAAACACTATGTTCCTATCTTGAGTGGGGCTAACATGAACTTTGATAGATTAAGATTTGTATCAGAAAGAGCCGTGCTAGGAGAAGGAAAAGAAGCTTCTTTAGTTGTTAGTATTCCTGAAAGACCCGGTGAATTTGCCAAATTGCAAGATGTTATTGATCCTAGGGCCATTACTGAATTCAGTTACAGATACAACAACAGTGATCCTGCCAATATCTTTGTAAGTTTCAACGTCACCAGTAAAGATGAATTAAAAGATATCATAGAGACCATGAGAAGCAGTGAATATGGATACGAGGTTGAAGATATCTCCACCAATGAAGTAGCTAAAAGTCATGGTCGTTACTTGGTGGGTGGTAGCTTTACTCGTCTGAAACCAAATAAGATTGTCAGAGAAAGAGTATATCAATTCGAATTCCCCGAAAGACCAGGGGCCTTGACTACTTTTTTGAAAACCCTCAAACCTGCTTGGGACATTTCTTTGTTTAACTATAGAAATCATGGTAATGATGTTGGAAAGATTCTTTGTGGGATTGTCACTCCTGACGAAACCAGTGAAGAAGACTTCCAGGAGTTTTTAAAGACTTTGGGCTACAAGTTTGTGGATGAAACCGAAAATGTCGTCTACAAGAAATTCTTAAGTTAGTATATTATAGATTGAATGCGTTTCTATGTACAAGTTTTAATTAGACTTCCTCAAGAACTCTTGGAATGTATTGTGATCAACATGAACTCTACCAGTTGATTTCATTTGTTTCTTTCCCTCCTTCTGCTTTTCCAATAACTTTTTTCTTCGCGATATATCAGCAGCGTGTAATCTTTGAGTGACATCTTTCCTTCGAGCTTTAATGGTTTCTCGGGCAATGACTTTATTGTTAACTTTGGCCTGAATAGCTACTTCAAATAACTGTGATCTGAGGAACTTTCTGAACTTTTCCACATTACTTTTCCCTTTTGTGGTGACCTGGGACCTGTGCATAACTTGTGTCAAGGCATCTTGTGGTTCACCATTAATACACAATTCCATCTTTACAACGTCTGATTTTCTATATCCAATGTCTTCATAATCCAAAGTAGCATACCCTTTAGTACTTCCTTTCAATTTACCAAAGAAGTCTTCTACTAATTGAGCCAACGGAATTTCATATTTCAAGAGAACCTGTCCAGTAGTTAAATATTCCAAATCCTTTTGTTCACCTCTGTTGTTTTCACATAATGACATTACTGTTCCTACATACTCGTCAGGAATAGTCATAATTGCCTCTACGTAAGGCTCCATTAAACCATCAATCTTGGGATTGAAAATTGGAAAGTCATCTGGATTGGTGATGATTTGTTCAGTACCATCTTTAAAGACAATTTTATACGGAACTGTTGGAGCTGTCAAGATAATTTTGGCTCCATATTCTTTTTCAAGTCTTTCTTGGAATACAGCAGCATGTAAAGACCCTAGGAAACCAAGTCTCCATCCCAACCCTAAAGCCCCTGATGTTTCCTTTTCCAAAGTCACGGACCTATCATTTAAAACAAGGTTCTCTATATGATCGTTCATGGCTTTGAACTCAGTTCCATCGGCTGGAAATGCTCCCATGAACACCATAGGCTTCAATTCTTCAAATCCAGGAAGTGGTTCTAGTTCATCTTGTGTTCCACTCTGAAAAAACGTATCACCAATTTTAGCTTCCTTAGAATTTTTCATTCCAGGAACAATATAACCCACCTGACCGGCCAGTAGACTATCGGTAGGAAGTTTATCTGGATACATTATGCCCACTTCTTTGACATCATAACGTTTTTCTGTATGAGCAGAAACCAACTTCATACCTTTCTTCAAAGTCCCATCTACTATATGTATCAACATCACCACTCCCACATAAGGATCATGCCACGAATCTACTAATAGTGCCCTTAATGGTGCTGCCAAGCTTCCAGTAGGGGCAGGAATATCTCTGATGATTCTAGGTAAGATCTTCTCTACATTTAATCCAGTTTTAGCACTTACTGGAATACATTCTTCACCAGGCAATTCAAAAGTCGATTCCACTTGTTCAATAGCACGAGGAATATCAGCACCATCCAAATCGATCTTGTTAATTATCGGTATAAGTTTCAAGCCCATACTATATGCTAAGAAGAAGTTAGCTACTGTCTGTGCCTGGACTCCCTGAGAAGCATCTACAATTAACAAGGCCCCACCACAAGAAGCATACGACCGAGACACTTCTGAACGAAAATCAACGTGTCCTGGAGTATCCACTAAATGAAGGAGATAATCTTGTTTCGTCTCAGGATCACAGTAAAACATTGAACATGTTTGGGCTTTAATAGTAATTCCTCTTTCTCGTTCTACATCCAACCGATCTAAAACCTGTTTATTAGCACCGGGTTGGATCACACCAGTCAACTCGAGGAATCGATCTGATAAAGTCGACTTTCCGTGGTCAACATGGGCCACCACACTGAAATTTCGATAATTCTCAATAGGGATTTTGTCGATTCTTTCTTGAATGTCTCTTATGTAACTATCTCGATTTAGCTTATTTCTTGTTTCTTGCAAAGAGCTAGTAGCATTCCATATTGGTTTAGAACGACTGAAGCTACGAACGGAGCCCCTTAGAAACCCTGTAAAGGTGCTATAAGACCCATAAGCTCGAACAATCATATATCGAAGAGTGAAAAATTTGAAGTGCTGCAAATATCAGAATCGGGAATCTCGCGTTTCACCAGATGCATGAAGAAGATGTACGACAAAGATGAATATTAAGCGTATATAAGTATGAATATTTGGACTACGAACGTACATAAGTTACCTAAGAATGGGCTTGAGCAAAAGATTCAACAAATTCAGCAAGTAATTTTACTGTTTGCAAAGAAACAGCATTATAAATAGAAGCTCTCATACCTCCTACAGATCTATGCCCTTTCAATCCAGTGAGAGAATTAGCAGCAGCCTCTTCAATGAACTTTGGTTCCAAGTCTTTATTCTTAAGTGTGAACACTACATTCATATGGGATCTGACTTTTGGGTTTGTCACGGCCAAGTTATAGAACGAAGGATATTTGTTTAAAGCAGCATACAAAGTGTTTGCTTTTTCCTCATTTATCTTTTGAATGGCATCCAAACCACCATCTTTCAATACTTTTTCAAGAACCAATTTCAAGATTAGACAAGTGAAGATAGGAATGGTGTTGTAGGCAGAGTTATTCTTGACTACCGTAGGATAATGGAATGCGATAGGCAGCAAAGGAATACCCCAGGAAGTCAAGGTAGAATCATCAGCCTGATTCAATAAATCCTTTTTGATGATATAGATGGTCAAGCCAGCGAGACCAATGTTTTTCTGGGCACCAGCCATGATCAATCCATATTTGGAAACATCAATTTTCTTCGAAAGAATGTTAGATGACATATCGGCAACAAGCTCCACATTAGAAGGAAGATAGTCTTCCGAAGGAATATCCGTGAATTCGTTCCCATTGACAGTTTCATTATCACACACGTACAAATAAGCAGTATTATCTTTATCTATTGGTTCCCATTCTGAATAAGGTGGAATGTCACTGAAATTGTTTCCTTTAGTATTAACCACAGCATGGGCATCAAAACCTAATCTTTGTGCTTCTTCCAAAGACTTTTTAGACCATGATCCAGTAACAGCATAGGCAGCTTTACCCTTCTTACCATTATTCTTAGTAGCATAACTGGCCATCAAATTATAAGCAATGGACGAAAATCCTGTAGTTCCTCCTCCTTGCATGAAAAACACTTCATGAGTATCAGGAATATCTAATAACTTGGTCAACAACAGTTTGGTATCATCAATAATTTGAATTGCAGGTTTAGATCTGTGAGAAATCTCTCCCACTCCCAAATTGTCTCCATTATAAGAGATCAAATCATAAGCAGCTTGCTGCAAGACTTCCTTGGGTAATAAAGCTGGCCCAGCCCCAAAATAGTTGGGCTGTTCACGGTCCAATGTTCTTTCCATTATCAATAAATGTTAATTTGAAACTTTTCAACAGAGTCGTTTTTCCTGAGTCATCGAGAGTCGCGGATACTTTTATATAATTTGTATGGAGATATATCATCAACTATGATACACAATGAGTCATACGGCCCTATATTCCTAAAGACAGCTACTCATCCATGGGGTTCCTGATCTTCAAGGCATTAATGGAGTATATAATCTCCACATCATCAGTATCATCCAATAAACAGTGTAATACACACGCTTCTCGGTCGGCCAATAATAAAATCACCGTTTTGCAGCCAGCTACTATTTTCGATGCCATCTTCCAATCCTTTAGTTTCACCGAGATTTGTTTGTCTTGCAGTATATCCTCTTCATCTACTGGTTCATCCATATCTCTGGTGATAAACGCATTGTTTATTAGTGAATCGCCTTCAGGTAGACTAGGAGGTCTTCGTATATCGAGTTTCTCATTCCAGCTAATAGTGACTTTGAACTTTCCTTCTTCTTCCAATACAAATCCCAAGAACCCTCCACTTCGTCTACTGGATTTAATAGTGACCACGTCATTTTGTGAACTCTTTTTAAACCTATCTAGACGTTTATATGTCGACACAAACTCATTGGGCAAGTTCATAATAAGGTCTACGTTGGTGAGTTCCGGCTCCTTAAGTGAAGCGATTTCATGGCTATTCTTAAGCACCCGAGCAGGAATTTTGAATTTGTGGTTTATCGAACTGGAATTAGCATTGATATGCGAGTAGAATAACGCCAATGATACAGTTCTTCCTTTTTCAGAATTTGTATCTCCCCCAGAGCTTTCTTTCTTCTGGAGCCGTATAATCAACCCATCGCTATTGGCTCTATCAAAGTGTCGCAATGTTTGTAGTAATAACTCTCCATTCAACTCCAACAGAATCACGTTATCATTAAGACTTTGGATCTCTATTTCATCGAAAACCAGTGACATCTTGACCTTACACCATATCTGAGGCTCTTGAACAACTGCTTCTTGATTTACCAGAATCACATATAACATAGTAGGCGTGAATCGAAGTATCACATACTTTCTCAGCTGGCTAACCAACGAGAGCGTTTGTAATAACAGCAGAGCATTCGGCGTATGGAGCTTTAGTTTCATCTCCTCTTATCTCTTCACACCTCTCTTCACTCCCCTCACTATAAGATTCTAGCCTGGATCTAGCTATATGTTATATATACTATCGCCAATATTATATCTTCAGATCTAAGCGCGTCTAAAATTCATCTGGAAGTCGACGAAAACGTTCTTTTAGGTTAAGTTGTACGCCATCTCGGCACCATGCCAATACCCAACGTGTCTCCTAATATAGAAGACCGTTTCTCCAAAATCGATATCGACAATAAGAACACTCCGAGGGCTCAGCATGTCACCAGACCAACGTATCCCAATTTATCCACATCCAAAAGAGCAGAATCCAGAACCATTTCCCGGTCCAGCTCCAGTAACAATCTTTCCCATGCCCTTTCTAGTTCTAGAACTCCCAATGCTTCCAAAACGCCTAGTAGAGACAGTCCGGCAAACCCTAGGGCTCTTCTGTCAACCAAAAAGTCCAGTCAGAAATTGAATAATTACGTGGCCCACGATATTAAGTCTGCCCATGCTACGCCAATTGGTTCTCGTAACATGTCTTATATGAGAGACACTTCGTCTTCTTCACTTAAGAAGATGTCTAGTCCATTTTACTCGGGACCCTCGTCTATAAATAGGGATATATCCCTGCGTTCATTGCATATTCAACATCCTCCAGGACCAGCACTTCATCCTCCAGGGCCAGCACTTCATCCTCCAGGACCAGCACACCCAGCGCCCCTACTTCATCCCGCTGGCCCCAAAACAGATCCAGTAAGTCGATACCCGAATATGGGCACAAGAAGAGTGGTTTCACATACAAAACCTAGTGATATCACCAATTTGCATTATGAAAAAGGAAGTGAATCCAGTAAAACCCCATCAAAACGCCATGTTTCCCAGCCTTTGACTGATCCTTCTAGCATCAATTCTTCCAAAATGGACGTTTACACAAGACTCTATAATGACTCGAAAACAAAACCTGTTCCTTTCAAGCAAAGTAATATACCTCCAAATCATGTTCCTCACGCCATGCCTGCTAATACTCGTGCTCAAGAAGATAACGGCAAGAGAGGAATTAGAAGAACTTTTAGCTCTTTCCAGTTGGACAAACACATCACCAAAGTGCAGACATTATCGGATTTATACCGGATAATTTATGATGAAGATAAATCGCTTTTTGAAGGAGCAGAGTCACAGGAGTTTACGTCTGTAGATCCAAAAGGTCCTCAAGATTTGATAAACCCTAATAATGGAGGCGAAGAGAAAGAAAACTCACTAGATATCTATGAACGAGGAGAAATATTGAGACGGAAAGATATATACTTTGTTCCTAGTCCTATGAGTGACAGTCAAAGAAGAATAAATATAAGAAACTACAACAACAATTACGGGTTTGATGATAATGCTGGAAATTATGTCATAATTCCTAATGATCATATTAATTATCGATATGAAATTGTTTCTGTCTTGGGTAATGGGTCTTTTGGAAATGTTATCAAATGTTCAGATAAAAAATTCATAGACAAATCTGAAGGCAAGAATAAGACCGTTGCCATAAAAATCATCAAGAACGATTTAAATTGGTCTTTACAGGCCGTATACGAGATAAAGATGTTGAAACACTTGAATGGCAAGCGACACGTGACATCTGATGATCCCTATCAAGTAGAGTATGGGAGTGCCGATTGTCCGGTTCTAACCTACTTTGATCATTTCCATTTCAGGGGCCATATGTGTATTGTTACCGAAGCACTATCATTGAATTTATATTCTATGCTAGAAGTTATCAAGTTTCAAGGATTATCATTGGATCTTCTTAAAGTATTCATAAAGAAGACTTTAAAAGGACTAGAGTATATCCATTCCATGGACGTGTTACATTGTGACATCAAACCAGAAAATATTATGATAAAAGTCCCACCAACATTTCCAGTGGAAGATCTTACCGAAGAGTCTTTAGTTTTGAAAATAGTCGATTTCGGATCCTCCTGTTTCACCAATGAAGTTTCATATTCTTACATCCAATCCCGATTCTACAGAGCCCCTGAAGTCATCCTAGGAGCTAAATACGATAAAATGATAGATATTTGGTCCTTGGGGTGTATTATAGCCGAACTATTCACCGGCGATGCCTTGTTACCTGGTAAGAATGAACTCGAGCAAATCGGCTTTATTCTCGAATTATTTGGTAACCCAAGCAGCTCATTAATTTCTCAGCAAAGAACTCAACTCTTGAAGTCTATCAAAGGCAAACGATCTACTAATAATTTCGACGACAGCATGGGAGCCAATCCAAACCTACTAAACGTGGGCGTGCCGGATGAGAGGTCTATCAAAAAGACATTGTTGTATACTTTGTTCGATATGGAAGGAAAAATCAACATGCAATTCTTGAACATGCGAGCCCAAGCTGCGGCTAGCAACACCATAAACCCTTCCAATTCCAGAAAAGTATTCAAGGTGAGCTCCAAAAACTTAGAAACCAGATTGAAGCTAAGATCTTGCAGTGAAGATAAACGGAACGTGGCCCATTTCTTGAAATTCTTGAACAGTATATTCAAATGGGATCCAGAAGAGCGAGCTGATTGTTCTCAGCTATTACAAGACCCTTTTCTCAGCATTTAGGTATAAATAATGTATACTTATCACCGTTTCAGTTTATACAAAAATTCGTTTATTAAATGTCTAATGATGTCGTTAAGTAGCCATTAATACATACGTATTCAACAACAGTTGTCTAGGCTTGTTTGGAAGTCAATTCCTGAAGCTCCTCATAATCAAATATATTCTTAGAGGATTTAAGAGCCTCAATAAGAACCATCAACGAAGTTTGATTGAAGTCTGGTTTTTTTCTTAGTTCATCCAAATCATCACCAAACTGTGATGTCATTAATTGCAAATATGCCTGGTCGAGTTCCGGGTTCTCTTTTGTTAAATCGTCTTTGGTGTCACTAGTCTTCAACTCTTCTCTCAACTGTTTTGTGGAAGAGCCCTCTGTGAATTGAACTTGGTTCAATCTTGCTTGTACAGACGCTTTGATTTGTTCGATTGCATTATACAGCTTTTGAACTGGTTCGGTGCTACTGGATTCATCGACTTGCATTGGTTCAGGAACATTCTCTTCAACACTTGGTTCTTCATTAACATTTTCACTCTCGCTCTCTGAAGAAGAAGACGAAGATGAAGACGAGGAGAAATCTTCGGTTCTTCTCTTCTTTCTTCTTCTACTTTTTGTGGTCTTTCTAACTATATGCTCCGGTTGTATGTCCGACATTTCCTTTGTCGTTATTTATAAACCTGTGGATCTGACACTATATAAACTGAAATAAAATACGATTTTCCGCGATGCCCATCGCTGAAAGGTTCGCAGCCGGATTTATATATTATGGATATTATACAAGAGTTTGCCTACTTCTTGGACCGTTTATCAGACTTTTCGGCCGGTTTGGCTTTTCTTTTCTTTACCATTCCTGATAAATCATTGACTGAGGACTTGGAAGACTGGCCAGCACCGGAAGTTACGCCAGAAAGCATATTTCCAATTATCTCAGTACCTTTAGAAGAGCCCAAGATTCCTTCCAACATGTCTTGCTTTTGCTGATTGATGGCATCTTCGGCATTGCTTTCTATTTCATCGTATCTAACCTGCAAGCTTTGCACAATGTCATCGTTTTCAGCTTTTTTATGGGGATTGACTTTCGAGTCATTGTTCATTACTTTAATGGCTTCTTTGATATGTTCACGAGCCTTATTTTTAGCAGAATCATCTTCAAGGCAGAATTCTAGGGCCAATGATAATTTGAAGTGAGATTCTCCCACTAAAGACGAGTATTCGGGATCGTATAATTGTTTTCTCATTTCAAGACACTTTTCTAAATCAGATGCTGCTTGAGGAAAATGTTCTGATTCCAATGAAACTTCACCCAAAAGATCATAAACTTCAGACAACAGTTTTAATGTCTTGACATATTCATTCTCTGGCACATCTTTATCAGAAGAAAGATATGGAGTTTTTAAGTCAGTGCTCTTATCTTTATATCCAGCAAGCCTATCTTCGAAAAGACCTCTAGATATTTCCAAGATATCCCAGGCCATTTCCAAATCAGGTTTATCTTCTTCTTCTTCTTCTTCAGCGTCTCCTTCTTCAGCATCTCCATTTTGTTTATCGTCCTCATCCTCTTCATCATCTTCCTCATCTCCCTCCTCATCCTCTTCATCTCCCTCAGCAGCCAAAGAATTGAATTGATAATTCCCCCCTTTTTCCTTCTCCTTTGAACTCTGCCCAGCTTCCTCAATTTTATCGCCCGTGATCTCTTGTCCTCCTAATACATCGGACTTACTGACACCACTCTCAAATAGAGCTTTCCCATACAAAAGAAACAAATCCGGGTCAATTTTCTCGGTTTCTTCTTCATTCAAAGCACACGCCTGGCCAAAAGTCTCTACGGCTTTTTCATAGTTCTTTTCCCCTAAGAACTGGACCCCTTGCTTAAGGAGTTTGTCTACTGCTTCGGAATACCCCATAATATCTAATAGTTGATTTCTTCATTACGCGTTTTTCAGTTATAAACAGCCACATCGGCTTGGTGCCTGAACCAAACATCAACTTATAGGAGCAAGGTGCCAAGATCCCAGCACTATTCTCCAGATATTCAAGTATTGTCCCAGTAATAAGTTATCTAGCAACTATTGACAATTCCAAGAATCAAAATATCGCCGAATCATAGTCCTAGAACTCTTGATATTAGCCGCCGCTAACCATTGAATGATCATTCCTTGAGAACTATCCATATTGACTATAAGCTCCAGGTGTGGAATTGGTAATGTCGGGAAGTCTGCAAAGTCCATATTCTACTCCCAGGAAGTCATTAAGGAGGAAACCACCTCCGGACCCCGACTTTAATGCTCCACATTTGCAAACGAGTTCTACGGATACGTTTAATCGTCACGATACGTTTAATTCTGCTGATATATATAATCCCCATGATATGTATAATCCTCCAGTGCTTCCTCCAAGATCTAACGGACCACAAACTCCGCCGACTATAAATACCGGAACATTATCATATCATCAAGAAGATATGACAGAACAAGATATCCTTAACATCAGCACTCCTAAACCTAAGGGCCCTAGAGAGTTGCCCGAGTACGAGTTCAACGGCACAACCCCTCCTTATCCCATTCAAGATCCCGTCGACGACTTTTATGACCAAGAAGGAGTTCAAAAGTCTCTGGTTAATGGCAATAAAACTGCAGAAATCTTGGATCAATCTTTAAGGACTCCCAATAGAATCCCATCTCTAGAGATTCCCAATTCTTTGAGTGTTCGAAGCGATAGAAGTCCTCTGTACAGAAACAATCATTTCCATCCCACAAATTCTGATTCCAATTTGCGTCCTCGTAATGGTGGAAGTGAAAGATCTCCATCGCCTAAGAAGTTGTATGGAAGATCCCCTTCATTGATGTACGAACGGTTTCAAAATCAGTATGATGACGAGGATTCCGAAGAGCAAGAGTCTCCAGAAGACCAAGAAGAGCAACCAGATAATTGGAATCCAGAACCTTATCTTGATAATTATAATGATACTAATAATACCGAATATGTTTTTGATGACGAACTTGAAAGTGACGAATCCCCAACTTCTAAATTCTTTGATTTCTCGATTCTACCGGACCTTCCATCTGCTTCCACTCTGGTTGAGCCCAGCTCCCCGACCAAAAGGATGACGTTGAATTCAGCTATTTCATTTGTTAAAGGAGCAGGGTATTTTGAAGATGATAATCAAATGAGCTCAAGACAAAGCATCCGAAGAAAAAATGATGCTTTACCACCTGTACCTTTAGACCTTCCTCGATTACCTTTTGCTTCTTCTACCTTGGTCAGTAGACACTTTGCTGAATGTGAGAACGTTTGGTCCATTCAACATATATTCAATTGGTGTTTGAAGTTGAAGATATGGCTCCATGAACTGTTTATTCTGAAGAAAGAGTTCAAGAAAGCATTGATCAAACTTTTGGTCTTCCATAAACGAGATATTCCTTTGGACTCCATAGGAGCTAATGTTGATCAGATTATTGGTACTTTATTAAAGGCTGGAGCTATTTCCTTTGACCACGGAACAGTGCCAAATGAAGATGGCGAAAAGGCTCTACCCAATCCAGAACAAAAGCAAGACGAATCAAGAGCTAGCAAGACAAACCCTGGTATCACATTGCACGAGAATGTGTCAGTTAGTGGAGTGCTTGTGGAACTTACTAATTGCTACTGTTACGAGAAACATCACCATGAAACAAACTTGAAAGCTAATGAAACCAAACTAAGATGTTTATCTTCTCGATGTTATCTTAATAGAGTAATTGATTATGAGATCACGTTTAGGAACACGGATATTAATGAAATTGTATTAGGAGAGGACTGGGCCACTCACTGGAAGTTATCTGCTGAGGATATCAAGAATCTTGATAAAGATCTCTCTAAGAGGCAATCTCTTTTGTTTGATTTATTAAGATATGAACAAACCTTTATTCAAAGAGCCAGCTGTTTTGTAGATTTGGTGGGTCCTGAATTCATCAAAGCTGTCAAAATGCTCTTAGGACCCCATGAAATTGTCCTGGTTAACAAGTTTGAAGACGACGTTCTCCAACCTGGAAAAGAATTACTTGAAATCCATAAGAAGTCCTTGTTTGAACCCCTTTTACGGATCTTGATCTCAAATGGCCGATTTATAAAAGACGTAAGTGACATTGGGAATATTTATCTTAATTGGTCTTTGGTTGCTAAACCTGCCTTGTTAAAATATATGGGCACAGTACCCATGATCGAGGAGTTGACCAACTTACCAGTTCTTAAGAGATGGATGGACGTAAATGTTCGAAATTTTAAATTGGTACAGAAATTGAGAGTCAATGGTCCATTATTGTTCCTAAGTACATTCAATTCTCGGTATCAACAAATTCCTTTACAGCTTTCAGATATAATGAAACATTACGACGAGCAAGATTTGGAATATGTATCGTTGCTGAAGGCCATAGAAGGGATCAAGAAGACAAGTGCCAAAGTGAATGAAATGAAACACCATGCCGATAATATATTTGCCTTGAAGAGAATTCAAAAACAAGTTTACTGGAAGAATAATGTACCCAAGTCTCATATTAATTTCAAATCAGAAAATAGAAAATTTTATTATAGAGGTGATTTGACTCGGAAAGGAGACTTGAAAATCAATTCATCCATCAACCACATAATCCTACTTGACAACTACATGCTAATATGTGAGAAGGTGAAGAGCACAAAGAATGCTATCTCCCATTATAGAGTCATAGAGAGAGCCATTCCTGTTGAATTCCTTCTTGTAGAAATCAAAGACAAAGAAACCCCCACAATTGAATTGAACAACATCACCAAGACGTTAACTCAACTGCCGGTCCAAGGAAGCCCAAAACATGAATTTGTGACCGACCAAGAAGATCCATCGATATATCCCCTTAAAATTAGATACGCCGGTCATGGGAAGAGCAATTCATATATCTTTTCCACTAAAAGTGAGAGAGAAAGGAGCCTATGGGTTGAAAATTTAATGAAAGCCAGATCCAACTTGTGTCTTAGATTATCACGTGTGGAACCATACAAGTTGAAACTAATAAGTAATACTTGTTTCGCTTATGAAGAGTCTAATAAGATCACAAAGTTACAGTGTATGACCCAGTATGATCCTATTGAAAAAATGTCTATGGACTCCTTAAATGTATTGCATAAGTTAGGGTATAAGAACGATATTTATTCGCTTTCTAATACCTCAGGACACATAGTTTATAGCACCGTACAATGTGCTACTCAATTTAGTTACAATAATGCTTCCTATTACTTTGTGGGAACTTTAACTGGAGTATATTGTTGTGATATGAAACGAGAATGGAAACGAGTGGTCCTGGTTTCCGATACTAGCAAGATAAGTGTTTCACCTTCGATAAACTTGGCTATAATGCTTAATGGCAGTAGTTTGACATATTATCCATTGGACGTATTGATAAATTATTATTACGGAAAGAGAGACTCCATAAGTGGCATAGCATTGACCAACGAACCTGTATCATTATTCAGTATTGGAAAACACAGAGAGATCACCATGTTGTTCTATGGAACCAGAAAAGGAAATTCAGGAGCCACCAACTTCAAGGTGTGTGTACCTGAAGTAGATAATGATGGCATCTTCAGTTCATTCAAGACAGTTAAAAGATTCTATGTTCAAGCAGAATGTTATGGGTTGTCTATATTCAACAGCACGTTTACCGTCCATACCAGCAAGGGTATCGAAGTATTGGAATTAGATAAATTATTGCCTAGGTCCATTCCCGAACTTCCTTATCACGAGAATAAGAAAGTGGATGGATATACGAGAAAGACAGCCACCGGACCCAACGCCAGCGAAATTGATACCATAAGACGAGCCATATACTCGACCAGTTCTAAACCCATGGGAATGTTCAAATTGAATAACAATTCAGAATTCCTCTTGGTGTATAACGAATGTGCCATATTTGTGAATAAGCACGGGAAATTATCTCGGTTTTCCATGTTGAAGTTTGATTATAAAGCCAAGTCAGTGGCATTCTTTAACAACCATTTATTCACCGTATGTGAAGAAATCCTAGAAATTTGGTCCATCAGTGATTTTGTCAAGGGCACCAACAGGTTGATTCAGGTTTTAGTGGGGAAAGACATTAGAATGCTTTGCAACGAACAAAAAGTCATCTGCTCCATGGCAAACCCCGTGGTTCCTGGACTCCAAATCTTATTCCAACTATACAATAACAAAGGTGTATAATAGTTTTTATAGTTATGATGTACTTTAATTTATGACCGAAACATTGGCTGCAAAACCAGATAGTTAAATGCTTTACTGGTTTTGGTGATATGAGACTATGGGTATATATAGATATTATGCATCGATTTTGGTAGCTAATTACTGGACGTGTGGTTTCCGACGTTTACTTTGGTACCTTGTATTGTGTTGCTTCTTGTAATAATCAGGCATTTTCTTGATATTCTTATTACAGTTTTTCCTTGCCTCGAGAATAAAATCAATGACCTGGAACCGAGCGACACCTTAGACACTGATGAAGCTGATCCAATCGTTTATTCGATTTCCTTCTATCCAATGTACTCACTCAATCTTGACTCCACGCATATGATAACATCCTGGCTTTACTAGAGAATGTGGAAAGCAGCATTTTATTGTAAGAAGTTTGCATGCGATGTATCGCATCAGTGATGAATCTATCCCAATTCACTAGAGTCCCTACCGAAGATTCCCCCAGCAGAAAACTTCTCTTCGCCCGTTACTTGTCTTTCCGACATTTTAAAGCCGATTTGGTCAGAGAACGAGTGAAATGGACCAACATATGGCCAACCAGGTGAGAGCCAATGTGTTCGGCTGCAAAATGCTAGAACAGCCAGGAGTCATAGTTAAGTATAATCACCAGATAAACTCCCCGAAAAGCACTTCAAGTTTTGAAGAATCCAAAACCTTATGGGCCTGGGAATTGGTATCGATTCATCTAACAGCTCCAGGTGCTATTTTCTGAGACGATCTCTGATACCCTCTGACGCCGCATTTAGCATTGTGCTTTGATATTTCACCTTATTACGATGAATTTCCTCGTGTGGGAGAATTCCTGGTTTGCACGATTTTGCATATTCTCCGTCTTTTCGGTATTCATTGCAACTTCCTTATCTTTTGCAACATTTTATGTTTCTTTTTGCGTTGAAGTCTATATGCAGTATATATTACCTAAATAATTATGCGGATCTGGTAATGTGCAGTACCAGAAACATCGTAGCTTTTGATGATTTTGTTCGTCATGTTTATTAAAGTTACCCAAATGCTCTACTGATTCTTGTGATATGAAATTATGCGTATATTTTTAGATGCAATGCAGCAATTCTTTGATAGCCTATTACTGTGTGTTTGGTCTGCGACGTTTATTCTGATTTCTGGTATCGTGGTTGATTTTGTAAAACTCTGCCATTTGTTCGATATCCAGATTACGGGACTCTTCCCTTGCTTCAAGAATAAAATTGATGACAGGTGCTAAGGCACCACTTATATTCGATAACTCGAACTCGAACGGCAAAATATGGGAATCTTTATACTTCTGGGGGTCGGCGAAGAACTTATCTACCAGTATTTTCACCATAATGAGCACCACCCCATCAGTTAAAATCCCATATCTTGTACTAGTAGCCATCAGATAACAAAAGACCTGTATTAAGGCATTGTAAATTCGCTCAGGAAGAGTTTGTTCACTGTCAAGAGATTCTAAGTCAAACCCTAAATTACCTTTATATTCAACAACTGTCACGATTTTCTTCTCTGGAAGATTTATGGCACCGTCTGGTCTCATATTACCATACGCTTTGTCAGTTACCGAATCAAGTTTGTTAAGGAACATCTCCTTCTCGAATCGCAATTGTTCTGCGTCTGAAGAACCCAGGTTTATAAAATCACAAATTAGTTTCATTCTATAACCTTGAATCTCGGAGGCTTTTGATTCTGTCAATTCACCTGTGTTATTATAAGTATGAGTTAACAAACCTATCATCGGGATGATATCTAATTCAGGATTGTTTAAGATACGTTGTAAATAAGGCTCTCCCATAACTGAAAAGTCAGCCATGGCCGTGGCATCTAACTTAATTGAGTGACTTCTTACAAAATTATTTGATGAGCCTAAAATCAATTGGGTTGACTTGTCAAATGTTGGTACCAGGCCCATGAATTGAGAAAAATATACGGCAACTTGAAGCACTTTGGCTTTTAAAGATTTTTCTTTATCATATTCTTTCAAGGAATTAGGTAATGCCATCAACACAGATGGTGCATCTGAGGCATCGGTTAAAAATAGATATTGGGATTTCTCGTCTGCAGAAGTACAATTGTTAACATGATTGATTATGGTATTTACATCCTGAGATCGAACCAACTCAAAAAGGTGTTCTATGTTGTCTGATTTTGCAACTCTTCTTGTGGCCCCTGTAGTTTCTTCTAGTTTTGAGATCCTTCCACTGAGCTCTCCGAAAGTCTCCTTTAGCTCTTTGTTTTCTGTCTTTACCTCTCCTAACGTTTCCTTTAGCTCTCCTACCGTTTCCTTTAGCTCTGCGTTTTCGTTATTTAGTCTTGAGATAGTCTCTTCAGCTTCCATGCTTAGTTCTGTGTCTTCGTCAAAGAGTAAATAGTACTGTGTATTATCGGCAAAACTCTTTTCTGGGGTTTTTGGAGAGTCCACAGATATTGTGGATTCTCTAGATGTTAGATCTGCGTACATACCGAAGGTTACAAAGATACAGATAGTTATGCATAAAGTCACGTGACCAGAACAAAAATATCAGCTAAAAGTTCCGAAACAAGTTTACGCATGAGAATATTTGGTATCTATATATATCATGCGACCGTTTCCTAAGGAAACTATAGTGTTGCCTCTTGGCCGTTGGAATGGTTGCCTGTTTGGAAGGGGAAAGTGCTTCTTACATACGTTTCGCAGCCATTTCGGCTATTGGCTGCAGGTCGATGCAAGCAAACATAGATCGGATAAGAATAGCCAGGGAAATTAAGTGGAACAAACATAGAGGAGAAATGAGCTATTTTTTATGCTTAGAAGGAACCACAACGCTATGGGCCAGAGAATTGGTATCGGTTCATCTAACAGCTCCAGGTGCTATTTTCTGAGACGATCTCAGATACCCTCTGACGCTGCATTTAGCGTTGTGCTTTGATTTTTCACCTTATTACGATAAATCTCTTTGCGTGAAAGAACTCTTGGTTTGCATGACATTGCAGATTCTTCATCTTGTCGTTATACTTACGACTCCTCACCTCACTGCAGCTTCCTTATCTTTTGCAACCTTTTATGTTTCTTTTTCATCTTGAAGTTTATATACAGTATGCATATACTGAATGATTATGTGATTCCAGTAGTATGCAGTACCAATAATACCCTAGCTTTTGAATGCAAAAACTGACAGTGATTTCAGGATGAATACCGCACCTTTGTCATTAGGATGTCGTAATACTCTTTTTTTAAATGTCGTTCTGACAGTATTCCAATATCGCCGGGGACAAATTCGGATAACGGAGCCTGGTGCTGCAAATATCGCAAGTACTCACAAATGAATATCACTTCTAAGAGATTGTAATATCTACTATAAGCTATATAAAAAAATCGTATATTGTATAAAAAAATACCGTAGTTTGAAATGTTTAAATGACTCGGATAGGAAATATGATTATCGTTCTAGTTCTAGGGCGAATATCGTGGTAGAAAGTAAAAATTTGATACAACCTCTTTTGAAATAATATCGTCAGCCTAAGATTGAAATTATCGCTGAGCGATTACGTTTAAGTCGTAGACCACATACAATTAGAGTGGTTTCTTTTCTAAACAAATAGAGAAACAGTGTTTAGAGTGTTCAATACTATTCTTTATATATCCAACGGGAATTAAATTTGCAGCCTCTTTGATTCGTAAGCTAAGAGTTTCCTTTTCTCCCTTTTTAATTTACTTTTGATCTGGTACCAGAATTGCTCAATAGGATTCAATTCAGGTGAAAATGGTGGTAAATACAAAAGCCTATAACCCCTAACTTGGATAATACGTGCAATACTTGCATTCTTGTAAATACTTGCATTATCCATAACAAGATAAGCATTTTTCATTACGGGATGTGCATCCATGGTATCTATTAATTCAAGTAAAAATTGTTTATAATGACCTGTGATTGTACCTCAGGATGTATCTTGTTGTTTGTCCAGCTCCAACTTTCTCTTTTTGTTCAGAGAAGGTGCCTTAGGCTTTCTTAAACTCAATTGTACAAATCCAAAATAACAAATCGCTCCCAATAAAGTTCTGTTGTCCGATCTTGTTGACGGTGTTTTTACTACTGGAGTTACGCACTCTTTCAAAAAGCCTTTGCGATCTTCGTTAAGCTTTGGTTTGGCGATTGTTCCTCTTTGTTTAGCCACAGGCAACAGTCATCAATGTCAGCATTATCAATAATTGGATTCATCCTGAAAACACTGTATTAGAGATTCTGATGCGATAAGATTATATGACTGACACGACATATAATTATATAAATAAGAAGCTTTCTACCTTGTGGAATGGTTAAGGGAATTGAATCACCCCTCGGGGGTATGTGGTTGTTTTTACTCTATTATTTTTAATATGTCTTCAACTCAATGTTGGAGCTTTCTATGTCTTCATTATTTCATATACTTTAGAAGTAACCTTAGTACCATTGGCACCCATTTCGCGGAGAATGCTACAATAACAAAACACACTGAAAAGAAAAAAAAAATTGAACAAGGTAACATATTAATTCCATAAAATGGACGATGATGAAAGATATGTGCAAATAGGTTTTGGTGACTACCGAGGATTGGACTTTACGTACGACGATTACGATATTCTTTTACAAGGAATAACTATTAATTTGTCTTTTGCTTTATTCATTTACGATAATAAAGACAAGATAAAGGTCTATACTGAAGAAGTCGACAAGATTATCAAAACCACTATAGCCGAGCATAAAGAAAAGATATTTTATAAGGAAAGACACGATGGACTGACAGTCAGGTGGAATGAGGTATATCATATTTTGATCGAATACGCAACTGTGAACCGATTAATGCTAGAAATAAAAGTGGGAGATCTTGATTTTTTAGCCGATTGATAATACAATAATACGAAGTTAGATCAACAAGAAAGAAAAGAACGAGAAAGCAAATCAATAAAAAGATTAAAAAATAATAAACATGAATGCATATACAACTTTGTAATTTTTCAATGAATTCGATACTCCTGAATATCGATGTGTAAGTTACCAGATACATTTCGGAAAGATTGATAGAAAAACTTACTGGGAAAGCGGCAGTAAAATTTGTTTATTTTCCTCTTTATCAGCAAGATTCAAAGAAATTATTATAGAATTTTTTGGCGACAACAATTATATCAAGATGCATTCTATCTGCATAGTTGGCCTTCTTACCAATATCTAAAGACTCCATTTTATCATAAGCTTCATCAGCAGTACTGAATGAATATTTCTTATCATCCAGTAATTTAACTTCACACTTTTTGAACTTAACTGTAAACGCAGAATCATCGTTCTCAAAACAATTCTGCAATATTTTACCTAAATCTTTTCTCCCATCCTTGAAGTTAATATAATCAGGGTTGGTATCAAAATTACCAGAATTAATATCTTTGAATTCTTGGTACCTAAGTTCCAATATGTTTTTAAGAACCGCTTGAGGGAACTTAGAAGTCTTATCTGTCCCAGAATCACCAAAATAAAGTTCATACATTGTTGACAAAAGCGAGCTGAAACCTTTACCGTTAAACTTTCCTTTGAATACTTTTTTGGAATCTATTTCAACAAAAGGAGGTCTTTTAAGTTCGTAAGTTGCCAATGCATCTTTCAAACAACCAAGCAATTCATTATCGTCAAACTTATTAGGCAACCGTTGTTCCAAAAGGTCATAATTGTTTTTGCCCGGTTTTCCATCTTGTAAATTTGGATCGAATCGTCGAAAATTATCAGCAGCAAAGACTAAAAAGTCGGCCTTAGTATAAGGATCATAAACCCTTGGTTGATCAGAAAAAATATTATCATTCTTATAAACATCAGCGTATAGTTTATACAACAAACTTATTTCATAAGGTGCACTATTAGGATTAGCCAAGATATAAGTTAGTAAATAACACAGTATAAACCAAACTAGTCTCATGGTCTTCTAAATACTAGCGATCACAAAACTTTTTCAAAAAAAGAAAAGAAAAACAATCCTCCCACCTTGGAGATATAAATAGGAAGACTCGTTGAAAACATCCAGGAAGTTTGGCACCTTCACGGATATTGTTTATTTATTTGTTTTTGTAAAGAAAATTTTTTAAAACGTTTCTTTTTCTTTTTTAAATTTTATAAACTTTGTATTTCAAGTATTTGGAAGCTTCACCTTACAACGTTATTCGTGCATCAATTACATTGTGGTTATACCTTTTAATGAAGCTTGTATAGCTCGTCAATTGATTTAAGATCGAATTGCATGGAGATACTTACTTGGTATTGAACTCTGATTTCACATTGAAAAACAAACCCACAAACGAAGAAACGGTTCATGTTCTTCCTGTCTTCAAAATACAACGCAAAATAATGCAACTCATAACGGAAAATGATTACAATATACCAGAATACAAAATTTGGTAATGCTTAAAGGCGCCGAGAGGCAATATGATGCCTCACGAGCCGTGGTGTTCAACTGGCTTCAAACACCAGGATTACAAATAATATTTCACCACCCTTTCTTACCTACTTAATAAAGCATAGCAAGGTTGTACATTTTTCAATACGTCTTGGACAATTTTCCCGTGATTATGGGGACATAAATTTGACATCAACTGTTTTGTGTTAATCCTTCGGTCAATCCTTCATTAGCAGATATTCGTAAAATTATGAGCCCGCATTAGCACATCGTATTTTGGTTTTGGTTCAGGAATGTTGCAAAAGCTTTCTTAAAAAGCCGTGAAACCAAAACATCGCAAATGGCGTCAAAAGGTATCTCTATTTAGTCCTCAGCTTTTGGACAATTTGAATTCGTTATACATCTGATTGTCAGAATTCCGCTCAAGTTTTGAAAGATATCTATTTTGGTTATTGGAGTGGTACTAAGACCAATTCCCATAAAAATGATGCTCTAGCTGCTATTGATAGTTTAAACAGTTATTTAGGCTTGTTTTCGGAAAGAGAATCCTTCAAGGTTCAACATGGTAGTGTTGTTGGTTATATGTGGGTCGGATCAATGGTTCAGAATAGCGGATTTGTTTGGGGCGATGCTATAAGTATCTTGCTGGATGAAATAAACAATTATGGAATTCCCAATATGATCTATATTGAATACGTTGATAGTGACCCGATGAAGACTTTTGGGATCACTTTGAATACAGGAGGATCTGATAAACTAGGCGATGTCCAAAGAGCTGTTAAATTGTGGAGTCAGGGAAAAAATTATGACACAAATACTGGTCATAAAATATACTCTGATAAAAGAATTTGCTATTTAGATTACAGTGATAGGAAACTGTTGCAAAATGATAAAGAAGCTGGCGAATGTTTTAGTGCTAAGATGAAATCTGGCCAAACAGCAGAAGACGCTTGTGGTGTGAACGGAGTATCAACCCTGATTTAGATTTCACTGCATTACAAGTTGGTCAACCAATATGCTGTTCTGTGGGGACTTTACCTAATAATAAACCATCAAAAAATGATGATGGTAGCTGTTACAGCTATGAGGTGAAGGAGGGCGATACATGTAGTTCCATAGTATCTCAGTATTATCCTCTATCTATCAGTGACTTGAATGATTATAATTCTAAGACATATGGTTGGTATGGATGCAAAAAATTACAAAAGGACCAAAAGATATGCTTAAGTGATGGTTCACCTCCAAGACCCACCCCCAATCCTGAAGCTGAATGTGGTCCATTAGCTCCAGGTGATTTATATAATAGTGAATGCTCCAATAAAGCTTGTTGCAGTGAATTTGGGTTTTGTGGGCTAACCTCAGAGTTCTGTGATAAAAAGGATAGTGACACGGGTGCCCCTGGTACTGATGGATGTTACTCTAATTGTGGCTATGGTACTTTGCCAACTAAAAAAGCGTCTTATTTTAGAAATGTAGGTTACTGGCTAGATGCAGATGATGAATTGGCTACTGATCCTGAAAATTATGTAGATTATGATATCTTACATTATTCTTTTGGTACAATTAATGATGATTTTTCGATTTCCACTGGATCTGGATTTGATTCATTCATGGAAGTTGATACCAAGAAAGTGATTTCCTTCGGAGGTTGGGAATTCAGTACTGATAGTTCAACTTAAGACTGGCACTCGGAATAGCTATTTTAATCAGCTAATTCCGTTGAAGCAGAAGGTCAGACAAGTTGACAAACGAGCTGTGAAAGCAATAAACTCTTAATTATTAAAGAAATCCTACTAGTACTTCGCAATATCTGTGGAAAATTGATGATTGAATCAAGTAGCCGTATTTGGCAGTTCGTTTCCGCTGTTGAGAGTAAATGATTGATGCTAATGCCTGTGATGACAAAACATATATTGATCAATCTGCATATGAATTGCGTTATTTATAGTATAGATTAACGATTAATAAGCAATTCAAAAATTTGAGTTAGTTTATAATTTGAAAGGAAAAACCACTACATCAGAACAGAACTCGCAAATACAGCGCGAAATCCTGTTTTATTTTTTAGCACTTTTTTTTTGCACCCATCAAAATGAAAAATAGGCTCCTTTTTGTCGTTGTCAGTAAATCTTATATTGAAAGGGTTTGTACCGATGCAATACTTTTTCTGTAAGCCATCAATAATACAACTTACTCAGGGGGTTTTGCATTTGATTTTATTTATTTCAAGCTTGACTCCCTTGTGTATATCATTCTTCCCAAACATAGCAATGCGGAAAGTAGTATCATGACTACAATTACCGGTAGAATTGTTTTATTCTTCCCCCTTCCATTACTTATTCTATATTCATCCCATAAATTTTCAACTACTATATCTACTCCAGAATTTCATGTAGTAGCTCCAAATGTAGATTTTTTGCAATTTCTAGTTATGGCTTATTTGTATCTTTTACTTGTTTATTCAATTATATTTTACTCCTTCGATTTTCCACTTCTTTCATTCTACTTCTCCTCATTAGGAGTGCCCGCTCCTTTCTACGATGACGCTTGCCAATAATTTAAAGACGAGGCTGATGCTTTGTTTGTTTATGCCGAATAATAAAACCTACAAAATAATCTTGCATTCACCACCTGTTTAGAAACTACCATGTAAACAACGTAGCAAGTATATATAAGGATATCTAAGTAAAAAGGACACAAGATATATATAGGCATTACACATGAGACAAGGAACCTCCCATACATTTTCGCCCGCACCAACACTTGGAGCGCGAATTTTAACTATGTGTTTCCGGTAAACTCTCCAAATTACTGTACATTTTATAACAAAAAATGTAACAATCGCTTAATGCACGAAATCTTTGTTTAGCCCACTTTATTGAAAACAAGTCTCATTTTATAAATGAGTAATGAACAACGTAGCAAAGGCATATACCGGAAGCACCTACGATATTGACATCAATAATATCGAAGAAGAAGAAGTAATTGCTATTAAACATGGAATTACTATTAATACTTACTTCGCTTTATGGATTTTCGAGAAATTCAAGGATGATAATAAACACAATTTTTGTGAATTATGTGTAGCAAGATTTGTTTGCTGCAGCTATGTTAAAGATGAATGGGTAGAGAGATATAAGCCCATATTCTTTATAAATAATATAAAGTTGCCATCATACACTTTAAAACATATAATAGAAAAATTCGAATGGTTACGGTATAGTATAGTTTTGGGTTCTGTATCATATACCCAGATCGATGAATTACTCATTGATCCAGAAATTAATGTTATATGGTATTGTTCTAAATTAAACAAAGAATTGTATGAAAGACAAGTAAACAAGGCCAAAAAGCTTGGGTTTGCTTACAAATATTTTGATATTGATAAAAATATCTATTATGATACGCCACTTAAGGTAGGCTTGGATGAAATTCCAGAGTTTAAAAAAGACATTGACGTTTTTTTTCCGTTTACATCTGACAAAATTGAAGAAGACATCAAAAACTTTTTAATTGATAAATACTAATTTCAGTGATGCATCTCCAAAATTCTTAAAACCATTTTTGTATATAAAAACACTTTAAAACTCCTATAAGGGAGTGAAGGAACTAACTTCTAGTAGATATAATAATGATATTGAAGAAAAGGAAGTAGAGTCAGACTGAATCGAATTTTACTAATATATAACATCTGTGTTTAATCGTATCCGATACTTTTGATCTGGTACCAGAATTGCTCAATAGGATTCAATTCAGGTGAAAATGGTGGTAAATACAAAAGCCTATAACCCCTAACTTGGATAATACGTGCAATACTTGCATTCTTGTAAATACTTGCATTATCCATAACAAGATAAGCATTTTTCATTACGGGATGTGCATCCATGGTATCTATTAATTCAAGTAAAAATTGTTTATAATGACCTGTGATTGTACCTCAGGATGTATCTTGTTGTTTGTCCAGCTCCAACTTTCTCTTTTTGTTCAGAGAAGGTGCCTTAGGCTTTCTTAAACTCAATTGTACAAATCCAAAATAACAAATCGCTCCCAATAAAGTTCTGTTGTCCGATCTTGTTGACGGTGTTTTTACTACTGGAGTTACGCACTCTTTCAAAAAGCCTTTGTGATCTTCGTTAAGCTTTGGTTTGGCGATTGCTCCTCTTTGTTTTGCCACAGGCAACAGTCATCAATGTCAGCATTGCCAATAATTGGATTTCCTGCTTGGTCGACCATATTACTTTCGCCATCATCATAAACAAACTGATAATCCATTGACGCTTATTTCTTCTTCAAATAATAGATGAACGAATTTATTCAACCCCCTAGTGCGATATTATTATATCTAAGCTGTGCCGAAATTGTTCTCGTTACAACGATATCAAAAGTGTGCTACCGCGATATTATTCTGCCGTAGGTCGACAATTTTATGCCACTGCGGTGCGATATTTATTGTATTGGGCCAACGATTTTTTCTACCCAAGGGTAACGATATTGGGTTAGTTGAAAACCGAATTTTTTTAAGTAAGAGATTCAGATATAATAGAATTGAATATGTGATATCTATTAAGTACTGCTTGCGATATGATTTAATTTACAATCGGAATTTTCTTCATTATGGGATGTGATATTTACTACCTAGAGGTTGCGTAATCTATATGAGTGTAATGCGACATCCATTTAAGGAGGGTGTGTTATTCATCCTGAAAACACTGTATTACAACTTCAGCATGTTTGTTGTTAGTGTAAAAAGTACGGTGATAGTTTAAGAATGTAAAAGTGCCTTCAGTGAAATACGAATGATAACCTCATCACCAACTTGGTCGTAAAGACGCAAACTACTGTGCGCAGAAACGTGATTCGTCCTATTCTTTGCATAGTTAAATCCCTGAAAGTTAGTGTCCAATAGAATAGCGTGTTTCCAACCTGTTCCAATGAGCCCGATATGTATGGTGCTTGGTTTGGAATATCCTCCGTTCGAATAGTTCTCACCAATGACTTTTTTCGTCCTGTTTATTGGTATGACGGAGTAGATGCCGTTGGGGACCGGCATTGTACCGCGTCTCGGCCAACTTCGCACCACTTCGCATCACTCCGCACCATTTCTCACCATTTCGCACCATTTCGCACCATCGGCCGATTCTCACACCTCGGCTCGGCTAAACAGCGAACTGTGGGGATCGATTCCATCTTCATGTTCACATTTTAAAGAGCCTTCAGCAGTGTAAGTTATATAAATCCAGCAAAGGAACCAATAAATCCAACCTATAATCAAAGATGGTGAACTACAACGTTAATGGCAAAACCGCCGTTGTTACCGGCGGTACCAGAGGATTAGGACTTTACTGTGCTGAAGCCTTTGTCTCCAATGGAATCTCTACAGTGGTTATTACTTCCAGAAAAGCCGACGCTTGTGAAGAAGCCAAAAAACAATTAGAAAAGTTGGCAAAAGAAGTGGGTAATACTAGCTGTAAAATCATTGCAATTCCTTCAGATCTTTCTAAAGAACTGGGATGCAACCAATTCTTTGAAGAAACTAGCAAACATATTAGCAAGCTCGACATTTTGGTGGCCAACGCCGGAGCAACCTGGGGGGCCCAATTGGGAGAACATCCAATTCCTGCTATGCAAAAAGTATTGAGTTTGAATGTGATTGGAGTGTTTAATTGTATTCAATTATTCACTCCTTTATTAGAGGCTGCTGGTACTAGTGAAGATCCAGCTAGAATCATAATCATGTCGTCTACAGTTTCGATGATTTCTTTAGATCCGGCAGGCGTTTTTGGTTATAGCGCTTCTAAAGCTGGTGTGTCACATTTAGGTAAGTCGTTGTCATTAACCTTAGGACCTAGAAATGTCAATGTCAACTCTCTTGCTCCTGGTTACTTTCCATCCAAGATGTCCAACGGACTTATTTCCGCTGCGGGCGATATTCTTATCGATGGAAACCCAAGAAGAAGATTAGGAGTTCCTGAAGATATCAAAAATGCAGTTTTGTTCCTTTGTGCAAAAGAGTCGAACTATATCAACGGGATTGTGTTGCCGTTAGACGGAGGGGCTCATTTGGCTCCAGGCGCCCATTTATAACACTGTTGTATATTTGATTTTAGTAAACATTGATTGTTAAAACCATAACTGTTTGTTGTGGCTTTCTCGTTATCGTAGTATCGAATATTTCAAGCTGAAATATCTGAAATATGTTCATGCTGAAATATGTTCATGCTGAAATATGTTCATGGTAAAATCTTCTATTTATAGTTTGATGTAGAAATGTAAAAACGCGACCGCCATCAACTTTGAAAAGTTGACGTTTAGTGACAGCACAATGGGAGCCAACTCGTCCAGTTTACTAGAATCCCTCATGGAGGGAACCAGTTTCGACAAATCAGAAATCGACCGGTTGAGAAAACGGTTTATGAAACTTGATAAAGATGGGTCTGGAACTATAGAAAAGAATGAGTTTCTTGCGATTCCAGGGATTTCCAGTAATCCTTTAGCTAGCCGTCTTATGGATGTATTTGACGAAGATGGCAGTGGAACCATTGATTTTCAAGAATTCATCACCGGATTATCTGCTTTCAGCGGAAAAACCTCTAAAATCGATAAATTGAAGTTTGCATTCAAGATATATGACATTGATCGAGATGGCTATATTGGCAATGGAGAATTATTTGTGGTGATGAAAATGATGGTAGGAAAGAATTTACAAGAGGAAGAACTACAGCAGATTGTAGATAAGACTATGATGGAGGCGGACCAAGATGGAGATGGGAGATTAAATTTTGATGAGTTTAAAAGCGCCGTGGATTCCAAGTCGGTGGCTTCTTCGTTGACGTTGAATATTATATAATGTTAGTAACGGTATGTCGTGATATACATTGAATGGGAAATCGCTACAATGAGTAAATAATTCTATTATGTGGACATGCTGGTTGTTATGTGATTAGGACATATGATTATGATATATGATTGTCCATATACCTGGTGACATCTCTCATTATAGCTCTTCTTTTTATACTTCCTCTAGAGATTCTACTTTTTTTTCGTTTCTCCTTTTTACATACCTTTCTATACCTTTCTATACTTTCTATACCTTCTATACTTTCTACACATCACCACGGCAACACTTTCATGTTTCCAATCCCAGCTCTCTCCTGGCACAATATATCTCCTCAGTACTCACAAGACTCCATCGATCTTATCTTATCGCGCATCATCAATACATTAATACTTATTTACTTGTTTAAATTAATGACTTCCCACGTTAATCCCAGAGATAGCCTCTTTGAATCCATCAGGCTATCCTCTACAGTAGGCAATGCTAAAACAAGCTTCCCTCAGTCCAGCACCTCAAGATTAGCCGCCGAGTTAGAGTCTACTTCTGGCACATCTGATGATGAAGATCTCGACCCTACAGAGTTCCTATCGTCCCAATCACCAGAGATGTTGAAGCAAGCTGATAACAAAGAAACGCTACAAGAGTCTGAAATAGTTCCGGAACCAGAAGATGATCTAATACTAACCGATAGAAATGCATCCAAAGCCACCAGTCCTGAATCTGTACTCACAGAGACTATACATCACTCGTTTGATACTCCAGACAGAGATATAGGTTCCGTAATCAGCAACATGAATATGTCTGAATTCAAGGTTCCCCATGAAAAAAGTGACTCACAGGCTCCCCTCCAGCACTTACAACAGAATTATAATAACATGATTAATGAATTGCACAATAATGTCAAATTACATAGACTGGCGTTAGAGAGTGGTAATGATAATTTGGCCAAAATACGAGCTCGTTGTGTGGAAAGCTTTCATAATCTCTCCGAGAATCAATATGCTCTACATGAATTGTACGAAAGGGAATCCTCCTATAACTTGGCTATGTGTAAAAGATTCAAGAAATGGGACCAAAAACGTAATCGGATATTGGACAAGATAAAGTCTATTAAGAGCCCTTCCAACAGCCATGGAGCCAAACTCATGACCCTTTTGGATGAAAATTCTGTATTGGATCAAGAAATAGACGAATTGGAAGCCAGATTGGTAATGTTAAAGGCTAAAAAGAAAATACTTTATAGTGAAATCAGTGATACCAGCTCTGTTCTTGAGAGTAAATCTTCAAAGTATGTGAAGGCATTTCAAGAATTAGATAGAAATGGGTATATGACTATTCTTGAAACGTTGAAGCAGAATGGTTTGACCAATGATGGGGCTGTTTCTTTGATCCGTACAACTCCGGTGGATGTGACGTTTGTTCAGCATTATGAACAACAACGGTCAAATGATAAGAAACTGGTAGACTTTTCTAGAACCTATTCTTCTTCACAAGACATAAAATTGCCTAAAAAGGAGCCAGAGGAAAAAATCGTAAAAGATACTAATACTAACAAGACTCCGGAAACTCATACATCCCTTGGGATTCAAGCCTATGAAATCCCCCAAACCTTTAATGATAGTTCAACCCCATCCAATTCCCATCAAGCTAATGGTGCTGAAACAGATGCTTATCATAAAGGATTTAGTACTGGCTACAAGCAGTCAGAAAAGTTTAAGCACCAACTTCAAAAGATCTTCGAATCCTATATTAAGCCTCTCTTGGAACAAAAGGAAACAGAGAGAAAATCGTTATCCCCCAATATCGATGACGATGAAAATACTATCACCGATAAGGTGGACTTGGGCCCTGTAATTGATTTCCTCCAGCACAAAGTGGTTGCCTATTCCGAATTGTCGACAAAGTCAGGGTTGATGTCAACAGTATACCATAAATACTCCGACATCTGGAATGATACTTGTTACTCCATAGAGACAAAAGAAAAAGAACTCGAGTATACAATAATGGATAAGAGGAATGACGCTGATGCTGATATCAGTGTTATATTGGCAGGAATTCTCGATAATCTTGTTGAGGCATTTAGAATGTCCAATAAAATCCACCAATCGCCAGATAATGCCTTAAGTATGTTGATCAAGCAAGAAGCCGATGGGTTGATAAAGGCCCTTTCAATGATTCCTGAGCCGTATTCAAAAAAGAAAGATCAATATGCTCAGAAGTTTACATTAGAGGTATCGAAATTAGACAAGGTATCGGACTTCAAAGACATCTCTAATGCCGTTATGGAGTCTGACAGTCATTCATCATATCTTTACAATGTCAATTCCAATGCCATTGAACACAAGATCATCAACAATAAACCTAAGAATGATGAAGTTGTGCCTGTGACTCGAACAAGCAGTAAGCAAGTCAAAGGAGAATAAGTCGAACAAAGTCAGAAAAGTCAATAACAGTCTGAGACTAATTTAGTATATACAAATATATAGATTCTATCCCCGTCTTTTTATAAATATGCTAGACTTACCTTTGGGTCCCTTTGGCGGGGGCCGTGGTGGTAATACACCACTTTTGGAGGGAAGTTGTGCCGAAGAATTGTTCTGTTTTCCTTGTGGTTTCGGAGGATGATTGGGTTTAGACTCGGCACCAGATTTGACGTTAGGAGTAGACTCTTCGGTACCACTTTGAGGAATGTGAGGAGCAGGCTTTTGCCGTTTATTCTCAGCTGGCTCTGGAGCAGCTCTTTTGCTTGGAACTTCTGGAATAGAAGAAACATCTTTTGTTACCTTCAGGTCTTTGGCAGCTTGTTTACTTGGGCCAGGATTAGGGTGGATACCTCTTAAAAACCCAGGATAGGCATCACGAAACAAAGATCTGGATCTAGCATCATTAATCAAATTAGACCAATTTTTATTCTTGGACAATGACAGAGCATTACCTAAAACCCATAATGTGGACTTAGCACGAGTAAGAGCCACATTCATACGACGAGTATCACTCAAAAACCCAACACCTCCAGATTCACTAGCTCGAACACAAGACATGATGACAATATCCTTCTCTTGACCTTGGAATCCATCCACAGTATTGAAATCAATTTCATCTAGAATAATACTTCCATACTTCCTGGTGAACGTTTGTTTCAAAACTCGGATCTGTTCTTTATATGGAGAAATAATCCCGACTTTCCCCCGGAATTCTCTTTCTGGGATAATCTCCATTAGTTTTTCCACCAATTCCAATGCAACTGTGGCTTCTGCCGTGTTGAACAAAGATCTCGACATTTGATTCTGGCTATGAGAACTAACAATATTGAAGAACTCATACGGCAATAATGGCTCTGAGTGATGCCAGAATCTTGTGTTCTTTGCTTCCATGTCGTCTCCATCTTTTAATCTGCCATCATAGAAATTCTTACTAGGAAACAAAGAAATGTCTGGATGCATACGGTACTGAACATCTAACAAATAAACCGAGTCTGGATGCTTATTTTGCATTCTAACAAACAAACTTCGATCATAGGAGTAGCTGGAGGCAGCTTGAGACAAAACAGTAGGCGGAAGTTGGTTTGGATCTCCCACCATGATACACTGGTGACAACCATATCGAAGAGGAATGATTGCAGACAATTCCACACACTGACATGCTTCATCAATAACAACCTTATTGAACTTCATATATAAGCTGGCCAAAAAGTCATGGGCTGACCCTGATAACGTGGAGCAAATGATTTGGGCACCATTCAAAATCTTGGATTGGATTTGTCTCTTTTCGATATCTCTAGTTCTATAGGCAATAGAAACCTTTTCTCTATCTTCATCTAATTTCTGAGAGATTTGATGCCGTTTTTTGGTGATGTCTCTAATTTTCATTTCGAGTTCTTCCAACTGCTGGCCCGTCAAGTCCTGGTTTTGTTTCTGAGCAATTAATGATTTCCGTTCAGCTGTTAATTGAATATGTTCTTGTTTCAAGGTATTATCTAATCCATTATTCACTACTTTGTTTGCCAACTGCTTTTCCACCAACTCTTCTAATGTGCATTCCTTAACAGCAGCATTCACAGCATCACTTCTTCCAAGACGAACAACTCTGGGCGAAATTAAGTTTCCTTCAGAATTCACAACTCCGTCTTTCAATCTTAATACCAATTCATCAACGGCTGCATTACTTGGAGCACAAATAAGGATTTTCTCTTCTTTTCTCTTCTCTTTTCCATTGACCAGCTTCACTGAGGGTTCAGCATTATTTGGGTTCATCTGCTGTAAGTTATAACCCACAATACCAAGAATGGTCTTGGTCTTACCCGTACCAGGAGGACCTTGAATAAGAGAGAATCCTTTTGATTTCTCGGTCCCTAAAATAGCTCTTGCTTGAGAGTGATTCAATTTATACTTCTTCATGGCAGTGGCAATCTGAGATTCTGGAATATCCATGTTCACAGAAGGTTGGGCCTTCAAGATCTGGTCACATAAATCATAATATTCTAATCCTCTTAACGAAGAGTACTCTCTTTCTACCGTGACCATCTTCATGACTTTCATACCAATAAGATTCGATCTGGGACTAAGACTACTAAGCATAGGGCCCGTAGAGGCCACTCTAATTGTAACATCTGCTACTTCAGAGTTAACTGATTTGATTACATTGATCTTTGCTAAGCAAGTAACTGAATCAGGAGCTCTTAAGTACAGCTCTAACTGTTCTTTGGGAACATTGTTTGCATCAACAGACCCCAAAATGATCAAATCGGTTTCTGTCAACTGTCTATCAGCAATCACGCTCTTCTTTATAGTACAATTCAAATCAAAAAACCCGTCACATGAATACCTGGTACCAATAAAAACATCGAATGGCTTCTCTTGTCCTCTATCTTTTGCTGACTGGATTCCTGCCCAACATTCTAACATGAGCAAAGGCTCCATATGCCTGACATATTCATTAACGGTCTGAAATGAATCTTTAGATTCTTCTTGGGGAAGAAGATTCTTCTCAGGATAATTGATACTATTGAAGTTCCATTTCAATATTCTATGATATAATCCTTTCAAGTCGACTGTAAGACGCATTTGCATTCTTTGTTCTTCTAGCTGTTGTTTGTCTACTGTTCTTGAAGTAGCCAATTTAGTCACGGGGCGTCCATACATATCGATTTCAACCACTTTAGGTCTTTCTTTCTTCTTTTCTATGAACAAATCAGTGGTGTCAATGTCGTCTTCTTCTTCATCTGAACTATCATGCTTTCTTTTCAAAGTATTTAAGGACCGTCCCACAGATACTTTCTTCGGGTTGAAGCCTGGAGGACGAGGTTCTGCTGGCGCTATTGAAGGGTTCATCTTGTGATTCGTTGTTCTCTGTTTCTTCAATTGATCTCTGATGGCATCTAACTTAGAGCTTTTGATCTCGGCTTCTTTTTCTGCTACAACAGGAGCTGTCTTACTGAAGGAACCAAAGTTGGTGATACTTGACTGTTTCATTGATTGTGTGCCTTTTTGGGGTTCTGCCATAGGGGTTTTTTCTCTACTGGACAGCTCGGCAGTGTTATAAGATGGCAAAACACTGAATAAGACTTCTTCCACAAGATCATTATCCATTTCCCTTGCCCTGGCGATAATTGTGGTTCTTTGCTGCTGGGTCAATTTGTTATTATACTTTTTGGCCCTAGCTCCATACTTAACAAACAGGGTCAACAAATCCTTTTTGACAACAATATGGTTTTCTTCTGCCAAATCAAATCCTTTGAAAACAAGATCAACACAAGAGTTCAATAACGACATATCCCCCAATCTTAACCATACAATAATGCTGTCGAAAACATTCAATATTTCCGTAGATAATTTGGTGTCGATGCCTTCCCGGTCAATGTACGAAACAATTACTCTATAAGAGTCAAGAAGAAGGTGACTCAAATCTAACGTATCTCTAGTGAATTCAACCAATTGCTCCGAGTGATATATGGTAGCCCAGTATAAGGTCTTTTTGTAAAGCATCACCAAGAAACTCCAACAAGAAGACCATAATTCCAATAATTCGTCTTTACTAGAACCCAGGGAATTTACCAACGTCAAAACTCCGGTTGCTGGCTCCGTTAACGCTTTTAATATATCCATGATAAGTCTTACAGCTTTGGGAGCAGACTCAAAAGCACCTAAAGCAGTCAAGCTCTTAACACTATGAGTAATACCATTCAAAGACTGAGTCAAATATTTTCCTAACAAAGCTTGCAACCCTTCGAATCTTCCCTCCACGTCAAAAGCTTGATAAATAATATCCAACCCATTTTGAGAAAGAACATTGGAAAATAGACAAGACCAAAACCCTATCAGTGATTGTTCATCTTCAAAGATCGCAAGTAAAAATGCTGGATCCAGCATACTAATCTTATCCATCATATTATTGATTTTGTTGGTGATGATCTCCACTTGTTCATTGTGTTTCTTATATGATTGTAATAAATGTTTCTCCTCAGCACCGGCCTTCTTGGGAATGAATTTGACCACTTTAGATGCATCCGAGAGCCCTTTAAAGAGATTCTTAACCAAGTCTTGAGTAGCAGTCAAGTTCAGCATACTAATGGCCGACCAAAAAATCGGAAAGCTATCAAAAATCTTTGGCTGTTTACCGCTCTGAAGTATCACACTATTGGTACTAAGGATAACCAAATCGAATCGGAATGCCAAATCTATAAGACGGTAAAACTTGGATCTGAAAGTGCTGGAATTGTCGGATATATTAAACCCTTCTATCAATAAAGACGAATTGGTATCAATGATTGATCTAATATCACGTTTCCCTAGAATTTCTCCTTCTGATGCCTGAGAATCTGTCAAATTGTCTTCATTAATACTGGAACCTAGAATGTCCACACATTTCTCCACTATCACGAGCTTTGTTCGAGGAGATTTAACATGCTGTAAGATTTTGTTGGAGAACAAAAAATTGCTTATACGAGTGATGGCGGTGGTCCTCATAGAGTCCTTCAAAGAGTTGCACAAGGGAGATATCCATGACAAACAAGCATCAACGGCAGATTCATTGTGACTGAAGAAAAGTGGAAAAAACTTGTTCAAGAACACATAGTCTATGACGTTTGAATAAGCAATGGGGCTTGAATATACCCAAGCAGAAAAGCCATAGATCTCATAAAATCGTCCTAAAAACCGTAATGCTTCCGGTAAAGGTTTATTAATTGAAGCTCTTAAATGATTATTCAAAACTCCCACTAACAGGAAATAATGAATATCGTCCAATTTGGATCTCATGTGAATATCGGCCGGGGAGTTAAGCATCTCGATAAAGTAGTCTTTTTCGGTCTTGTCGAGAACTAAAGAGCTGACATGCCAGAACCGTTCACAAAAATCTTCATTATAATGCTTCTCATGTTGAATGTTGTATAAGTAAATGGAGAATTCATCCGCCAAAGCAGCGTTAGGGGTATTCTTTGATAATTGCTGGGGCAAGTCCTTACATATAAATGAAGCTTGAGATTTCATAGCTGATGAGCCTTCAAACATAAAATATATAAGTCCAGGATTCAATGCCAACATATTGGGAAGCGATTTTGACGATTGTAAATTAGTCCATACCGTTTCAAACACTTTTTTTGTGCCTTGGCTTCGACGTAAAATATTCGGATCATACAAGCAAAATAATATAAACCTCTGGCACAACTCTTTATCTTCAGGAGTAATAGGATTCATAGTTTTTATTGACTGAGCCCATTGATCTATTACCAGGATTTCCCAATCGATAATTCCATCCAACACCTGGCGAACACTGGCAATCGGAATCTGCCTATCAACAACAAACGTCTTATATAATTTTGATTTGCCGTCATTAAATCCTTTGCAACAGTCGCTACACTGAACAATACTGGACGCTATAGCCGGTTTGATCCAGCTGGTTTGCACTTGGTTGGGGAAAGAGAAGAGGATTAAGGCGTGGGATGCAATGGGGTATATATAAGGATCACAGAACCAGTGGCTATTTTCATGTTTTTTGAGATACATAAAGCATTGTTTCATCACACTTTGCTGTCGTTCACTCAATCCTGATTCCTTAAGAATACTTTTGACAAGTTCATTTAGTTGGTTGAAATCGGGAGGAGCCGTTTGCAATTTTGGTTTCAATGGTTGAAATTCCATCTTTGAATAGTCCTTATATACTGTCAGCGTAGAGCTCCGAGCCCGTAGAATAGCCGCTGATGGTGCTAAGTGTAGATTTTTCAGTACGCGGTGCGATGCGTCGCGTAGGATCTTCACGAGCTGCGAAGATTTGAATCATTGAATTATTATTATGAATTATTGTTATTATTATTGATATCTACTCTACAATAACGTTATATCTATGTTCAACACCTTCGACGCCTCGATCCAATCTTCTCCAGTCTCCCAGCACCGGCTCATGATCTGGAGACTCTTCACCGCACTGACGTTTCCCATCTGAGCTAGAGCTTCGAATCGAGTCTTGAATAATAGTCTCATGTCAGAGTCAAGCGTTTCACAAGCAGCACAGAACAAACAGAATATAGAACAGATTTCTGCCGAGGATGCAGATGCAATATTGTCCTTCAAGATCTTACCAATGCCGTTAGCTAATGTCTGAATGATAGGTGACTCTCGAGGAGTTCTTAATACTCTTCTATAGAGGTTTAATAGCCCCATATCACAGAAAAATTTGTTAGTACATCGTAAGATGCTATCTTGTTGGATAAGATTTTGGAACTTCCTAGTGCTTTTGGATTTACTGGCACTTGACTCAAAAGGTCCTTGCGATAAATTATTCATTTTTTCAATTCTAGCTTGTCTTCTGGCTTCTCCTCGTTCATAGGATAATTCTATGCTGGACCTTACTTCTAAGGCTTTGGTGATTATTTCTATAGGAAGAACAGTATTGTCGTTATCGGGATCATCCAAATAGTTGTTAACTCTTCTGATAAGAATCACTATATCTGTCAATTCAGGTAGGAATTTCACGTCAAATCCCAAAATATAATCAATGTCTCTTTTTGGATCCGCCATGCCCCCTATGGAATCCAAACTGTTCAAACTGTTAACAGATTCAACCGGAGTATACTCTGCAGCACTTTTTTGGTTTGTCAAGTAAAATTGGGCATTTTTAGTAGCTGACAATGCTCCGATAACATCGACATATACAAACCATCTCATTAAAAAGAACGCAATGTCACTTTCCAGACCTACAGAAGTTGATTTAGACAGACTTGAAGACTCAGGAGAATCATTTAAATTGTCTTCTTCGGTGGCAGGGAGTTTCAATTTCCTAGCCATAACGATTTGACGAGCTCCCAATGTATGGGCTCTATGTCTCTCAAAGTTATTAGCATTAAGCAGTTCATAACACGACAATAACAACACCGTGGCGAGGGTTCCGTCCGATGTAGCTTCATCTTTATCCTTCAACATTTTCAATAAAACATTACAGGACCGAGCAATAAGTTGAGAAACAATCTCTTCTGAAGCCTGTTTTCCAGTAATCAGCGCCATGGAAGTAGCTGCAAAGGCCAAAATAGTCGTCAATATGGCCGGATACTCCATGGCCATTTGCGGAAGTAACACTTTAAAAGGATTCTCTTTATAAATATGGGATGGTGCCGGCACAAGATTATCAGCAGCCACATTGACCCAGAAATGCATAAGTTGTCTATAATAAGGAACTTGGATCAATAGCTCCGGCAATGGTGATAACAGTGGCGGAATGGATTCAAGATTATAATGTATATGAGGAGAATTGATCGAGGCAGGGCTGTTGTCCAAATCTAGTGGCATAGATTCGTCCAAATCTTCATCATCGAGATCATCAATCTGTCGTATTTTGGAACTGCCATTGGAGGCACCTAGAAATGCTGAAAGTATAGGATTAGAAGACACTAAATCTGGCACGAGATTAGATTTTTGTTGTGGTAAGTAAGCTTCAACTTTGGCAAGATCAGTTGAGTAATTACTAAGAAATCCGTCTTCCAATTGATTTCCAGTAATCTCCTCTCCTGGAGATGGAAGTTTGCCGATTGAAAAATTGGGCGATAAGCCTGTCAACCCTTCTAGTTCACCGGATGCCATAACGTTGGGGGGCCTCCTATCTTCTGTATTGGAGGAAATGAATTTATTGAATATTTCCGAGTTTTGCAAGCTGAATTGATGGCCGCCGTCGGCAACTCTTTCCAAAGCGTTCGATAAATGTTCCATTCCATCTGATAAGTCAGGAATATTGGAGAATAGGGCTGCAAAGGCATCCAGGTTCCGTTTGCTGATTTCTTCATCATTACCTTCTAGAGGACTATTCTGGATATTATTGTTTGATTTGGTCAGATTGTTATTTAAATTATGATTGCTTAGACGGCCCGTTTCATTACCGCCTGACTCGGGGGGATAGGATTCCCGGTGTTGGGGGTCATCAAATGGACTCAATAGCGAAACTCCAGACGTAGTGGTGAATGATGGTGGTGAAGTTATATCTTCAGAAAGTCTCGGAGAATCAGAAAACCGAGTTTCCGGCTCTTGTTTTGGATACGTTGGCAACTTGGAATCTTGTTCACTATTAATCATGGATGCATTTATAGTACTCTGAGCCAGATCTACTGGAGTCATAGGGATGAAGCTTGGTTGATCACTGAGATACGACGGAACCGACGTCTTTTGCTTCTTCGGAAACGATGCAGAACTATTTCGAAACACTTCCGGGCCCCTTTCGGTCTTGATTTTACGCTTTTTCGTATCTTTATAGGGCCTTCCACCCCAGGTTAACTTTATGGAGTAATCGCAATCAGCAGAGGTCTTGACACAATAGGAACATTTGGGTTTATTCTCATCACATTTTATTTTCAACCGCTTACAGTTGTGACATCCTTTACGGGACCTTTTGATATTGGCCTTCTTGCTGGTGCCATCGGCGTCTTCACTCATACCACTGACCATGATGCTATAGATAGTTTCGGGAGTGAGAATCGCGGCGATAAACGAATTATGGGGAAAAATGAGTGGTGAGGATTTTGAGTGGTGTGAAGTGATGATAGAGGAATGATATAGCGATGATAGAATAATGGTATAGTCTTAGGCTATAAAGTCGTACAAGACTTGTTACAGTAATTTATATTTCTACTCCGTATGGTTATGCTTCTCTAATAAACCACCCTGCTTTTTCTCGGTATCTCTATTCACAAACTTCCGGCCAAATAATAACCTCAATAACTTTTCATACAACCGGAATAAATACCCTGCAAGTATAAGTAATCCCCCTACAATTGTTCCGAGTCTTGCTACAAACTGAATAAATGGAATTCTCTTCTCTGCTATTAAAAGCTTTATTGGTTCAAAGTCATATTTGAAATGAATCCCTGGGATCTGTTCTGGTCTTCCATCGGGTCTCCGGTTGAATACTCTATGTTGTTCAGTTATGGCATATTGATTGGTATCAATCTCAATTCCAAGTTTCTGGTACACTGTGGGCACCACCTTGGCAAAATATTTATAAGATTGCAAGTGTTCATGAGTAACTTTTCCAGTAAAATCCAATGGATTATTGATTAATGGATAAAATGTTCCATAGGAAAACTCAGATATAATATGGGAGAAGTTCAAGGCTTCAAATGGCACAGACAGCCGGTCTCTATATCCTAATCCTTTACCGGTAATATGGAAGTCTCCACTGACTTGATTGACGGGAATAGATCCAAATATATGACAGGCTGGGGAACCACTTCCTTGATTAAACCGGCCCCCTTCCACGCTAAACTCGGCCCGTAAGTTTTCTTGCATAACATGATCCAAATCTGGTGTTTCATGGTCTTGGTTTTCATTATTTATCAGAAACATTGCCGGAGTAAAAAAATTGCATCCTTCAAAATTCAACACTTCTGCTGCCAAAAACCGATCGTCAGTAATATCCACCACATTTGTGTGGATATATTCACATGGCATTGCCACTATCATATCCAAATTGATATGAACTCCATCATGCACCTGATGTTCGACTATGAATTGATGGTCCACGTATCCTCCAAGGAATCCTCCTACTTCTATCCAAACAATCACCAACGTGAGGAAAACTGTCAAAAGCGTCGACAAAGATCCACGGGCAGACCTCACAGTATGCTCCTGGTCCACTTTGGGGAACGCATCGAAGGTTCGTACCTTGGTAGCAAAAGAGTCCATCGTACGCTATTGTATCGATCTATACGCTTGTATCGATCTACTCGCTCTTGTATCGATCTACTGATTTTACGATGTGCTGTCGTATCGCGATGTCTATCTATTTGAACCAGCCACGACCGGTTGCAACTATTAGAGCCAATTGTATATTCTATTGTTATATAACTACGGCTCAGGACGTTTAGGGTCTCTTCCATACCTAAAGCATTCCCGAGAAAATCTTCTTCTTCTAAATACATAATCCAGGTCGGGAACATTGCTGATGTTATCATATATCCATCCGTCTATCTCCGGTTCTTTTATCACCAAAACGTCTTTATTGTTCAATTCTCTATCGACCAAGAACTTTTGGGGGTTTAAGTCCACATTCCAAGTATTGGCAAAACTAAGTTCAAATTTCCAATCTTTTGGTGGTGATACTTTCGACAAATGGTCTACACCTATTGGAGTCTTGCCTGCGACTCTTAAATGATCTTTAATGTCAAATATAGTGGTGGAATAATTATAGAATTCGTAGGCTCCACCTGATGGCGATTTGTATTGTAATTCAAAGATTTCCACCTTTCGAACTTCAGGTGGATCATCAACAATAATATCTTTTCTTTCAAAGGGCCCTTTATGAGGTGCGATTTTGGTTTCTTCTTCTGATTTGGTTCCCTCCTCTGGTCTTGGTGGCAATGGAGGTTTTTTACTTTTCTTTGGTTTCAATGCAATAATGTATTTTTTGCTATTAGGATGGCATAGTAGCACCAGCGACCAGCCACTCTGAATAAAGATTAATCTCCAGGGAATATACCGTCCCAATACCACGATAATTGTGGTGGCTAACATAACTCCATAGAATATGAGTGTAGACAACTTTTCGTCCTTGAAACAGGCAAGGTCATAAAAGAGAATTTCTCCTTTATCCATACCCTTTAATATGTCAGTAGTCAAATTTTGTAAGTCTCTCATATTCATCAAAAGATTTATTTGAGACTTGACCCGTTTTCTATGGTGTTTCTTTTCTTTCTGGGCTTCTAATTCCTCTGGAGTATTAACAGTATTAGGAGTAGTAGACCGAGGAGTATTGGAAGGAGGTGAAAATAATAATGACGAATCAGAAGATCTGGAGCTCACAGGACGAAGCATAGACTCTTGTTCTTGTAATTGGGCCATATATTCGTCACTTACAATATCATCAATTATACTGGTACTACCAGATTCTGTGAAGAAGTCCCAAATCGACTGTCCCCTCTTTTTAACTTTAATGAACTCATGATCGTTCATAGGATGACAATGGACATACCCGGGAATCAAAACGCCTATAATCAAAAATATCAATGGATATGCCAATACTAAATGGGGCCACATGCACACAGACGTATAGCCAAATAGGAAACACAAGGTTTTAGTAGGCAGTTTCCAAGTAATGATATGAATAATTCCATATTGAAGGGCAAAGAACCCCGTCATTTTTGAACTCAATTTCTTGAAATTTGATGCCAATATCTTTATAGAAAGACTTGGTCTATTTGTTCTGCTCTTATCTTGGACTCGATCTTCCAATGCTTCGGAATCAGGAGACCCATCATTCATGGTATGTTTCACCATCTTCTCCAACAACTTATCCATAAAGTGACTTCCATGTTTCTGAGACCTTTCATCGGATGCTGACTCTGCCATTTCCTTTATAGCTTCGATTTCAGCACTGGAGTATTCAATTCCTGAATTCTCGTGTTCTATCCTATCGATCCCCATACTTAAGAAGGCAGCAGCAGTTCCAGCTGCTAGACCCCGATTCTGTCCCGAGTGCTCTTTGGCAATGGAATTGGCACTTTCGTAAGCTTTGTGTAGCAACCTTGACGTTCTGTCCCGATAACTGGAGCTTGGAGAACTGCCAGACATATTGTATTGATCAAAAAGAAGGATATGGTTTGTGGGGGAATTTTGTCAGAGCGCTCACATGAAAAATTAACGGTGAGATATGACGTTGCAACAGTTAGGGGCTGGTGCTAGCTGGAATGGTTTTGAACGGGTTTTGGGGTGGATTGGTAATATAGAGGTTGAAGACTTATATTCTGGTGGTTTTTTGGTTCAATTTGGGTGGTTGGTCATCGAGTTGGAAGTTGACTGATGTAGTGATGAGCCACGGCCGAATGAACGGTGTTTAAGCCATGTATTTATGTTCAGGTTTCTTTCTTCGACTTTTTATAAGGTAACTATGATCTACTGTTATGTATAACACTATGTGTAGCATTTTTTGGGAATTTCCAGCTCAATTAGAGGCTCCAGAGGACTTCTGACGCTCCAACCCAGCACGATATAATTTCCCGCGAGCAAATACAGACATGTTAGCCTGGCTAGCTCAATCGGTAGAGCATTTGACTCTTAATCAAAAGGCTGCGGGTTCGAGCCCCGCGTCGGGCTAATTTTTTTCCATTCCCTATCGCTGGAGTTTTTGACTCTGAGCTACGGCTCGAATACACTCCTAAATTAGACTATAAGCTTATATTAATGTATTTATCAATTGGAACCAGCCCAATATCATTCTATAAATCTTCAAACTTCGACCTCAACTTGAAATGCTGCAAACAAACATAAAACATCACTGTCCCTACCGACACAATCAACAACAAAAACACCGTAACTTTCTCCATAATATCTCTGAAATGTTTCTTCCTCTGTCTCTGCTGAATCAAACGGGATTTTTCATCCTTCAACCTTTGAACCTTTTTTTCTGCCTCAAGGTATAATGCCCTTGATGTCCTATACGGTTTATGTTCCGATGGATGTATATCTCCCACAAAAAAAGGCTCTAGCACATCCAAGGCATCATCAGAATGGCCCACATCTTCAAATGCTTCTGTAGCATCTACTCCACCACAATCGAGTAATACCTCTACCCCACCTGGATGTTTTGATGAATACGCCGTTATGTCGTACACTTTATTGTATAGTATCATCCAAAGATCGTCTGTGGTGGCGTGGGTCTTAACATCTTGAATTCGTAGGAGTCCATCTGGCTTATATGTGTTTGTTGGTTCCATTTTGAATATTATCTGTCGTGGTATCGGTTAATGGCTACTGTCAACCTTCTGTGGAGTTTCTGAACTCCTGTAATTCCTGTCCAAACGTTACGATGTAATCGACTAACGCAAAATCAATGAAAGATATTAATAGAGCATCAATGAGAAGTATTAATAGACCCTATAATGCATCCTCTAAATGTTGGACCAGTGCGAAAAATAGAACGACGCCGTGCCATCGGCCTGGCACGGCGCACCGCCGTGTCTACCGCCAGTCCTGTTCAAACCCAATCCTTCTCGCACTCGTCAATCAAGATCAAATCAATCCTTCAAAGTCAAACTACCTTTGCTCATCTTCTTCCAGGCATTTTACACCCTTCTGGCGGCGAAATCCTTGTTTTTTTGTTCCTTAGCATTTCCTTAGACTATCCCCATTTCATTTCCGCTCGAAGCTTCCGCCAATAATGTACAGCAGTAGCAATTCACGAGCCTTACCGTCGTCCAAAAAGACTCATTCCGAAAAACACAAACAAATCTTGAAACAATTGCTAAAAGAAGCCGATAACAGAACCTGCGTGGACTGTAAGACCGCCACTCACCCCAGATGGGCGTCATGGAACTTAGGATGTTTTATGTGTATCAGATGTTCGGGAATTCATAGAAGTATGGGAACCCATATCTCCAAGGTTAAATCTGTTGATTTGGACGCCTGGACCGACGAACAAGTCGAACTGATGGTCAAGTGGGGAAATGAGAAGTGTAATACTTATTGGGAAGACAAATTACCCGATGGATACGTTCCAGACCAGCTGAAGATTGAAAACTTTGTCAGAACTAAGTATGATATGAAGAAATGGGTTGCCTCTTCTACAGTTCCTGATCCTATGACCATGTCTAAAAAGGCCACCTCTGCATCTGCTAGCACTCCGGAAGTGTCCGGTAATCACGGCTCCGGAAAGGGCTTTGATTTATTGCAGGACAATTCTGCCATCAAATCCAATTCCACTAAATCAACACCAGCTTTATCAACCAATTTATTAGATGACGATTTTGGTTCTTTCACCTCCGCATCAACTCCTTCCGTTCCAGCCAAACCAAAGGTGTCAAGTCACTCTCCAATCAATAATAATCCCTTGCCCAGTATCCCAATTCAGACTTCTGGTGGTTCATTTACTTCTCCTCAAGGCACTGGTGGTAGCATGTCCAATGGAAGACCAGATTTGAAAAAATCGATTTTATCATTATACTCATCTCCTTCATCTTCAAGTTCCAGTTTCACTAATCCTAATCTACAACAAATGGGCCAACACCAGAATAACCAAACATATCCACGTCAGCCTTATTCCTCCAATCAACCACAGGCTCCCGACACTAACTCCTTAAGTAATTCCTTGCAAGGATTAAGTTTCAATACATCATCCAAACTGAATTCTACTCTTGGACAAAACAAACCCAGCACTCCAGCCATGAGTGACCGGAGTTCCCAAAGCTCTATCAACTTACAAAACAACAAAAATGGCTCTAGTCAACTGGTGAATCAAAATTCCTGGAATAATGAATGGTCTGATATAGGTAGCCAAAGAAATACCTGGACCAGTTCTCAACCGAAAGTCAATACTTCCAATTTAGATGATGATTTATTCAAGAATGTGTGGAAATGAGTTTGGATTTATCATACACGTATATGTAGCTATGTAGGTATGTATAAACAATAATAGTTCTAATAAATGAATACAGTTCTAATGGCCTCCAGTAGTAGGTAACCCCACATACACCTTGAACGAGTCATAAATCAACCATTGGAATCCAGTCAAGGTCCCAATCATGGCAATTCTAACTGGTAATCCATTCCAAAGGCCACCGAATCCGATCTTTGAATAAATCCTCAGGACTGCTTGGCCTGTGGTTTCAGTAGCTTTTTTATCAGAGTTGATCTTGGAAACCATCACATCAGCAGGATGAGATACTACAGCACAGAAAATACCAGCAATGTAACCCCCCAAGAAAGAAACTCCTGTCTGTTGTACGGGGGTATAAGACGAAACTGGTTTGCCTAAATACAGATAAATCATTTCCACGGTTTTTTCAAAACTAGCAAATTTCACCATGGTGTAAGGAATTTGTCTTAACCATAAAGGGGTCAATCCCTTATATAATCCAGCCAATCCTTCTTGGGCTTGAATCTTGGACCACCCATCAAACACAGAAGTGGCATAAGGAGGAATGGTGGTCTGAGTCTTCACCTTAATCATTTCCCAAGGACATAAAGCCAAGTCTGCCAAAAATTCAGCCGAGGCCGAAGCTGCCAAATAAACTCCCGTTTTATATCTATTGGCGTATTCTTCACCCACCATGTTGGAATAAGTGTATTTGAAGAACTCATAGAATCCATATTTCCCAGCCCCTTGAAAGGAGTAACCAATAAAAGTAGCACCAAACCCAGTGAATATCGAGTCTCCTTTGGTTTTCAAAATAGTTTTCCATCCTTGAATATTAGAAGTATAAAGACTGGAATCAACCTGACGACGACATTTGACTAAATCAAGTGGAGTCACTGCTGAATGTGTAGGCCCGCAAGCAATAATACCTCCGAGAGTACAAGCAGCAAAATATTCCTTGGAATACATTTTAATTGGGGCCTTTGAGGACCCGGCGGTTACAGCGTCTGCCATTTTATCTTCAATTGGTTGATTAAGTGCTTCAGCAATTGACATACACAAAAGAAAAGAATTATTCAAAAACTCTAATCAGGGGGTTCCGGCCGAATATATATTATTTGCTGTAACCGATGCAACCGCCGCACTCCTTTGGTTGCGAAATGGCACTAGACGTCAAACCGAAAGGGTCCCGAGGAATCGGTGTTATAAGACAAAGGTGTTAGGGAGTGAGGAATGGGCGATAGAGTGGGTATGTGTTGAGAGAAAGTATTAGTACAGTTTGGTGAGTTTTCGGGTTCTAAAACATATTTTATTGGCGTATATATTCTGCAACGTTGCATGGTTAAAAATAGTAATGGTTGCGAAATTTACTTATACCGATAATGCAGTTAAATAATGCAGTGTCAAATTCAGACCTAGTGTTTTTTCTTTCTAAAACTTGAAATGGACCAGAATCATAGCGAAGTTATGGCCGCATTACCACTTATTTTTTCGAGTTCATAAGCAAAGTTTAAGATTGTCATAGGTTGATTTGTAACTTCATCCAACTCCGACCATTCATTTCTTCTCAAATCAACTCCAGTGACTATTTCTCCACTTAGCGTCTTACACATATACTGATCTTCTAGGTGATATTCTAACAAGGTAGCCCCGTGCGAATATATATCAAGAATCGGTACAAATGTATCCACGTCATTTACTGTCAAACTGTTTGGAGTTCTTACCAATATTAAAAGTAACAAATTATTACAATCAGGACACTTTTTCAGAAAGTGTACGGTTCTCTTTAATCTCTCAAATTTCACTTCTGAAGGTTCAAATCGGTTTACCATCACGGCTTTAGGCTGTAACATGCCGCATCTAGCACATCTTATTACAAACTCATAGTCATGAGGATATTCTTCATCGTCTAGAGGTTGAACCTCTGTACAATTAGCCAACTCGGCTTTTATCTTGAGTATGCTTTTTCTCATGTTGTTGATAGAGATTTGGAACATTTAGGGGACAAAGGACCCTCTTATATAGTGCTACAAGAACATAATGTATTGTTGATTAAATTGAACTGTCATTGACTAAACCCGAGTCCGATAAGATAACTGCCTCTATAAACCCGAATTTGACATGTCTTGACTCACTCGGTTGGCTCTTATAGCCGACTGACTCACATCGGCGATAGGCCAGACCAAGCGGTAGGGACACGATGAAAAATTATACTAGGGATGTATTGATACGATTGCATTCAATAGCATACGAAAGCCAACTAGGTAGCTGGCGTGGTTCTTATCTATATTTCATTATGGTGACGTTTGCGTAATATTGAATTTATTTATATATATTTAATTATAGGATTTAATTATAGGATATATCAATTATTTATTTGGTTGATAATAGTTTATGCTTTAGGAGTGACTATTCCTAATCCTAGTTGTTCATTTCTAGTTCATCAAACAGTTCATTTCTAGTATTTCCTAGTATTTTTCCTACTTCATATAAACTACATCCTAATTCCTCGAAATAGACCATTCCACCTCCGTTATACTCACTTCAGTCCCAGCATTATCATCATAATCATACCATTCCCCCTCAGATATATCCACATCTTTAAACACCGTACCACTCTCTTCTCCTTTACATTGGAATTCTCCATCAGGAATAAATTCCATAAATTCTATTCCTCTGGAGTCAATAGTAATGATAGCTACCGGTTTGCCATTACCTTCTACCAGAAATGCTTTATCTGTTCTCACTATAGAAGCCGAGTGCTCGGACTTACACGCTTTGCATCTAAATACAAAACTGGCTTCCCCTCTCGAACCACTTATTTCGTGAGATTCAAATCGATTAATAGTAATTGGTTTCGGATGGACTTCTCGACAATTAGTACATTGAATATTAAATGTATACTCAAATGGAGCTTCAGGCTCATCCACCGGTTGCAAGCCGGTGACATTAGATAATTCCGCATTGACTTTCAAAGAATATTGCACCATGATATGTTTTGATAATGTTGATGGTGTTGATACTGTTGTGCCGATGCTAAGTTATTGATCTAATGATGTATTGCGATTAAGAACCGCGCAGTTTCCGTGGCCCTACTAAGAGAACAATGCTACGTCTACAGGCTATTTTGGCTCTATGATTGATGATATTGGTATCATTGAAAACAGAATTTCCTACTTAACAAAGATATCATTTCTATATTCCCCAATTGACTTTCATGCTCTAATATACTTACCCATCATATTCCTTCTTCATATATTCACACGACAATTCGCAGAAGAAATGCGAGCTTATCCGATCAGTGATTTTTTCTCCTAACAATAGCCGTTAGTATTTATATATCTAAGTTTTGGTGTCAGTATCTTATTGTCAGGAACAGCTTCTACATATAGACTTGCACAAAAAGAACGTGTGATTTATGGTACCCGCTTTGCATTTCAATCCGACCATTGTATCAATAGTTCTTAGAACTTGTATTATCCGGTGTTAGTAATCCCCAGCGCCATGCCTTCCAATGAAGTACGAGATCCTGGACCAACTGAGCCACAAGACGTACATAGTCCAAACAACTTCCAAAAACCACACAGTCACAGAGACTTTTCCGATATAGTGCAAGGCGAAGACCTAGAGTTCCGTAAGTCTGTCAAAGACACATTTCCTATTAAACACAAAATCAGTACTTTTGGGAACTATGCTCCTACTAAAACCCTAGAGAAGTTTACGCCTAATCAGCTAGTTATGATGGCAGGAGCAGCATCAGGATTTTTGGCCGGGATTGTGGTGTGTCCCCTTGATGTGGTAAAGACAAGAGCTCAAGCTCAAGGAGCTATTAATGATAAAAAGACTAAAGTAATGAGAGGATATTTCGGGGTTTTCAAAAAAATTATAAGAGATGAAGGAATTAGAGGACTATACCGAGGACTAGTGCCGATTTCAATAGGGTATTTACCAACATGGACCATATATTTCACTGTATATGAACGAGCTAAACGATTTTATCCCGAATTCTTTGATCATCAAATCGGTATCCATCCCAACTCCATTAATCATTTCTTTTCAGCCGTCACTGCCGGAATGGCATCATCAATAGCAGTCAATCCTATATGGGTAGTGAAAACCCGGCTCATGATTCAAACAGGCGGAAAAACACCGGCTAGTGGCAAGCAAACATATTATAACGGAACCCTAGATGCATTCAGAAAAATGTATCAACAAGAAGGATTCAAGGTCTTCTACAGTGGTTTAATTCCATCATTATTCGGATTGTTCCATGTGGGAATCCATTTTCCTGTTTATGAAGCGTTGAAAGATATGCTTCATTGCAATGTTGATTCCCATCACCCTAAACCAGAAGGATTATTAACTCGGTTAATTCTAGCATCTACGTTGTCGAAAATGACTGCCAGTACTATAACATATCCTCACGAGATTCTTCGGACTCGACTTCAGATGAAAAGTATGGAATCAGATCCTAATGGTGCAAAGACGGGATTGCGGCAAACCATCAATAGCATTTATCGTAAAGAAGGACTAAGAGGGTTCTATGCTGGATATGGTATCAACTTGATGAGAACATTGCCGGCCAGTGCAGTGACGTTGGTGAGCTTTGAATATTTCAAGACGTATTTTCTTGATGTTAGTGGACATAGCACATAATTGCATATTGAGATAGCATCGTATAGAGTCGTATAAGGGCTTATAGAGTTGTATAAAGACTTATAGAGGTTTGTAGTATAAGGCTTATAGAGTTGTATAAAGTAATATAAGGCTCAAAAGTTGTATTAAGTAATATAAGGCTTAAAGTAGTGTGAAGTAATAGAAGGATGAAGTCTATAAGATCTCATAAACTTATAAGATCGTGGTAGAATGTCTTCAGAGTTGTTACTGGCTACTCAGCATATGTGAGCTAAAGTGAACAAGACAGAGATTGTTTAGAGTAATAGTATACGTTAAGAAGTTATACTATACGCTAAGAAGTTATATTATACGCTAAGAAGTTATATTATACGCTAAGAAGTTGTGTTATACGCTAAGAAGTTACACTATACGCTAAGAAGTTACACTATACGCTAAGAAGTTATATTATACGTATCATAGCAGTTTATAAACTAATACACTCAATAGTACGTTTAGTAGTATTCTATGTCTCATAGTAGATATGCTGTAACTCTTATATTTTAATGAGACATTCTCACGAAATCGAAACTTGGCTTTATCTCACTAATAATGTACGTGAACGGGTTTTGGGTATTGATATATACTCTTTTATGGGCTCTATCAACAGCAGAACAACCCCCCATTGTGGATCCTGCTGATGTATCTCCTAAACCATCCAACCCAGACTCCGAAAATGTCGAACTTCCGCCTGTTTTGACTATTGACAACTTTGATGAGATAACTGGAAATCAACTTTCATTTGTGGAGTTCTTTTCACCATACTGTGCCCATTGTAAGAAATTGGCCCCTACATGGGAGAAGACCTTCAAGGAATTCCAGCCGGAATTGACCGAGTTGAACGTACAGATGAGACAAGTCAATTGTGTGGAGAGTGGTGATCTTTGTGAACGAGAAGAAGTGTTTGCTTATCCTAATTTAAGAATATATTCTCCTGTCCATGACCGACAAACCGGTAAAAAAACTGGAAAGCTGAAGTTTGTGACTTCATATCCGAGATCTTTGGTAAGAACAACTGACAACTTTAAGAAGTTTATTAAGAATGCAGTGGCAGAATATGATTCTGGGGCAATTGACTTGCCTAGTGCTTCAAAGGAAATCAGTTTAGATGAAATACTCAAGTTTATTGCTGGAGACTCCAATCAGCCGGAGTTTGTGATGTTTTATCCTGGAACTACTAAACAGTGGGAAGCTAGTGATATTGGTAAATCTGCTTTTGATAAAGGCTGTTATGATTGCATGGATAATAAACGTACCTGGGATAAGTTATCAAACCAAGTACTTACTACCATTGGCACCAGTCACTTTGGTTGTGGATCCAATCCTGAGCTCTGTGAAAAATTAGGGTTCAGTAAACTTCTTCAAGGAAGTAGAAATCCTCCGGCCAAAGTGGTGATGTTCTTACCCAAGCGTGCTGGTACCATTCGGTTTGATTATAAGGGTCAATTGAACTTGGAGGAGTTGAAGAAATTCGCCAATGATCTCTATGAAAACTACCAATATGATAATGTGTCTGCAAAGACATTATCGGAAATTATGGATTTCCGAAAAACCTTACCATTTGAGCCGTTGAATTCCTATTATCCCTTAGCCAACAAGGTATCGATTGTGTTTTATTATGATCCCTCCACAGTGACAGATGAAGATCGAGCTATCTTACCATACTTGCTTGATTTCGTTACCTATTCCCCTTTCAATATGTACATTTACGGGGCCAAGAGTGATAAGTTTGAAGGAGCCATTAATACTCAAGCAGGAAACTTAATCAACTACGTCAATTATGATGAAACTGAACCAGCAAAGAAATTCAATAAAGCTTTGCATTTGGCTACCACGTTAACAACAAAACCAACTCTTCTTATAATTAAGGATAATACTTTATTCACGTCGGTGTATCAAAGTTATGCTCCTGAAGATCTTAGAAACCAAGAGAAGGTTCTTGATTTCGTTGCCAGAAACCAGTTTCCTTTATATCAAGAGTTGACCCCCAAATTGTTTCCTTATTATTTTGACAAAAAGCATCTTAATGACGGTGATAAGATCGTGGTGAACTTTGTTGATTCATCCAATGCCCAGAAGACCGATGAGTCTTTATACAAAATATCCTTAGTGGCCCATGAATACCACCAAATGAAGAATGAGTATTATTTCAACGATATTCTCGATAAAAGGTCTGCCAAACAACAACGAGTAGAAGACTTGAAGAAACAAAACGCTGCTAGTGTAGAGATCATCAAGGAAATGAGAAGAGAAGTGCCCCATTTATTCGACACTAACCAAGTATTATTCACATTCATTGATTTAGCAGAGAACCCACAACTCGCCAACACCATGGGATGGAATAGAAACAACAGAGAATACAAGCCAGGCGACGCCATAGTCATCACCAAAGATAATAAACACTATTGGGACCAAGCCTTAACTGGAGAATATTTAACTGAAGAACCTCGGGAAATGAGATATGTATTGAAATACTTATTAGATCCACAATTGGTCAAGCCCGAACTCCATCCAACGTCGTTTAAAAAACACTTGGTAGCAAGTCCTTATCCTTCAGCATTAACATTCATGGACTCCGTTCACGAACATGGATTTATGGGATACGTTTTATTGATAGTTTTCATCTATGGGGCTATTAAACTTGGATCCAGATTGAAGAGTAGGAGAAACCAGGAACCTGCCGGGCTAGGAATCCTCGGCAACCCCTCTAAACATGATTAATAGTATCATCAACCTGTCTAAATCTAATCAGTTGTATAGTAGAATAATAGCTACGCGTTAAGTCCTAAGATCTGAAGCTCCTTGGCCTCAAGCTCTATAGTCTTCTTATAGCCACTGGCAAGCGGCTTGATAGTAAAGTCAACACCAGGAACTCCTTTGACCTCACTAAAGGGCGGTATCACTGTTTTGGCAGGGATCTGACACCCTTCACGTATAATACAACAATCGTAAATAATCGACAATTGATGAAGTATACAGTTCGACTCCACCACAACCCTATTGCCAATAGCCGCCAGACTAACGTGGCAGTTATCGCCAATGATCACATACGAGCCGAGTTTCACCGGCCCATATAATTTATGGTCGTTTTGAACCTTCACCACTGGTGGCAGTATAGTAGAACCAGCTCCTATACAGCAATATTTGCCTATACTAACAACCAGAGACTCTGGACTCAACAACTCTGCATCTCCATGAATCACCACATTAGGACCCACAAGCAAATTGCCTTTTATCTTGATGAATTGTTTGCCATGAAGTTTGGCGGTGGACGATATCCTTGTGCCTGACGATGTTTCTATCCATTCAGTCATAGTCGCGTCGGTCAAAGTCCGAGATGACGAGATTAAGAGATGACATGATTGTAGACAATGTAGATATACTTGTAGAGAAGGCAGAGAAAGACAAAAAAAGATAATGGAGACAACACAGACACCATAGAGTCCACGAGTAATCAAATAGAGCATTAAGAACAACTCATCATCGGTCTATATAAAGTCCCAAACATTACCTCATAGACTCACGATGCCCACGGAGTCAACGACGCGATTCTCATAACAAGTAAAAACGCCGGAAAATAATCATTATTTGTTAGTTATTTTTTTTTCAGATATTCTTTTCATCAACTATTTATAATGTCATTCTTCAGACTTGATTGTGGATACCAGAACTACGGGTGGGGAAAAATCGGTTCGTCTTCAGCCGTGGCTCAATTTGCCTCTAAATCCAACCCAAACACCGTGGTGGATGAATCTAAGCCTTATGCCGAATTATGGATGGGAACTCACCCTTCAGTTCCTTCTTACGCCGTGGACTGTAAAGATGACAAAGCCGGCAAGACTTTAAGAGACTTGGTCGCCACTGATCCTCAAGGTTACTTGCACCAATCGATTATTGACAAATTTGGTAGTGATAAGGAACTCCCATTCTTGTTCAAAGTGTTATCGATTGAAAAGGTATTATCTATTCAGGCCCACCCTGATAAGAAGTTGGGTGCTCAATTACACGCTGCTGACCCTAAAAACTATCCTGATGATAACCATAAACCCGAGATGGCTATAGCTGTTACTTCTTTTGAAGGGTTCTGTGGATTTAAACCATTACAAGAATTAGCCACCACCTTGACTACTATCCCAGAATTGAATGAAATTATTGGCCAAGATCTTGTACAAGAATTTGTTGACAATATCCAACCTGGTGCTGAAATTGGATCCGAACAAGACACCAGTAACAGAAAATTATTACAGAAAGTGTTTGGCAAATTAATGAACACAGAAGATGCCGTTATTGAGCAAAAAGCTGCTTCGTTAGTGTCTAGAACTGAAACCAATCCAGAAATATTCAGTGCCATTTCTCCTAAACTCCCTGAATTGATTCAACGGTTGAATAAGCAATTTCCTAACGACATTGGATTATTCTGTGGATGTTTATTATTGAACCACGTGATTTTGTCTCCAGGAGAAGCCATGTTTCTTCAGGCCAAAGACCCTCATGCTTATATTAGTGGGGATATTATCGAATGTATGGCTGCTTCTGATAATGTGGTCAGAGCCGGGTTTACTCCTAAATTCAAAGATGTGAAGAACTTGGTTGAAATGTTAACTTATTCTTATGATTCGGTGGAAAAACAAAAGATGCCATTATTATCGTTTGAAAAATCCAAGGGAGATGCTAAGACTTCGGTATTATACGACCCCCCAATTGCTGAGTTTGCCGTGTTGCAGACAATTTTCGATACCAAGCCTGATCAAGTGCAATCATTCGCTAAATTCGACGGTCCTTCTATTATTATATGCACTGAAGGAACTGGAGTTATCAAATCCAAGGGAAAAGAAGACGGTCAAAGCTTTGAAACTGGATACGTTTACTTTATTCCACCATCCGTGGAAGTAGAATTAGTGTCCAAGTCAACCGACAAGCCATTTACTTCATACAGGGCATTTGTAGAAGCTTAGAGTGATAAGTATAGTAATTGACAGTATTGAGTATGATCAGTAGACAATATGTAGTAAGTAGTAGTAATAGAGTAGCAGTAACACTATCGTACCATTATCGGTATCACGGAATTACATCGCGACTCGACAAAGTTCCACAAACCAAATATTTCCGATATCACCACCATCAACATCCCGTAGATATCATTGAAGAGTAACTGGCCCAATCCATAGCCCAACAAAACCAAAAACTAATAATCAAAAGGCATTCCCATTAAACATTACCATGAGTGAAGTTACTGAACCTATTCCACAAGTCCCAGCTGAAGAAACACCAGTGAAATCAGAAACACCAGAATCTGGGTCCACCCCCAAACCAGAAACCGAGGAAGAACGGGCGGAAAAGCTTGCTAAGCAACAGGAAACCGATTCCCGGTCTGTATATGTTGGGAATGTTGATTTCAAAACTACTCCTGAACAATTGGAAACTTTCTTCAATGTAGCTGGAGTTATTGAAAGAATCACGATTTTATTCGATAAGTACACCGGGTTACCAAAAGGATACGCTTATGTTGAATTTGAAAACAAAGAAGCGGCTCAAAAGGCAATTGATGAATTACATGGAAAGGAATTCAGAAACAGAGAATTGAGAGTTACTGTTAAGAGAACTAACTTGCCTAGAATGTCCAAACCAAGAGGAAGAGGGAGAGGCGGATTCAGAGGCTCTTTCAGAGGTGGAAGCAGAGGTTCTTTGAGAGGGAGAGGAAGAGGTAGAGGATCTTTCAGAGGTAGAGGTAGAGGAAGAGGAGAATCCAACACTGGAGTTAGTGAAGAAGCAGGAAGTTCTGAAGCCAATGGATCTACTGTTTCTGAGAATTGAATATATCTAGATAATCTGGTATAACTAAAAACCATATATAATGAGAATATCTTAGTAAAATCATATAATGGAATATCTTAAAACATCATACTAAAACTATGTAATACGATATAGCTTATCAGGAATAATGTATAGCTTAACATGTATTATGTGTTATTTATATTCTAGTGCCCGAACCGAAAAATATGTGCAGCAGCTATCAATTTTTTCAGCTATCTCATCTCATCGCATAGTGAAGACATCAACTAGACTCCACTAAACACCTAACAACACTGAAGTAAGGGATAAAATGACTAGTGTAAGAAAGAGAAAGATGGCCCGGTCCTCGGTCAGTAAAAATACCCGGAGATTGAAAGATAAACAAAGAGATATTAAGATCCATTCCAATCCTATAATAGAAGCTCACTGGGACCATTCCTTGACGTTACAACAGAATTATAAGAAGTTGGGATTAAGAGCCAAGCTTGGGGGTCTTGCGGGAGGAGTAGAACCTGAAATTGCCAAAAGATCCGAGGATTCTAATGATAATGACCAAAGTGATGAAGAAATAACTCCTGCTAATACAGAAGATCCAGCCCAGATTCCCGAGGGAGAAGCTCGTATAATAAGAGATCCAGAAACCAATGAAGTGACTAAAGTTATTTACGGTACCATGAAAAAGATTCAACAATCCCCTGACAACGAATCGGAAGTTTTCAAACAGTTACAACAACAAGCCATTAAGAACGCTTCTGTAGTAAGAGAGAGAAAGCAATCTGAACGGGAATCTGACTGGTTGAAGGATCTCTATGAAAAGCATGGTGATGACTACCAGAAGATGATGTGGGACAAGAAGTTGAATAAATTCCAACAAAGTGCTGGAGATTTGAAAAGACGGATAAATAAGTGGAAGAAATCCAACAATATAAGTTGAGAATCTCATTATATTCTATTTACAGTATATAGGCATGACATGATTGAATACACAGGGGTATTATTCACTTGGAATTCGGGACGGAAGGTTCTTTGCTAGCACTTTATCAACAATGGCTTCCATAATAGGACATAATTCCGACTCTTTATATAAATCTATCAATTTGCGGTGTCCATTATGCTCTTCATTATCTTGCATCTCTATCATCTCCACAAATTTGGGGGCAATAGGAACATTACCTAGATAGTCCAAATCCAACGCTTCACTAAGCTTCTTACCACCTCCACTCAGAAAGATGTCAGTACATTCAGCACAGTAAGGACATATAAACCCACTCATATTCTCCACAATTCCAAGAATATCCAATTCGATCTTCCTACAAAAGTTGATTTCTTTCCGTACATCTGCCGTGGCTACAAGCTGTGGAGTGGTGACGATTATGGCCCCATCAATAGGCAGCGCCCACCGGAGTTCTTCTGCAATAGCTATATGTTCATCGGAGGTTCCTGGAGGAGTATCTATAATCAAATAATCCAATGGGGTTTCCATACTTCCTCCATTCCATACCACATCTTTAAGAAATTGTCTGATCATGGCAGTTTTTTTAGGGCCTCTCCATACTACAGAATCACCTCTATCTCCTAATAAAAATCCAAGGGACATTAATGATAAGTTCCCTTTATCACCATCATACACTTGTACTGGAACCCAACCTTTTGTAGACTGAAGAACCTGTTTTTTTTCCACTCCAAACATCCGTGGTAATGAAGGGCCTGTTAGATCGATATCTAAGACTCCCACGCTGAACCCTTTATTTACTAACGTTAAAGCAGTTTGTGTGGTCACGGAGGATTTCCCTACACCTCCTTTACCGGAAAGTACAAGGATGATATGTTTAACGTTTTGTAAAGACTTTGGGATTTCCTGTTCCATAATATAATCTAATCTCTTTGATGTCCTCTGGTCCTTGATTTATCACAAACAATATAGTCCCTAGATTATGTTCACAAACAATATACCCTATGCTCTATGCTCAACAAGCCTTCTATGTTTCAAACTAATATGCTCTTTGATTTTTCACTGAAAATGTCTTATCACTTAGTAATGACATTTGAATCGCAGCGGCGCGATCATCAACAAATCGGCTATTTACTATTAACCCAAACAACTCCAGCCATTGTCACCATACAAGCCAACATGAGTTATCGATATTCCAGCAATGTCAGTGCCCATCAGCGAGATTTAAGAACTCAATTGTTCTCGGCCCCAAACGGGTTAACAAAGCCCCCTTCTCGGGTAAGCTCGCCTTACGAAAAGGCCACCTCTCCGTCTGCCAAACACAACGAATCATATTTACTGTCGTTGGAGTCCCAGAACAATGACGAGATCGATAGCATGACAGAAAAAGTGGCGATGATCAAGAATTTGGGGGTTAAAATGGGATCGGAGATAAACAAGTCTATGAAATTGAATGATAATATTGCTGATAATATGGAACGAGGGAAGATCACCTTGAAGAATACTTACAACCGAATGGTGGTCATGAGTGAACGAGCAGGTATAAGTTGTAAGCTGTGGTTTTTGGTGTTTTTCATTGTGTTTTTGTGGTTCTTCTGGGTTTGGATAACGTGATGTTATTCTGTATTTATACATTTAGCTTTAATATACTCTATGATACATAGGTCCGTAGTATGGAGAGGCGGTCATTGCCGTCATGGCCGTTGTCTCTGTCGGATACAATGGTGCCCTTGGCGGTGGAATCATCGACTGACATGGAAGAAACTGGCCTTGGTAGCGGGAGATTATTTTTTGGATCAGATTTTGGATCAGATTCAGTTGTCGACAGATTTGATTCAGTCTTTCGGCCTGGCTCAGTTCTGGACAGATTTCGGATCAGACTAGACGACGATACAGACCGTCTGCGAGTTTTCTTCTGGATTATACTCTTAGGTAATATGGTAGGATTAGTAGGCAATTTCAATATCGATCCTTTTGGCTTCAAAATTCTATGTGATGGTTCATGCTTTGGGGTAGGTGAATATTCTCTGGTATAATTATCCCGAAATGTCTTGAAGTTGTTTCTCAGTCTTCTATGTTTGATCTTATAACTTTCATTAAGAGACGTATAGTATCCATCAGTGGAGGCCGTTATTCCTTTATTGGACCCACTTGAATCAGAATCTGATGACTGAGACGAGATCACTTGATCATCACTTAATTCTTCTTCTGTCTCTGTACTTATGGCTGGAGATCCATTGGAAGTCTTTAGGGTTCCTTCAGAATTATGTTCGTGGTGGCCGTTTGAGTTGTGGCATTCACATTGTTCTTGTTTCTTTAAGAATGTGGCTGATGTGATGGGAGAACCACTTATTCTTAGCTTCTTGAAATGGGAAGTTTGTAAATTCTGAGTGACAATAGCCGGGGACTTTCCATTAGTTTCTTTAGTTGTCTGTGACCTGGATATATCTGGTTTCACATATAAGAGATTCACGGGGTTTTCTGATTTATGATAAGACGAGGAAAGTGAGCTATCAAAATGGCCATTATTATATAGCTCAGCGTTTGTAGACGCCATAGAAACGTTATCTGGACTTAAGAAGACGTCTAGGGTTTTATAACGTTCTTGTTGCTGCTTTCTGTAGTTGTCAAGGGTTTGAGACATGAATGCTTCGAAGTCGTTTTCCGTAAACTCTTCAGGAAGTTCGGGAGATTGGTTCGATTCAATGGGAGGAGATGTTGGAGAAGATTGAGTGACAAATGTTTCGGCCTTTGTTTCAGTTGTTTCAGTAGTTGCGGGGATAGTTTCATTAGCAGTTATTTCAGTAAAATCATCCGCAGTTTCATTAGGTTCATTAGCTTCATTCACAGTCTCATTAACAGCTTCATTAGTTTCATTAGGTTCATTCACAATTTCAGTAGGCTCATTAGTTTCATTACGTTCATTAACAATCTCAGTAGGTATTGGTGTAGGTGCTTGACTCCGAGTATAATAACTATGAAGCAATGGAAACGAACTCTTCCGTGTACATCCGCTTCGATCCAAAGCATTCTCCCCATTGAGCCTTTTATCTATTCTATTTAATCTCGTGGCCAAGTCCTGAAAATCAGAACTGATATCTCCAGAGAGCTCTTGTATAGGAAGAATCAATTTATCAAGCTGGTTCAAGCCGTCGGAAACTCCTGTGGTGGAAGCCCCATCCAATTGCTTCGACAAAACTCTAATTGCATTATTCACTTGTTTATCAATTGACTCGGCCAACTTGGCAGTATCTATATTCTTATTCTGAATCTTCTGTTCTATTGATAGCTTGAACCTGATTTCATTCTTCAAGTCGCCTCGGTAGTTATGGGCCACATCAAGAAGAGAATCGACTACTGCTTGAGACTCCTGTTTCAATTCATGCTTCAAAATATGGTTCAATCTGAACTTGTCGATGGAGGGAATTGGCGGTAGTTCTTTGAGAAACTGGGGTTTGAATTTTCGGTTTGGTTCTGGGGGTTTTCGCCTATCTGTCATTTAGTAACGAGGTATGTAATAATATGTGATTATCCAACAATATATAATGATCTGACAATCTATAACAACAGCACAAATAGTATCAATAGTAACAACAATAACAATCTAGTACTTCATAACATTCAGGTATAAGCGTGAAATATTTATATTCGCAGCAAAACAGATACGAGCATTATGAATCTCTTTTATGAGTGAATGGATTAACACATCATGAACTATTTTATCTATTACACTATATGGCTACATTAATGGAAACTAATGAACTAATGAACTAATGAACTAAGGAACTAATGAACTAAGGAACTGAAACGAGAAACTTACGACGAAAAGAGAATTAAACATGCGACAGTTTACCGATCAGTCTAATCATAGACTGATTTGGCATGGGAAACTTCATTACCATCTCCAAATGGATCACTTTTGGCAGTAGATGTGCTGGCATTAGTTTCAGTTCTATGAAGGGTTTTATGAGGAGAAGCCAAATTGGCTGGTTTTGAAGGTCTTGGTGGGGGAGCTTTGGTCTTGATAGCAGAACTGCTAGACCCTTGATCATTAACTCTGACGGAATCAAGTCTGTCCGCTACCAGGTCCACTTCATCATCATAAACACTAGGTTGGTCAGGTGCTTCATCCGAGGATTCATCAGTATAATAACTTTCTCCACTGCTTTCATCGGTGTAATTAGGCGCCGGGTTTTCTTCAGTATACCCTGCCAAAAAGTCGTACTTTTTAAATACCTCCACCAACTGTTCATTGGCAACAATCAAACTACCTAAGAATTCTTCATCCATTTGCAAGACTTCTGGTTTCTTCTCCTCAGGATCTCCAGCTCCGACAAATTGCAAATATTTCAACACACGGCGTCTAATGGATTTACACTTATTGAACTCTTTGGAAACCTTTTCGTCATCCAATGGTGATACATCTGACGGTAATGAAATCAAAAGATTACTTAATGCTGTAGTATGGGTATGACATTCAGCAATGGTGTTTCTTATCTTTGGCGCTTCTACCTTATAATTAATCTGAGGAATCTTATATTGTTCATCAGCATAAACAACTCCATGTTTTCCTCTTTTTCTCCGAGATTTCTTCTTTTTATCCTTTCCAAACGTAGTACTGCTGCTAGGTTTTGGAGATGTGGGCCGAGGAGGAGCCAAGTTCTTTCTATGGCCCCTGGTGTTCTGCACAGCCGGACTTGAAGGTGAAGGGCTTCTTACAATATCAGCTCCAGAAAATGCATCTTCAGGTTCTTGTGATACGCTAGCAGAATGAGATCTGGAATGAGATCTAGAATGAGATCTAGAATGTGATGTCTTAGCTTTAGGAATGAATTTCCAAAGCGATGCCATATACTTATATCCTTCCAAGTCCTGCAATTCTGATTTCCATCCCACGGCCAATTGACAAGCTCTTTTCTTCACTTCTGGGTCATAAGGCATTCCTACCCCTGTTTTCCCTGAGCCATTAATAGCTCCCTTTAACACATCAAGCAATTTATCATCTCTGGCAATGACAGGCCCGATCTTGGAACCGGAGTTAAGAATCAATAATTCCAAAATATTTAAAGCCCGGAGTTGCTCTTCTACCGAATCTCCATACTTAATTCTCTTTCTAATGGCTCTGGCAGCTTCAGTAGCACCAGTCGCAGGTTGAATCTTGATAAGATGAAGTAAATCCGAAACGTACAATTCTAAGGAATTATCGATTTCATCGTTTTGATGCGGTCTTGCCAATTGATCCACTTTGATCGTAATTGACGTATAAGGATGTTCGTTAAAGATAGGCATAGTGCAGAGTCTTATCTGAGATTGAAGATTTCGACGGTATCAGTTCTGATCCTTGCGGCACTGCGTGAGGGGGCACGACGCGAGATATCACCAGATTTTTAGCATAGCGATGTGTAACACGGTACGGAAAGGCTGATGAGTATATGACTTGTGCTGGCGAATGGAAGGCTAGAAAGTAGATATAGAGGTAAATATGGATGCTAGGAATACAGGGAATCAAAAAAAGTCTCGAAAAGTGGCGGGACTTACGGTGATGTTGGTGGTGGTTATAGTTACTATAGTATATAATATCAGTGAGTTGAATTCATGGATCGGTGCCAAAACAGCCCCAAGTGGACCGAGTGATGGTGGGAAGGTTATCAAAAGGCCAGAAGATAGTTTGTATGTGAATAATCAAGAGGACGGACTCGAACTGGCGAACCATATTGTATCAGAAAACCATAAACGACAAGATGAACAACAGTCAGATGATGGCCCTAAAGCAGCTATGTTATTAGTGGTAGGGTCCATAGATGAATCACACATGGTAGCTGACACTATCAGAAGCTACCAGAGTCAGTTCAATGACAAATACAAATATGATTGGATCATTATCTCCATCAACACCATTCTTAATAATTATAAGCCTGTGATTACACTGCTAGTGGAAAATGTCAAATTCATCGATTTAAAATCCCAATCTTTACAGAAGAGCTTGAAAAACCCTGACTCTCGGTACCAAGGTGAAGATATGGACAATTATCCTCGGAAGTTCAAAGCCAGGGTGTTTGGAAGGTATAAGCATCTAACACAATTCTTATTGGTGGACATGCCCAAGTTGGAGGTTGAATGGAAGCATTACCAATATTACTGGCGGGTGCCTGTAGGGTCAGAATTGGGATGCAAGGTGAACTATGACGTGTTTAAACGGATGCAACAGCAGAATATTCAATATGGATGGCTGCTCATCCATCAAGACTACCAAGGAGCACAGCCTGAAATGATGGCCAAAATCAATGAATACTTTAATAAAGAGTCCAGTCCTGATTTTGATACTCAATGGAGACAACCAGGATGTTCATTCAATCCTGAATTTGAGATAGTTAATACTCAATTCCTCACGTCTAAAGAATTTCAAGCATTTGGAGACTTTATCGGTAACAACGATTTGGTGTATTATAAAGGGTGGAGGGAGCCTCTTTTAAAGACGGCGGCTGCCTCTATACTCTTAGACCAATCACAAGTGAAATTCTTTGATGATTTGGCAGTGGTATATCCTCAATATGGACTTCTGAATTGTCCTACAAACCCAGATGTATACGCCGAGAACAAATGTAGCTGTGATCCATACTTAAGAAGAAGCGAGTTTGAAATGGTGAAGGGAATGGGCAGCTATCAGGCGATGCATAATAGCGAGTGTATGAGTCGATGGTTGAAGAGCCATGGGGTCCCGGGGCCAAAGGGCTTTGAAGAGAATGGCGATTTTGAAAAGTTGTTTAAGTAATTGTTCAACTGATTGTTCAAGTAGAAATGAAGGATACGAGATTTAATGAAGTAGATGATGAAGTAGAGAATGTCACTATGTACATACACTTTGAGACGTTGAAGCATTGTGATTCAATTGATAATAGTTAAGATATAGTTAATACCAAACACAATCACAAACATCCTAACACCATCCTATGCCCTCTAAATCACCAGTGACCATCTTCACTGCCTCCTAATCCTCTGTCTAATAGATATATAAATATAAATACTATCACATCCTTACCACACCCTTACCCCAACACATTATACAGGATGCGTACTTCTCATCAAAATGAAAATTTTTTAATAAATACATCAACTAACAATGTCCGGACAACAAGATCAAGACAAATTAGCCCAAAACATGCAAGACATGGGCATTGGACAAGACCAAAACCAGTCCCAGGCCCCTTCCCAACCCCAGGGTTACAATGCTGGCGCTGCCTCAACCTTTGTTCCTGGTCAAGGATCTTATGGAGATTATCAAGGATATAATCAATACAACAACTACAATCAATACAATAATCAGTACAACAATCAGTACAATAACCAATACAACAATCAATACAACAACCAGTACAATAATCAGTACAATAATCAGTATCAAGGGTACCAAGGACAAGGATATCAAGGAAATAACCAGTACAACCAGTATCAAGGGTACCAAGGATATAATCCTCAACAACAACAGCAACCCCAAGGAATGTCGTTAGCTGATTTCCAAAAGAAGCAGACAACTTCTACCACTGCTAAGCCTAAGAAAACCTTGAAATTGGCAGGATCCAGCGGTGTCAAATTGGCCAATGCCACCAAGCCTGCTGCTAAGGAAGAGAAGAAGGAAGAGAAGGAAGAAAAGAAGGAAGAGAAGGAAGAAAAGAAGGAAGAGAAGAAAGAAGAGAAGGAAGAAGAACCAAAGCAACCGGAACCAAAAGCAGAACCAAAAACAGAAACTGCCGAATCAAAAGAAGTCAAGTCCGAAACTCCGACTCCATCTGCCACGCCAGCCCCAGAATCCAAATCTAGTTCTAAAGCTAGTACTCCAGCTCCAGTCGATAAGGCGGCCGAAGCAGCCCAGATCAAAGAAGACGAGGAAAAAATCGACCAGGAAGTCGTCAACGATATGTTTGGTGGAAAAGATCACGTGTCTATTATGTTCATGGGACATGTTGATGCTGGGAAATCGACCATGGGAGGAAACATTTTATATTTGACCGATGCCGTTGATAAAAGAACCGTGGAGAAATACGAAAGAGAAGCCAAAGATGCTGGAAGACAAGGTTGGTATTTGTCATGGATTATGGACACCAACAAAGAAGAAAGAAGTGATGGGAAGACCATTGAAGTTGGAAGAGCCTATTTCGAAACCGAAAAGAGAAGATATACTATACTAGATGCTCCAGGGCATAAGATGTATGTTTCGGAAATGATTGGTGGTGCATCGCAAGCAGACGTAGGAGTGTTGGTGATCTCTGCCAGAAAAGGGGAATACGAAACCGGATTTGAAAAAGGAGGTCAAACCAGAGAACATGCTTTATTAGCCAAAACCCAAGGGATCAATAAGATTGTGGTTGTTGTTAATAAGATGGATGATACTACTGTAAATTGGTCTCAGCAACGGTATAAAGAATGTACCACGAAGTTGGGGGTATACTTAAGAGGTATTGGATATGCCAAAGAAGATATAACATTCATGCCTGTTTCAGGATATACTGGAGCCGGGTTAAAAGATAGAGTGAATCCAAAAGAGTGTCCTTGGTACGATGGACCTTCATTATTGGAATGGTTAGATAATATGGAAACTGTTAATAGAAAAATCAATGGGCCATTTATGTTACCAATTGCTTCGAAAATGAAGGATATGGGATTAATTGTCGAAGGGAAAATCGAATCTGGGCACGTGAAGAAGAATGGAAGTTTATTGATGATGCCTAATAAAGCCAAAATTGAAGTCACCACCATTTATAACGAGACCGAACAAGAATGTGATCAGGCTTTCAGTGGAGAACAAGTCAAATTGAAAATCAAAGGTGTTGAAGAAGAAGATTTACAACCTGGGTATGTGTTAACATCTCTTGATAAGCCGGTCAAAACCGTGACAAAATTCGAAGCTCAAGTGGCTATTGTGGAATTGAAATCGATTTTATCTACTGGGTTTTCCTGTGTCATGCATGTTCATACTGCCATTGAAGAAGTCAAGTTTGTGGAATTGAAGCATAAATTGGAAAAAGGGACCAACAGAAAGTCCAAAAAACCTCCTGCGTTTGCTAAAAAGGGTATGAAGATTATTGCTGTGTTGGAAGCTGCTGCTCCACTTTGTGCTGAGACTTATGGAGATTATCCACAATTGGGTAGATTCACTTTAAGAGATCAAGGGGTGACTATTGCTATTGGTAAGATCACCAAATTGTTATAGATAGTCGTAACATCGTATATTAAGTAATTTCATTAGCCAATTCCTCAAATACATTCATGAGATTCTCTATGCCGGCGATGATATTTTCATCGATGCCTTGACCGGGGACGAAGGTAGAGTGGGCAAAGTCGATTAGGTTGAGAGAAGAAAGGGATTTGATTTGATATTCATCAACATCAACATCATCATCTTCTTTATCATCATCATCATCATCCCCCTCCTCCTCCCTCACTAATGGATCATACTCCTCGAGATCTTCTATCTCCAATACACCCCTATTGTTCTCTATAATAAAAAGTAAGGATCCAGATACAATTCTAATCTCATAGTTCAATAAACAATTATACAAAAGCTGTAACCGCTTATAAAACTGCATTACGTAATGATGACCTATTCGAGGATGGGGCACACCATTATAAATAAATAATTTGATAGCAGGCTTGATATCTTCAGGTTTAAGTTGCCGACCAAAAAATTTATCAAATTTCAAATAAAAATCATCTCCCTCTTCAACCAAAGTTACGGTATCAGATAATCTATTCTTCAATGCGAAATCATCCAACATATGCTGAGAAATACTTCCAGAAGGATTGAACAACTTCATACCACAGATCCTTAAATTCATAGATCCACTGGTAGTAGACTCGCTGACGGCCTGTAATCGTTTAACTTTGTCTGGGTCTGCTAATTCATCAGTTAGTTTGGACCCTAGTTTAATATCTAGTATACTAGGATTTATAAAGTTCTCATACAAATTGGATAAAACAATAAATTGTTTGTCGGTGGGTTTCACCGAACTAGGGATATCTGCAGCAGAGAATTTGACTGTTTCCAAAGACTTGGAGATATCTTGAGTGGAATTAAGTTGGTTTTCCATTAAAGTACCATAGAAAACTGGCACCCAATCTATTAGAGCATTACCTAGTAAATCTTCTTCTTGTTTGGCACGATCAATTGTAGTCAATTTCTGATAAAAATCGATTTCTTGTTGTTTGGTAGGTTTTGCAAACAATCCCCGAGCCACAAGAGCTCCTTTATGGCCTGCCACTTGGTGTGTGGAGCTAGTAAACCCAACCATCTATTTTTACTACCGCCGATTACAGATCTCGTCAGAGCACAGCCATAGTCATCGACGCGCGGATCCGGCGAATCCATACGACAGAGAGAGACAGATATCAACTACACCACCAGTAAACTGCCTGGATCGTATAAACCACCGCCAATTGACTCTAACTACACGTCGGCTCTATTCTACATTCTACTACAGTGACTGTGAGTTTCGTAGCCCGTGATATCGCCCCCTTAAGCCGCCAAAGCCACGCCATTGTTTGTGCTACACGAACATTTTTCATTTTGCGAACATTCAAAACATCTGTCGAGAAAACTACTACACGGTCAGAAGTTAATTAGGTAGTGAATAAACTGGTGACACCATGAGTAACCCTTACCAATATGAAATGAACGATCTCAAAGGATCAGGCAGTGACCACGACGACTTTGTGGGGTTTATGAATGAGATCCAGGACTTGAATAATCAATTGGACCAGTACGGGAATTTGATTAGTTTAATTTCCAATAAACAGAGAAATTTGCTCCAGGAAATTGAATTAAACGGAGAGGACAGTGATTATAACAGCAGACAAGTTGATTCGTTGATTAATGAGGCTAAATCTTTGCAAGATAACTTGAAGAGCAGAATCAGTTCTTTACAATTAGCCTCTGTCCACAAGAATGACCAAGCCAGAATTGCCCAGATTGACAACTGTAGACAAAGATTTTTGGAGTTGATTCAAGAATACAGAGTTATTGAAAGTCAAAACAGAGAACAGACTAAATTGCAGGCGGAAAGACAGTACAAAATTATCAAGCCAGATGCTACTGAAGAAGAATTAAAACAAGTAGTTGATGATGGTTCTGATAGCCAACAATACTTCCAACAAGCCTTGATGCAAAGTAACAGAAGAGGAGAAGCCAGAACTGTGTTGAACGAGGTGCAAACCAGACACAGAGAATTGTTGAAATTGGAAAGAACCATGGCTGAGTTGACTCAATTGTTCCATGATATGGAAGAATTAGTTATTGAACAAGATCAACCAATCCAACAGATTGATGATCAAGTAGCTACCGCCCAACATGATATTGAACAAGGGGTTGGGCATACCAATAAGGCTGTTATTTCTGCTAAAAAGGCCAGAAAGAAGAGATTATGGTGTTTTATTATTTGTGTTATTGTGGTGGTTATTCTTGCTGTTATTTTGGGGGCTTACTTCGGAACCAGAAATTAGGGACCATGATGAAAAGAACAGTGATAATTTATGATAATAATAAGGTTTAAGGGTAATATGTTTTCAATTCCTTAATAGAGTAGATATCTTGAATGTAATAAAAGACAGGAACCAGTAGGTTGTAGGGAATGAAACAGTGGATATGAAATAGAATGGGAAGGCAGAAGTGCACATTAGCATGAATTAAAGAACATTGGAAATGAAATTAAAAGTAAAAGAAGAAAAGTAGAAAAGAATTAATTGAACTTAGAACGGAAGAAAGAAGTGAAAGGCTCGGTAATCAGATCCTAGCCACATTGGGTAAAGATAACTTGTGAAGGAGATAATATGGAGCAAACTGAGATAATTCTATATCCATATAGTCGTAGAAACTATGTTAAGAGACGATAGTAAGATCATCACGTGCATACTCACGTGATTCCTTTCCACCTGTCACGCGACCGCCAAACATTTCCCAATCCAGCTCATCTATAGCCTTCAAACCAAACCAATTAATTAGCTTAACTCTACCTAATTAATTAGCTTAACTCTTCCTAATTAATTACCTCAACAGTTGATGCAACTGTCAAAACCGGAAGGGCCCTTGTTCCAAAGGAACTTCCATTGGAATAAGCCTACCCAAAAAGAAACTTACAATACAAATCTATGCTCTTAGACCCAATCAACAATAGCTAACAATACCCACCAATAACGTAAATCCGAATCCGTTAAAAAATTAAGATTGTTCCAACGGACTATCCAGATCTTCTAAACGAGTCAACGCTTACACTGATGCATTGGTTATGCATAACGGTCCAGGCAAACGCCGCTCTCCCTTCAGCTTCAGGCAGGTTTGCGACAATGTCGCGGCTATATACAGCATCGGTCCGGACCACTGGTTTAGGGAGGTGTTTTAAGGTGATCGATAAGCGAACCCCGATGGATCAACCGTCGTTTACCGAAGGAGCTCCGATGGAGAATTTCAGTTATCGGGGTTACATCTTTAGGTAATGATGCATGCGGTACTTAAAACTTATTAGGTTTATTCCTGGGGACGTTAGTGGCTTATAGTTCCAACGGAGTCCTTATATCGGATTCATCCTGAACAGGCGGTTTTGACTGCAAAATATACCCAGACTAAACTGTGGGTAAAAGCCTGAACATTCTGGGGAAATTCCAGCCGTTTGCAACGTCCGCGACGTTTGGCTGCTGTGAGGCTTACTACGAGGCTTACTTTAACGAACTTATCAATCAATATATAAGTTTCTATATAATTTTCTACTCAACCTCTACATCAAGCTCCATCATCTACATAATTCACATCTCTGCATCCATCTAACGTCCTGCAAATCCACTAATCCCTCTTCTCTAATTGGTGACGGGCCAGGCCGCTATTTTCCCGCTAAGAAATATTGCAGCATTTATTCTTGGCCTGAACGACACTGTCGATAAGAAATTTTTCACCTTACAGATGCATTGTAGAGATGAGGTTTGCAACGTCGATGCATATATAAAGGCAGGACAAAATCCTGGATTTGAATTTTTTTCTCCATTATCTTATCAACAATGAACTCAGATCCAGAAAAAGATCTTGCCCTTAAAAACGAGAAATCCACCTCCTCTTTCGAACACTCCACTTCGGTGGTGGAAGCTGGCCAAGTGGAAAGTACTAAATTGAACTTTGTCAACAGATTGGGGAACAAATTAAAGGCAGAAACTAAAGGGGTTGAATTGGTTACTGATGAAGAAAAGGTAGGAGATTCTTTGTGGAATGCTGCTTCTATGTGGTTATCGGCTAATTTGGTGATTGCAACCTTTTCTTTAGGGGCTTTAGGAATCACTGTTTTCCAGTTATCTTTCTGGACTTGTGTGTTAACAATTATCTTTTTCAACTTATTAGGTGCTGTGTCTGTGGCTTTCTTTTCTCTTTTTGGGGCCAGATTAGGTTTAAGACAGATCTTATTGTCTAAGTTTTTGGTGGGGAATATCGCTATGAGGATCTTTGCTCTTATCAATAGTATTGCTTGTGTTGGTTGGGGTGCTGTTAACATTATGTCTTCAGCTCAATTGATCAGTATTGTTAATAACCAGGCTTGTCCTCCATGGGTTGCCTGTGTGATTTTAGTGATTTTGACTATTTTAGTTACATTTTTCGGGTATCATATCATCCACATGTACGAAAAATGGGCTTGGATTCCAAACATGGCTATTTGTATTGCTATTATCGCTAGAATGGCCATGGCCGGTACTTTTACTGCTGGAGAAATGGTTGGTGGAGAAATCACTGCTGGTAGTGTCTTGAGTTTCGGATGTACTGTTTATGGGTTTGCTACTGGTTGGACTACTTTGGCTTCCGATTACACCGTCTATCAACCAAGAAATGTTAATGGTTACAAGGTGTTTTTCTGTATCTACATCGGATTAATCACGCCATTACTTTTCATGATGATTTTAGGAGCTGCTTGTGCTACTGGAACTTTGACCAATAAAAGATGGGGTGAATTATACGCTGAACATTCTATTGGGGGTTTGGTTTATGCTATCTTGGTGGAAAACTCCTTGGGTAAATTCGGAGAATTCTTATGTGTATTGTTGGCATTATCTACAGTGTCTAATAATATTCCAAATATGTACTCCATTGGATTATCCATTCAAGCAGTTTGGTCTAAGCTTATCAAAGTTCCAAGAATTGCTTGGACATTGATTGGTAATGGGATCACCTTGGCGATCTGTATTCCTGCTTACTATCATTTCGAAGCGGTGGTGGAACACTTCATGAGTATGATTGGTTACTACTTGGCTATCTACGAAGCCATTGCCTACTCTGAACATTTCATCTATAACAAAGGAAAGTTCTCTGCTTATGATTACGAAAACCACAAGGACTTACAATCTCATCCCTTAGGTATTGCTGGTACTTTAGCCTTCTGTTTTGGAGTTGCTGGTGCGGTAGTGGGGATGTCCCAAGTATGGTACGTGGGACCAATTGCTCAATATATTGGTTTAGGGGGTGACATTGGATTTGAATTAGCTTTTGGATTTTCATTCATAATTTTCAACATTGTCAGACCCATTGAAAAGAAATATATCGGTCGTTAATAGGGATTATTTATAGGGATATTTAGTGAATTTTAATTATGTGAAAATAAAGGGTCGTAGAAATGAAGTAGTATAGAGGTGACATTGATGCAGATTGATACTTGTTCCTCCTTAAGTTTCAATGATTCTTCTCCACTATTGCATCTCGTAAATAGGTGTTCTCCCTTGATCTGAAATTGCTTTTGCCTTATCTCTTATCTCCTGATAAGGCAAACCCAATTTCAAAGTTATTCGCAGAGTCCACGACGCCTCGCTCCTGCCATTTCTTTTTGTCGCTCGCCAAACCCCCCTGCTACCAAGAATTTTGGATGACAGCTTTGACAGCACCAAGACAATTGTCCGGTTGACAGACTGTGAACATGTACATACAAACACATCAATACACCTCCGCTTTCAAACCCCCCGGCCCATTCCTACTATAAACATCAAACAACCCTCTCGTTGATGTCCGGTACTTCTGAGCCACCAGCTTCCTTTGGACCTCCGGTAGCAAAAAAATGTCGTCTTTCGCCGCTTTTGGTTTCTTTTTCGTGGGTTCCAATTGGCACAAAAAATGGCATTCTGCGCACTGGCCCTGTGAAGATGCCATTCGTGATAAGGTGGAAAATTTTTTAACACCGATTGGAGTATATAAACAGGAATAATTCCAGGAAAAATTTTTAGTATCTGAAGAGAACTGAAGATAAATAACATGGATCACGAAAAAGAATTAGCAGTTGAGAAAAAGAGTTTTACCTCTTTTGAAAACTCGGTGGAAGACACTGGTGAAGTCACTCCTACCAAATTAGGATTTATCAATACTCTTGCCTCGAAATTGAAGGCTGAAACTAAAGGGGTTGAAATAATCACTGATGAAGAGAAACATGATGATTCTTTGTGGAATGCTGCTTCTATGTGGTTTTCTGCCAACTTTGTCATTGCTACCTATTCGTTAGGGGCTTTGGGTATCACTGTGTTCCAATTGTCTTTCTGGCAAGCGGTTTTGACTATTCTTTCCTTCAACTTAATGGGGGTTGTTTCGGTGGCTTTTTTCTCTATTTTCGGTCCTAAATTGGGTTTAAGACAAATCTTATTGTCTAAATTCTTGGTGGGGAATATCGCCATGAGAATTTTTGCATTTATTAATGTCATTGCTTGTATTGGTTGGGGGGCTGTTAATATCATGTCTTCTGCCCAATTAATTAATATTATCAATAACCAGGCTTGTCCTCCATGGGCCGCCTGTCTTATTTTGGTTGTTTGTACCATTTTGATCACCTTCTTTGGTTACAATGTCATTCACATGTACGAAAAATGGTCTTGGGTGCCTAATGTAGCAGTCTTTTTCGCTATTATCGCCAGAATGACCATGTCTCATACTTTTACTTTCGGAACTATGGTTGGTGGAGAAATCACCGCCGGTAGTGTGTTAAGTTTCGGTGGTGCTATTTTCGGTTTTGCCACTGGTTGGACTACCTATGCTTCAGATTATACCGTATATCAACCAAGAGATGCTAATTCATACAAAATCTTCACCTGGGTTTTCTTTGGATTATACACTCCTTTGGTATTCACTATGATCTTGGGAGCTGCTTGTGCTACTGGAACTTTGACCAATGATAGATGGGCTGAATTATACGGAGAATTCTCCATCGGGGGTTTGGTTTACGCTATCTTGGTGGAAAACTCCTTGGGTAAATTTGGTGAATTCTTATGTGTATTGTTAGCTTTATCGACTATTTCCAACAATGTGCCAAACATGTACTCCATTGGATTGTCTGCTCAAGCTTTCTGGTCTCCATTAGTTAAAGTTCCAAGAGTGTTCTGGACCATTGCCGGGAACTTTGTTACTTTGGCTATCTGTATTCCAGCTTACTACGAATTCGAAGATGTGGTGGATAACTTCATGAACATGATTGGTTACTACTTGGCTATTTACGAAGCCATTTCCTACTCGGAACATTTCATTTACAACAGAGGTAAATTTTCTGCTTACGATTACGAAAACCATAAAGATCCAAGATCTCATCCTTTAGGTTTAGCTGGTACTTTTGCTTTCTGTGCTGGTGTAGCCGGTGCTGTTTGTGGATTATCCCAAGTATGGTACGTCGGACCTATTGCCAAATACATTGGATTAGGTGGTGATATTGGGTTTGAATTAGCCGCCGGGTTTGCTTTTGTTGCTTACAACATAACCAGACCATTTGAAAAGAAGTACATTGGCCGTTAATCCCGGCACGTTCGTTTAAAATGTCATTCCCTTAATTTGTGTCAGTTTAGCGGTGTATTATGTAGACTCGAGGTAATTGTTATATATATTATGTTAATATAGAGGTTCGGATATTTTTTGCAACCGCCTGACATTTGGTCGCCATATATACGGCTCCGATGACATCGCGCTGTTATCGCCAGCTTATCAGTGGGCCGTATAAATAACGCCGCTGACCCGTGATTTCTACGTTTTTCACACTAGTCCTAGTTTATTCACCATGGACGGAATCAAACAACACATAAAGAACTATATTAATGATAACATCCAGAACTATATTGCTATTGCCAAGTTCATCATTTCCTTCGATATAGAACATTGGATTGCGTTGGTGGCATCGATCTTTTTATTTGGAATCATCGTCGCTAATGGCCACCACTCTTCTGCTCAGTTGCTTGTTTATGGCAAGAACAGCCTGGGTGCCCGACCACCAGCACTGATAGCTACTATGGACCTTTTTAACTCGACGATTAATAAATTCCTGAAGTATACTGTTCCTAAGAAATACTTTGTTCATTTCTATATCTTCTTCTTTGCTTTAAGTATGGGACACCAAATTGTGGCTTTCAGTTTCCAATCATCTGGGTTTCCTAAAGTCAACCAATTTTTCACCTACTTTTACAAAAATTGGTGTGTTGAATATGAATTATCCGAAACCAACTACAGAAATCTTTCGGTGGTGTCCAATCTCCTCTTGATCCAGAGTTGTAAACGGTTATACGAAGATGTGTTTGTCACCAAATTCTCAAACAATACGATGAATTCGCTTCACTATATTTTCGGGTTGATTTTCTACTTACTTTTGTCGCTCACCAACTTTATTGGTCTTTTGCCTTATTATATTAATTCTAATAAGGTTCATTATGATATGAACTTGGACTTCGCTGACTGGCTCTTTATTTGTGCCTATGTGTTCTACCTGGTTGACCAATACCAAAACCATTGCCATTTGGCCAGCTTGGTGAAATACTCCATTCCTACATTCAGATTCTTTGAGTATTGTTCTAGTCCTCACTACTTGGATGAAATAATTATATACTCCATCATTTTACGGTTCTACTTAGCTTGTGAATCTATCGCGTGGATAAAAACCGATTATATATTAATATGGATTTTGGTGGTGGCCAACCTTTCGGTATCGGCCAGACAAGCATATAAGTTTTACCAGGATAAATTCAAGGACGAGTTCAAGACTCCATATAAATTGATTCCATATGTGTGGTGAACATGTATCATGTTGGTGATAGTTTCGTGTTGGTGGTAGTTTGGTGATCATCGCGGTAGCCGTACCGCGACATGGGCCTGCGGCCACCGCATCAGCCTCAT